>JAQIUQ010001615.1:0-282335 GCA_030378365.1 Hybognathus amarus | reverse complement strand
TCTTTTTTTTTTTTTTTTTTTTTTTTTTTTTTTTTTTTTTTTTTTTTTTTTTAAGAATTTTTGTTTTTTTTTTTTTTTTTGGTTTTTTTTTTTTTTTTTTTCTTTTTTTTTTTTTGCAAGTTTACATAAATATATTACATAGCGCCATTGCACATTCACACCAGCTCTGTATGCCATTAGAAATATCTGACAATATCTCAGCTCTGGAAGGGTCTTAGAGCCTCCATTTTTGCACTCAGATCTAAGTCCACATGGCCCTCTATCAGAATCCAGAGTTTCAAGAAAATCAAAATTTTGATCTCAAAAAAAAAAACGTACAGTGGTACCCCTTGTCGTCTTTTTTTCGGGTCAAAATTTTGATTTTTCTTGAAACTCTGGATTCCTGATAGAGGGCCATGGGACTTAGATCTGAGTGCAAAAATGGAGGCTCAACACCTTCCAGAGCTGAAGATATTGAGATTTCACGTAGCATTTATGCCATTGTAAATATCTCAATATCTCAGCTCTGTATGCCATTATAAATATCTAAATATCTCAGCTCTGGAAGGGTCTAGAGCCTCCATTTTTGCACTCAGATCTAAGTCCCATGGCCCTCTATCAGAATCCAGAATTTCAAGAAAATCAAAATTTTGACCCGAAAAAAAATGACAGGGGTACCCCTGTACGTTTTTTTTTTTCGGGTCAAAATTTTGATTTTCTTGAAACTCTGGATTCTGATAGAGGGCCATGTGACTTAGATCTGAGTGCAAAAATGGAGGCTCTAGACCTTCCAGAGCTGAGATATTGAGATTTCACGTCAGCATTTATGCCATTGTAAATATCTCAATATCTCAGCTCTGTATGCCATTATAAATATCTAAATATCTCAGCTCTGGAAGGGTCTAGAGCCTCCATTTTTGCACTCAGATCTAAGTCCCATGGCCCTCTATCAGAATCCAGAGTTTCAAGAAAATCAAAAATTTTGACCCCGAAAAAAAACGTAAGGGGTACCACTGTCGTTTTTTTTTTCGGGTCAAAATTTTGATTTTCTTGAAACTCTGGATTCTGATAGAGGGCCATGTGACTTAGATCTGAGTGCAAAAATGGAGGCTCTAGACCTTCAGAGCTGAGATATTGAGATTTCACTTAGCATTTATGCCATTGTAAATATCTCAATATCTCAGCTCTGTATGCCATTATAAATATCTAAATATCTCAGCTCTGGAAGGGTCTAGAGCCTCCATTTTTGCACTCAGATCTAAGTCCCATGGCCTCTATCAAAATCCAGAGTTTCAAGAAGTCAAAATTTCCACCCGAAAAAAACGTCAGTGGTACCACTTACGTTTTTCTCTGGGTCAAAATTTTGATTTTCTTGAAACTCTGGATTCTGATAGAGGGCCATGTGACTTAGATCTGAGTGCAAAAATGGAGGCTCAGACCCTTCCAGAGCTGAGAGATTGAGATTTCATCGGTAGCATCTCAACTGCCACTGAAAATACTTGCCAATATCCCCAGCTCCCTGTGAAGGGCTTTAGGTAGCCTTTCATTTTTGCACTCAGACTAGCTCACACGGCCCTCTATCAGAAATTGAGAGTTTCAAGAAATCAAAATTTGATCTCTACGAAAAAAAAACGACAGTGGCACCCCTTACGCTTTGGGTCAAAATTTTGATTTTCTTGAAACTCTGGATTCTGATAGAGGGCCATGTGACTTAGATCTGAGTGCAAAAATGAGGCTCTAGACCCTTCCAGAGCTGAGATATTGAGATTTCACATAGCATTTATGCCATTGTAAATATCTCAATATCTCAGCTCTGTATGCCATTATAAATATCTAAATATCTCAGCTCTGCAAGGGTCTAGAGCCTCCATTTTTGCACTCAGATTTAAGTCCCATGGCCCTCTATCAGAATCCAGAGTTTCAAGAAAATCAAAATTTTGACCCCAAAAAAAAACGTAAGGGGTACCACTGTCGTTTTTTTTTTCGGGTCAAAATTTTGATTTTCTTGAAACTCTGGATTCCTAATAGAGGGCCATGGGACTTAGATCTGAGTGCAAAAATGGAGGCTCTCAGACACCTTCAGAGCTGAGATATTGAGATATTTTACAATGGCATAAATGCTACGCTGAGATCTCGCGAATATTCTCTCAGCTCCTGGAAGGGTCTAGAGCCTCCATTCTCGCACTCAGATCTCAAGTCACATGGCCCATTACTTACCTAGAGCTCTCAAGAAACCAAGCTCCTACCTCGAAAACGACAGTGCAGCTCGTACCGCTTACGTTCTTCTCTCCGGGTCTAAAAAAAAAAATTTGATTTTCTTGAAACTCTGGATTCTGATAGAGGGCCATGGGACTTAGATCTGAGTGCAAAAATGGAGGCTCTAGACACCTTCCAGAGCTGAGATATTGAGATTTCACTTAGCATTTATGCCATTGTAAATATCTCAATATCTCAGCTCTGTATGCCATTATAAATATCTAAATATCTCAGCTCTGGAAGGGTCTAGAGCCTCCATTTTGCAGATCTAAGTCCCATGGCCCTCTATCAGAATCTCAGAGTTTCAAGAAAATCAAAATTTTGACCCGAAAAAACGTACAGTGGTACCCCTGTACGTTTTTTTTTCTTGTTTCGGGTCAAAATTTTGATTTTCTTGAAACTCTGGATTCTGATAGAGGGCCATGTGACTTAGATCTGAGTGCAAAAAAATGGAGGCTCTAGACCCTTCCAGAGCTGAGATATTGAGATTTTCACGTAGCATTTATGCCATTGTAAATATCTCAATATCTCAGCTCTGTATGCCATTATAAATATCTGAAAATATCTCAGCTCTGCAAGGGTCTAGAGCCTCCACTTTGCACTCAGATCTAAGCCACATGGCCTCTATTCAGAATCCAGAGTTTCAAGAAAATCAAAATTCCACCCGAAAAAAAAACGACAGTGGTACCCCTTACGTTTTTTTTTCGGGTCAAAATTTTGATTCTCTTGAAACTCTGGATTCTGATAGAGGGCCATGTGACTTAGATCTGAGTGCAAAAATGGAGGCTCTAGACCTTCCAGAGCTGAGATATTGAGATTTCACGTAGCATTTATGCCATTGTAAATATCTCAAGTAATTCTCAGCTCTGGAAGGGTCTAGAGCCTTCCATCTTTGCACTCAGATTCAAGTCACATGGCCCTCTATCAGAATCCAGAGTTTCAAGAAAATCAAAATTTTGACCCGCAAAAAAAAACGTAAGGGGTACCACTGTACGTTTTTTTTTCGGGTCAAAATTTTGATTTTCTTGAAACTCTGGATTCTGATAGAGGGCCATGGGACTTAGATCTGAGTGCAAAAATGGAGGCTCTAATACCTTCCAGAGCTGAGATATTGAGATTTCACGTAGCATTTATGCCATTGTAAATATCTCAATATCTCAGCTCTGTATGCCATTATAAATATCTAAATATCTCAGCTCTGGAAGGGTCTAGAGCCTCCATTTTCACTCAGATCTAAGTCCCATGGCCCTCTATCAGAATCCAGAGTTTCAAGAAAATCAAAAATTTTGACCCGAAAAACAAAACGTAGTGGTACCCCTTACGTTTTTTTTTCGGGTCAAAATTTTGATTTTCTTGAAAACTCTGGATTCTGATAGAGGGCCATGTGACTTAGATCTGAGTGCAAAAATGGAGGCTCTAGACCTTCCAGAGCTGAGATATTGAGATTTCACGTAGCATTTATGCCATTGTAAATATCTCAATATCTCAGCTCTGTATGCCATTATAAATATCTAAATATCTCAGCTCTGGAAGGGTCTAGAGCCTCCATTTTTGCACTCAGATCTAAGTCCCATGGCCCTCTATCAGAATCCAGAGTTTCAAGAAAATCAAAATTTTGACCCGAAAAAAAACGACAGTGGTACCCCTGTACGTTTTTTTTTCGGGTCAAAATTTTGATTTTCTTGAAACTCTGGATTCTGATAGAGGGCCATGGGACTTAGATCTGAGTGCAAAAATGGAGGCTCAGACCTTCCAGAGCTGAGATATTGAGATCTCACGTAGCATTTATGCCATTGTAAATATCTCAATATCTCAGCTCTGTATGCCATTATAAATATCTAAATACTCAGCTCTGGAAGGGTCTAGAGCCTCCATTTTTGCACTCAGATCTAAGTCCCATGGCCCTCTATCAGAATCCAGAGTTTCAAGAAAATCAAAATTTTGACCCGAAAAATCGTAAGTGGTACCACTGTCGTTTTTTTTTCGGGTCAAAATTTTGATTTTCTTGAAACTCTGGATTCTGATAGAGGGCCATGTGACTTAGATCTGAGTGCAAAAATGGAGGCTCTAGACCTTCCAGAGCTGAGATATTGAGATTTCACGTAGCATTTATGCCATTGTAAATATCTCAATATCTCAGCTCTGTATGCCATTATAAATATCTAAATATCTCAGCTCTGGAAGGGTCTAGAGCCTCCATTTTTGCACTCAGATCTAAGTCCCATGGCCCTCTATCAGAATCCAGAGTTTCAAGAAAATCAAAATTTTGACCTCGAAAAAAAACGTACAGTGGTACCCCTGTACGTTTTTTTTTCGGGTCAAAATTTTGATTTTCTTGAAACTCTGGATTCTGATAGAGGGCCATGTGACTTAGATCTGAGTGCAAAAATGGAGGCTCTAGACCTTCCAGAGCTGAGATATTGAGATTTCACGTAGCATTTATGCCATTGTAAATATCTCAATATCTCAGCTCTGTATGCCATTATAAATATCTAAATATCTCAGCTCTGGAAGGGTCTAGAGCCTTCATTTTTGCACTCAGATCTAAGTCCCATGGCCCTCTATCAGAATCCAGAGTTTCAAGAAAATCAAAATTTTGACCCGAAAAAAAATCAAGGGGTACCACTGTCGTTTTTTTTTTCGGGTCAAAATTTTGATTTTCTTGAAACTCTGGATTCTGATAGAGGGCCATGTGACTTAGATCTGAGTGCAAAAATGGAGGCTCTACACCTTCCAGAGCTGAGATATTGAGATTTCACGTAGCATTTATGCCATTGTAAATATCTCAATATCTCAGCTCTGTATGCCATTATAAATATCTAAATATCTCAGCTCTGGAAGGGTCTAGAGCCTCCATTTTTGCACTCAGATCAAGTCCCATGGCCCTCTATCAGAATCCAGAGTTTCAAGAAAATCAAAATTTTGACCCGAAAAAAAACGAAGGGGTACCACTGTCGTTTTTTTTTCGGGTCAAAATTTTGATTTTCTTGAAACTCTGGATTCTGATAGAGGGCCATGTGACTAGATCTGAGTGCAAAAATGGAGGCTCTAATACCTTCCAGAGCTGAGATATTGAGATTTCACGTAGCATTTATGCCATTGTAAATATCTCAATATCTCAGCTCTGTATGCCATTATAAATATCTAAATATCTCAGCTCTGGAAGGGTCTAGAGCCTCCATTTTTGCACTCAGATCTAAGTCCCATGGCCCTCTATCAGAATCCAGAGTTTCAAGAAAATCAAAATTTTGACCCGAAAAAAAACGTAAGGGGTACCACTGTCGTTTTTTTTTTCGGGTCAAAATTTTGATTTTCTTGAAACTCTGGATTCTGATAGAGGGCCATGTGACTTAGATCTGAGTGCAAAAATGGAGGCTCTAGACCCTTCCAGAGCTGAGATATTGAGATTTCACGTAGCATTTATGCCATTGTAAATATCTCAATATCTCAGCTCTGTATGCCATTATAAATATCTAAATATCTCAGCTCTGGAAGGGTCTAGAGCCTCCATTTTTGCACTCAGATCTAAGTCCCATGGCCCTCTATCAGAATCCAGAGTTTCAAGAAAATCAAAATTTTGACCCGAAAAAAAAAACGAAGGGGTACCACTGTCGTTTTTTTTCGGGTCAAAATTTTGATTTTCTTGAAACTCTGGATTCTGATAGAGGGCCATGTGACTTAGATCTGAGTGCAAAAATGGAGGCTCTAGACCTTCCAGAGCTGAGATATTGAGATTTCACGTAGCATTTATGCCATTGTAAATATCTCAATATCTCAGCTCTGTATGCCATTATAAATATCTAAATATCTCAGCTCTGGAAGGGTCTAGAGCCTCCATTTTTGCACTCAGATCTAAGTCACATGGCCCTCTATCAGAATCCAGAGTTTCAAGAAAATCAAAATTTTGACCCTCGAAAAAAAAAACGTAAGGGGTACCACTGTCGTTTTTTTTTCGGGTCAAAATTTTGATTTTCTTGAAACTCTGGATTCTGATAGAGGGCCATGGGACTTAGATCTGAGTGCAAAAATGGAGGCTCTAGACCCTTCCAGAGCTGAGATATTGAGATATTTATAATGCATACAGAGCTGAGATATTGAGATATTTACAATGGCATAAATGCTACGTGAAATCTCAATATCTCAGCTCTGGAAGGGTCTAGAGCCTCCATTTTTGCACTCAGATCTAAGTCACATGGCCCTCTATCATAATCCAGAGTTTCAAGAAAATCAAAATTCTGACCCGAAAAAAAACGACAGTGGTACCCCTTACGTTTTTTTTTTCGGGTCAAAATTTTGATTTTCTTGAAACTCTGGATTCTGATAGAGGGCCATGTGACTTAGATCTGAGTGCAAAAATGGAGGCTCTAGACCCTTCCAGAGCTGAGATATTGAGATTTTACGTAGCATTTATGCCATTGTAAATATCTCAATATCTCAGCTCTGTATGCCATTATAAATATCTAAATATCTCAGCTCTGGAAAGGGTCTAGAGCCTCCATTTTTGCACTCAGATCTAAAGTCCCATGGCCCTCTATCAGAATCAGAGTTTCAAGAAAATCAAACTCTGACTCTCGAAAAAAAAACCGACAGTGGTACCCCTTACGTTTTTCTTTTCGGGTCAAAATTTTGATTTTCTTGAAACTCTGGATTCTGATGAGAGGGCAATGTGACTTGATACTGAGTGCAAAATGGAGGCTCAGACCCTTCCAGAGCTGAGATATTGAGATATTTATAAATGCATACAGAGCTAGATATTGAGACATTCACAATGGCATAACATGTGCGTGAAATCTCAATACTCAGCTCTGGAAGGGTCAGCCATCATTTTGACTCAGGTCGAGTCACATGGCCTTCATCAGAATCTAGAAGTTTCAAGAAAATCAAATTCCACCTCGAAAAAAAACGTAAGGGGTACCACTGTCGTTTTTTTTTCGGGTCAAAATTTTGATTTTTTCTCTGAAACTCTGGATTCCTGATAGAGGGCCATGTGACTTAGATCTGAGTGCAAAAATGGAGGCTCTAGACCTTCCAGAGCTGAGATATTTAGATATTTATAATGCATACAGAGCTGAGATATTGAGATATTTACAATGGCATAAATGCTATCGTGAGATCTCAATATCTCAGCTCTGGAAGGGTCTAGAGCCTTCATTTTTGCACTTAGATCTAAGTCACATGGCCCTCTATCAGAATCCAGAGTTTCAAGAAATTGAAAATTTTGACCCGAAAAAAAAACGACAGTGGTACCCCTTACGTTTTTTTTCGGGTCAAAATTTTGATTTTCTTGAAACTCTGGATTCTGATAGAGGGCCATGTGACTTAGATCTGAGTGCAAAAATGGAGGCTCTAGACCTTCCAGAGCTGAGATATTGAGATTTCACTTAGCATTTATGCCATTGTAAATATCTCAATATCTCAGCTCTGTATGCCATTATAAATATCTAAATATCTCAGCTCTGGAAGGGTCTAGAGCCTCCATTTTTGCACTTAGATCTAAGTCACATGGCCCTCTATCAGAATCCAGAGTTTCAAGAAAATCAAAATTTTGACCCGAAAAAAAAACGACAGTGGGTACCCCTTACGTTTTTTTTTTTTTCGGGTCAAAATTTTGATTTTCTTGAAACTCTGGATTCTGATAGAGGGCCATGTGACTTAGATCTGAGTGCAAAAATGGAGGCTCAGACCCTTCCAGAGCTGAGATATTGAGATTTCATGTAGCATTTATGCCAGTATAGAAATATCTACATATCTCAGCTATATATGCTATTATGAGTATCTCAATATCTCAGCTCTGGAAGGGTCTAGAGCCTTCATTTTGCACTCAGATCTAAGTCACATGGCCCTCTATCAGAATCCAGAGTTTCAAGAAAATCAAAATTTTGACCCCGAAAAAAAAAATATAAGGGGTACCACTGTCGTTTTTTTTTTTTTTGTGCAAAAAAAGATTTTCTCAATAACTCTGGATTCTGATAGAGGACCATGGGACTTAGACCTGAGTGCAAAAATGAAGGCTCTAGACCCTTCCTGAGCTGAGATATTGAGATATTTATGAGATATATTATATAAAAAAACCTCAACATTGAAGAAAAGCATGGCAGCACTTCACTCCAAACACAGAAGCAAGCAACATTTTCTAAGGTGTATTTACATTTTGTATATATTTTTGCCAGTATTTCATAGTTTGTATGTAAAATAGAAAGATTGAACTTATTAATCAGGATTTTTTTAAATGTGACATACTGAGATATTGAGCCATTATAAATATCTCAATATCTCAGCTCTGGAAGGGTCTAGAGCCTCCATTTTCGCACTCAGGTCTAAGTCCCATGGCCCTGTATCAGAATCCAGAGTTTCAAGATGATTGGAAAAACTTTTTTTTTTTGCACAAAAAAAAAACAAGGGGTACCACTGTCGTTTTTTTTTTGTGCGAAAAAAAAAGTTTCTCCAATCTTCTTGAAACTCTGGATTCTGATACAGGGCCATGGGACTTAGACCTGAGTGCAAAAATGGAGGCTCTAGACCCTTCCAGAGCTGAGATATTGAGATATTTATAATGGCTCAATATCTCAGTATGTCACATTTAAAAAAATCCTGATTAATAAGTTCAATCTTTCTATTTTACATACAAACTATGAAATACTGGCAAAAATATATACAAAATGTAAATACACCTTAGAAAATGTTGCTTGCTTCTGTGTTTGGAGTGAAGTGCTGCCATGCTTCTCTTCAATGTTGAGGTTTTTTTATATAATTACTACATGCCTCATGGACTGCAGGCTTTAAACTAGGTGAAATGGTCCAGAAGTTAAAAAAGGGGGCTGACATGTGATGTCCATTGTAATGGACACAGGGTCTGAATGGGTTAAAACACCCAGAAACACCATAGCAACCACCTAACAAAGAATGTAGTAAAAGCCACTTAAAACACCTCAGCAATGCCATAGCAACCACCTAACAAAGAATGTAGTAAAAGCCACTTAAACACCTCAGCAACGCCATAGCAACCACCTAACAAAGAATGTAGTAAAAGCCACTTAAAACACCTCAGCAACGCCATAGCAACCACCTAACAAAGAATGTAGTAAAAGCCACTTAAAACACCTCAGCAACACCATAGCAACCACCTAACACAGAATCTAGTAAAAGCCACTTAAAACACCTCAGTAACCACCTTTCAACCTCAGAACACATCAGCAACTACAAAGCAATGCCACAGCAACCTCATAAGTGAATGCTTATAATTTTTTTATGATAAATTATGTATTTTATAATGTCTTAAATCTCTAATAAAGTATGTTTGTAAATGATTGTCATACAGCATATAGATGACTGACTGGTTGAATCCTACAGGCTCGGGATGCTCAGTGAAGAGCCGGTTCCTCACGCTGACACCATCTTAGCCCGCGCTGCTAAGCACCTGGAGGCCAAACTCTCCTTCGGTAAAGACCCAGCTCCTCTTTCTTTTTCCACATTCATGTCAGAGAGCTTTGAAGATTTATGATATGTTTATGAAGGTCATTCCTTGCGCATCGTGATTAGGAGAAATGTCTTCAGTTGCACATAAATCATTGTTTTCGTATCATTCTGTCTCGTGCAGCTAAAGGCGAGCGCGATATGATCATCATGAGGAACGATGTTGGAATCAGACACCCAACGGGCGAGCTGGAAACCAAACACATCAGTCTGGTGGTTTATGGGGATCCCAATGGATACTCGGCCATGGCCAAAACCGTGGGCTACCCTGCAGCCATCGCAGCCCACATGGTGCTCAACGGTCAGTGTGTGCTAGTTACTAAAACTCAACCGCTATATGCACATCGGGTAAAACGGCCACAGTTTGATCCAGATCTAAGGGGTGTAGATGGGTAGGATTAGGGGTGGGGTTAGGGATCAGGGGGCAGAGATGGGTTGGATTAGGTATATGTACGATAATTGTTATGTTTATCTAATTTTATGAAAAGTTTTTTTCACTTTTTTACCCATTTTACTTAGTGGAAAGAGTTACATTACATCACTGATATCTCATGCATCCCTAGTTTTCTAAATTCTGTTCATAATTTTCACTATTTTTAAAAATATATCCAGGATGGCATTTCCATGATTTGTAAACAACAGCCAGTGGGCGTTCTTTTAAAGTCACTTTGATTCAGACTATCACCTGCTGTTAGCATCCCATTGACTCCCATTCATTTTGGCGTCACTTTGACAGCAAATAACTTTACATTACCATGCAAATTGTAATTGAATTATTTGTCACAAATGTTTTGGAGTAAAGACTTCATAGACTACTTCAAAAATGTAGTAGAGAGTAAAAGTTGTTAAAGGGGTCCTATTATGCTTTTTCACCTGTTCAACGTTGCCGTTTGAGCATAAAAAAATGATCTGCAAGGTTACAAAGCTCAAAGTCCTCTCCAAAGGGAGATATTCTATTTAACAGAATCCACTTTTAGCTGCTTCTGTCAGAGAAACCCTTTTTCCAAAACTCATTTGTTTGGCCTTCGTTAGCCTGACGAGCTTAGTGTGGTTAATATATTTTTAAACGCTATTCCTGAACATAACCCCAATGTTTATCTATGTGCTGCACTTTTTATGGAGAACATCTTCCAGAAACTAAGAGGCTGTTCACATGTAACCTTAACCTAACTAAAACACTCCTATTATGCCCTTTTTTCAATGTAGCCAAAAAGATCCTTTAAGTCCAGTAAATAATTACATTCACTCAAATGCTTTACTGCTTTGATTTACTGTGAATGTGTGACGTCTGACTGCAGGTGAGCTGACGACTAAAGGACTGGTGGTGCCGATGACGAAGAACATCTACAGCCCGGTGCTGAAGAAACTACAAGACGAGGGTCTCCGGTGCATCACCAAGAGCACCGTATCAGAGTAACCTCACACACACTAACATCTCGTTCTCACTCGTCTATGTGCCACACGTCTGTAATGAAACCGCTAGCAG
The DNA here is from genome assembly GCA_030378365.1 of Hybognathus amarus. Lineage (NCBI taxonomy): Eukaryota > Metazoa > Chordata > Actinopteri > Cypriniformes > Leuciscidae > Hybognathus > Hybognathus amarus. Next base: position 271,141 of record JAQIUQ010001615.1, on the reverse strand, counting down.
TCGATTGTTTCCGAAACATCCATTACCGCACATATTCCACAATGAACGGTTGCAGATCATTAACTACGGTTAGTACCTTTTGTTTTCAAACCTGAATCTGAAAGTAGAATTCGAGAGTCTGGTTGAAAATGAGTGTTTGTTTTATCAGTGTTGTCATAAATCAGGAGTGTTAGCCTGTAAATAAACTACGACTTTACAATACAGCTACAACTAGCACTTTTGACCGCACAGTTTCCGCTTTCTGCCATTGAAAATGTAGTTTATACTCTCAGTATTTTCCTACCCTTGTACTCTTAAGGGTTTACACATCGGTCCCAATCAAGTTCATGACAATCAGTAGTGTCATACTTATGCTTAACATGATGTCATGAATACGACCGATTCAATTACACATTTTCTGTAAGACTTTATCATGTGACATGGCACTGTAATGATGTGTTAAAAAAAAAGTGAATTTTTTGTTTGTTTTTTCACGTTCAGACATTAATGTAAACCTTCATTTGGGTAATGTGATGTACAAATCATTTCTACGCCATTATAACCGTAGCATGTCCAACGAGTTGTTTTGAAACTAGCATTCGTCCAATAAAAGGTTGGCTTTTTCTTGCATCCGTTTTGTTTTTTTCGTCAAATGAACATCTGAAATATTGTTTGTCATCTTCATTATGACAGAAATGAGAGGAAGTTACCCTTCACCCCCTCATCCATCCCCGTGTGTTGACTGCCCGGTGGTGGCCATAAACGCAATCTGCATTGTTCACGGTGTGCGGCCACTATAAAGTAGGCCACCAAGCGCAGGATAATTGGGTCTGTAATTATTAGAAGTTAAAAATGCAAATGAAGGTACCAGTAGCCGCTCAAGACCGTGTCTGGCCATTTGACCCATATTCCTGTGTAAATGAGTAACCTTTTGCTCTTAAGACTGGATTAGAATTTTGGGAATAATTACAAACAATTCTTCAAAGGGATTATTCCATAACTCCATGTAGCTGCCATCTTTGTCACCAAACCCCTAAGCCACGGACTTATAATAATCGGTTCCTGAAGATGCCGTGGCTTAAGAAGTCACCAGAAACATGGTCTCGATGGGTTAAGCCAAGATGAATCTGAGGAGGGCCGAAACGGGAGTTAATTGAAAAACAACCCTATTTGGGAACGTCTTTAAGGAAACCTGCCTTTGTTCTCTTCTTCTGACCTCCTGAGCCAGATGGAGAAGACTGAAGGACTGTTATTCTGACCTTCTTGGGAGTTTGGCAATCAGGATGCCGAAGTAACGAGAAAAGCAAGTTGAGAATTAACAGCTCACACGAGCCAAGCGGCTGCTGTCTGGAGACTGTAATCAACACGAGTCTGTCCCGAGGGCAGATGAAGTCGCACAGAATATTGTGGACACTTTCAAGATAAACTGGTACCGAAAAAGCACAATATTAGACGAAAGCATTATTCTGGGTTCAATACAAAATTGACCAAAAAAAAAAAACAGTGAGGGACTTAAAATGGAAGTGAAAGGGGCCGAATTTTTGAAGGATTAACGCAGAAATTTGAAGCTTACAATTTTATAAAAGCACTTGCATTAATTTTAATTTACATGATAAAAGTTTACAACAACAAATATTTATATGTTTATATCAAAGGTTGGGGGTCAGCTTTTTAAAAAGAAATTAATATTTTTACTTCGCAAGGATCCATCAAATTGATCAAGTGACATTGAAGACATTTACATATTTCTATTTTAAATAAAATGTGCCATTAACTTTACAGTCATGTTAGGGTTTTATATTGGATGTAACTTTACAAAGAAAAAAGTAGAACATTTTTTTTTTCTAACTAAAATCATGTTAACACTCAATGTTATGGCTGTACTACACTATAAAAATTAATATGCTTTATCTAATCAAAATTTTAAGCAATATTATTAATTAAATTTAACAAATTAGAATTGAGTAATAATTAATTAAATTAACTCCTTAAAAGTTAACCATTTAAAATGAGTAAAACTTACAACAAAAAACAAAAAAAACTAATTTAAGTCACCATTATGATGATCGGTGTTTGTTTTAGGTTTGTTTTAAAATTACGTTTTCTCCTTCTGTGATTCTGCTTGTTAACATCAGGTGTTTTCAATGTTAGCAATATAAAATAGAGTTCTTAATTAATCTTTGACGTCTGTCTGTTAGTGAGATATTTTTGTTAAATGTTTTGGTGTAAACTTTACTTATTTTAAAAGGTTAACTTTTAAGGAATAATTTGATTAACCCCTTAACCGTCACTTGCCCGTATACGAGCAACCTAAATTTACTTCACTATATTACTATTAAATTCTAATCTAGTCATGACAAACTATATATTGTTGGAAAGGTCTAAGACTTCTAAATAGATATTTTAGCGCTGGTTTTTTTCTTACAAATTAGGAATGAACAGTAATATATGAATTTATGACAAGTGTGCGCCTAAAAAAATCGATGTCATTACAGGAGTTTCTGACCTTTGTCACAAAAAATTGACGCACACAATTTTAATAATTGAAACTTAGGTTTTTAGTGCTAAAAGTTCATAATAAAACATAATCTAGTATTTGTCAATAAAAAAAGATAAAATTTTATTTTTAAAAGTAACATTAAGAAGTATTATATATATATATATATATTTTTTTTTATTATTATTATATCACATATTTTAGTAGTTATCATAAATGAGGTATTATTTGAAAGCTTACGAACTCAGAATTCATCCTGTGAAAACCGTTTTGAAATTAGACGTTGTGTTACCATAGAACGGTATTTTTTTATTAGGCCCCTCCCTTTTGGGCATCATCTTTCATAATTTATTATCAAAACCTTCTCCTAATCTTGACAAAACACATATTGTCAGAAAGGTCTGAGTGTCAAGGTTCCATATTTAGTGATATTTGGATAGAATTTATTAATTTGTTATGGCAGAATGCATACAATTAAATTCAATGGCACCCGGTGGCTATTTTTGGTATAACGCCTAAACAAAATACTCATGGGAACTTCAATTTTTGTGATATCAACTTTAAATTTGGAACACAACTTGGTTAGATATATAGCTTTCATTTTATAGTAAAAAATATTTTGTAAAATATTTATTTTATATTAAAAAATATATATTAATAAAGTATATTTTATTTTCTGTAAATTATAACTTCTATTACTTTTTCATACTTTAATTTTTTGAAGTGCTTTCACTTTAATAATAATCTGCTGATTGTTTTCTTTAAAACAAGACCAAACTTGTGCATATATTCCAAAGCATTCTTGAATTACAACCATTTAAGTTTGTATAAGTGCATTTTAATGCCAATTATAAAAAGGGGGGTGACAGGTAAAGGGTTAACTTTTACTCAATTCTAATTTGTTAAATTTAATTAATAATATTGCTTGTAATCTGTTGCCACAATTCTATTGATTAGATAAAGCATATTCATTGTTACAGTATTATATAACATTGGCTCCATTTTTAAAGAAAGGACTCGGTAAAATCAACATTATTAAACATGAAATATTCGATTCAAGATATTGTCAAAAAAAAAAAAAGAAACAGGAATTATGAAGTTCTACCCAGCATGAACAGCCCAGTCCATTTGTGTGCTTTCTTGTTTCTTTTAATCCTACAAACAGACAAAAGCTCTTGTACAGCTAAACAGTGTCAGTATGCAACGCTTCATCTTACGTCAGTAACAAAACAGTGAGGCATCAGAAATATTAAAACACCATTTCAAATCTGACTAAATTATTAAAACGCAGCCTTGCCTTGTAAAGCACTATTGCTTCAAATATAAAATTCTAGACATAAATAGAAATTTGGTCCATCGACGTGTTTGCTGTAATATTATTTACACATTAGAATATTATTTCCTGCCCTTATCCATGACTGATTTTGCCACTTTCTTTGTATATTTGTATGAAAAACAGTGGCTGAAATTCTACTACAAAAGATACACTAATTTAAAAAAAAAACAGTCTTATTAAAATAAAAAAAGTTGGTTTCCCTTTTAAACAAGCTTTTAAGCAAATAAATACGACGAGACTATGGAAAGACATTAGTACATGAGACATTAGAACAAAGTGGTGGTTTAAGAGAGAAACAATTAATAAAAACATGGAAGTGTACAAAGGCACACATTTAATGACAGCGCTGCATCCAGCAGAGCGCTATCAGTTCAGAGACGGACTGGGGAAAGCGAGCATTCTTTGATAGAAAAAAAAAGAGTCTTTTTTCTGTACCGGCTCATCACTATGGTTACACCAAGGATTCCAGACTCTCGGCCGCACTCGAGACGCGCCTCCTGGGACCGTGCCGTTGTTGTCAGAGGACTGAAACGCTCGCTCGTCTTCTTGGGTGCTGATCAAACTTAGGATGGCTTTGTAGAGGAACTGATACTGATCCTATCAGTCCAAAAGAAATCAGGGGAAAAAAACACAAGAACATGTTGTTAGTTTGACCACAATATACCAAGCAAAATACTAAATTTTCCCTTGTGGGTTTGAGTTAATTCCACCTCAGGGCAGGATTATTAATGACTGACTTTTTCCTTGTCGTAACTGCTGCCAACTCCAGAAATGCAGAGAAAAAAAGTCACATTTCCTTTAAAAATGTCTAAATGCCAATAGTCTGCAGACACATGGATATATACAAATAGACAAATATAAAAGAGCTCATACATACTATGAAAGTAGTTGCATAATACATAATATAGACCTTTAAAAGAATTCAATATATAAATACCTATTTATATGTAATGCATTTAATGATTATATATAATCTGCAGGCTGGAGTGCCCGCTTGAGCCTCTGGGGGGCGCTCCTTCCTAGTTTGTTTCATTCATGTTTTACCCTGGACTGATTATGGTTTATTTGTTGCACCTGTTTTAGATTGAGCTCCCTGATTTAAGCCTGCGTTTTCCCTTTGCTCGGTTTCAGTATTGTAAGTGTGTGACTGCTTCGAGCGGTTTCCTTAGTTTCAGCGGTTCTTGGACTCCCTGCCTGTATCTGGTCTTCCCGTTTGCCTTATCCCTGCATTGTTTTATTGCTGATCTGGACTGCTTATCTGGTTTTGACCCCTGCCTGTTTCTCTGTAGCTACCGGTCTCTGGATTCTCCTCTTAATTAAGCCTGCAGTTTGGATCACCTCTGTCCCTGTTCCATGTGCAGTTTCATGACTGAATCCTGAGCCACTACTGATCCAGCGGCTGAGAGGAACACGGACCTCGTAACTTAATGGATCCCACAGCACAGATCGAAAGCCTCCGCCAAGGAGAACGACCTCTTAAGGTTTTTGTGATGGATTTTTTGAAGCTCTCTAGATCAGTCCTACTTGGATGATTTTTGTTTAATGATGTTTTTTTGGGGAGGACTGTCTGAACCGCGAGGCTCTGCTAAACCATTTCCGACTTCAAGCTGGACTAATATATTCGATCTGGCCCTTTCCATGAGTGGTTCGCTTTTTACTGTGGATTTTTTTGTAACTTTTGCTTCACAGAGGACCCGGCAATTCGGCATTTTACAAGGTGCCCACTGAATCCACGCATCTAGAGTCTCCCAATGAACCAGCGCTTCACAGTGCTCCGCCAGTTTGCGCTTCATGCAAGCCCAGTTGAACCAGCGCTTTGTAAAGGCCCCTCGAATCCACGCAACATGTGAATCCCATTGTTCTAACACTTCACGTGAGCTCCATTTTATTCCTGCCTCAAGAGTTTTCTACGGAGACTGAGCGCGTCCCAGCCGAGTCAAGTGCCGAGTCAAGTGTGTCAATGTGCCGAGTCAAGTGAGAGTCAAGTGCCGAGCCAGAGTGAATCAAGTGCTCGAGCCGAGTGAATCAAGTGCCGAGTCGAGTGAATCGAGTGAGTCCAGTGTTGAATCGAGTCAAGTGAGTGAATCAAGTGAGTCCTGTGTTGAACCAAGTCAAGGGTCATGAGTCCTGTGTTGATTCAGTAGGCACTCTGTGGGGGCCATGGAGGCGACGCTGAGGCATGGGCCTTCGCCTCGTCCTGCTCCGCCATGGGCCTTCGCCTCGTCCTGCTCCGCCATGGGCCTTCGCCTCGTCCTGCTCCGCCATGGGCCTTCGCGTCGTCCTGCTCCGCCCTGGGCCTTCCGCCTCGTCCTGCTCCGCCCTGGGCCTTCGCCTCGTCCTGCTCCGCCCTGGGCCTTCGCCTCGTCCTGCTCCGCCCTGGGCCTTCGCCTCGTCCTGCTCGCGCCTGGGCCTTCGCCTCGTCCTGCTCCGCCCTGGGCCTTCGCCTCGTCCTGCTCCGCCCTGGGCCTTCGCCGCCTGCTCCGCCCTGGGCCTTCCGCTCCTGCTCCGCCCTGGGCCTTCGCCTCGTCCTGCTCCGCCCCTGGGCCTTCCGCCTCGTCCTGCTCCGCCCTGGGCCTTCGCCCTCGTCCTGCTCCGCCCTGGGCCTTCGCCTCGTCCTGCTCCGCCCTGGGCCTTCGCGTCGTCCTGCTCCGCCCTGGGCCTTCGCCTCGTCCTGCTCCGCCCTGGGCCTTCGCCTCGTCAGTGGCCCTTCCTCCCGGGCCTTCGTCGTCCTGCTCCGCCCTGGCCCTCGCCCTCCGCCCTGGCTCCGCCCTGTGCCCTCGCCTTCCGTCATGGCCCTTCCTCCCGCCTCGTCCTGTTTCGCCCTGGTTATCAACTTCAACATAAGGGCAGATCCTTTTAGCGCTGCTGATGACTCTGTGGAGTGACGCTCGAGTGATCAAGTATTCCAATGTATATAAAAATGCTTTTATTCAATTCCTCTGTCCTCCTTTCCTTTCCTCGCCTCCTTCCCTCGCATCCTACAGGGGTGGAGCGGAGGCGCAAGGAAAGGAAACGAGGATGCACAAATAAAAAATGAGAAGCACCCCTGGACTGGTTTATTTGTTGCATTTGTTTTAGATTGAGCTCCCTGATTTAAGCCTGAGTTTTCCCTTTGTTCGGTACTCTAGTATTGTAAGTGTCTGACTGCTTCAAGCGTTTTCCTAGTTTCTTAGTGTTTTCTAGTTTCCTGGTTTTGACCCCTGCCTGTTTCTCTGGATTCTCCTCTTATTAAAGCCTGTGTTTGGATCACCTCTGTCCCTGTGCAGTTTCATGATGTGTATATATAACTTTAAATATTACATAATGAATAATTCTAAATTTAAATAAGATTTTAAAAAGTTAATGTCTATATAAGTGTTTCCCAACCCTGTTCCTGGCAGCACACCAACACTGCACGTATTCTTTGCCCAAACAAACACACCTGATTCCACTCATCAGGTCATTAACCCATGTGATTATGAGCTAATTAGTTGAATCAGGTGTTTTTAATTAGGGAGACAAAGAATACGTGCAGTGTTGGTGTGCCGCCAGGAACAGGGTTGGGAAACACTGGTCTATATAACCAAAAACGCATTTTGATGTGTTTGGTCAGCATTGGTTTTTTTGTGGTAATACAAGTTCTAAAAGCCAATAAAAGAAATGCTTGTTTTACGAGTTTTATTGAAAGAAAGCAGCCAGATGAAGCCTCACAATGTCAGTGAAGACTCCAGGCCTCATGAGATTGATCATCTTGGCCACCATGTAGACGTCCACCACGCGCTCGGCCTCAAGCTGCTGCAGGAGAGTGAACAGCGCACAGAACGTTCCCGCAGTCACACCACCATTTCTGCAGATACACATGCAACAGAAATCAGAGACCCAGACATTATTAAATAAAACGAGAACAAATGAAGCATGTTCAGTTCTTAAACCAGTGTTTCCCAACCCTGTTCCTGGCGGCACACTAACACTGCACGTATTCTTTGTCTCCCTAATCAAAAACACCTGATTCAACTCATTAGCTCATAATCAGATGGGTTAATGACCTGATGAGTTGAATCAGGAGTGTTTGATTCGGGACACAAAGAATACGTGCAGTGTTGGTGTGCCGCCAGGAACAGGGTTGGGAAACACTGTCTTAAACATAGAGATTCAGGCATTATAGACATACTCCTGACTTATTACCTTGAAACATAATTTGAGATATTTCTAGTAAAATGCAAAAGCCTCTAAATGCCATTTGAAATTTTTGTCAAGCTTGTATATTTAAGTTCAGTAATTTCACTTAAATGACAATTAATAGGTAATCTTCATTGCCGTTTAAGTTGAAATTACTGAACTTAAATATACAAGCTTGATAAAAAAGATCATTTTAGAAGAACAATTCAAATGGCACTTAGAGGCTTTTGCATCTGAACTCTTCATATATACTAAACCAAAGGTTTTCCAGGGACTCCCAGTGAGCCACAAAGGAGTTCTGTAAAAAATATTCATATAAATTTAAATAAAAATACCAATAGTAATAAAAAATGTAATGGTATTTTAAAAGTAACTAAATAAAACTGCATTTGACATTTTGTTTTAACAGATACTGTACAAAATTTTTGATCAAATAAATAGCCTTGGTGAGCATAAGAGAATTGTTTCAAATATGAAGAGTTCAGATGCAAAAGCCTCTAAGTGCCATTTGAAATTTTCTTCTAAAATGATCATTTTTATCAAGCTTGTATATTAAAGTTCAGTAATTTCACTTAAATGGCAATGAAGATTACCTATTAATTGTCATTTAAGTGAAATTGCTGAACTTAAATATACAAGCTTGATAAAAATGGTCATTTTAGAAGAAAATTTAAAATGGCATTTAGAGGCCATACATAACGTGTCTATTCCAAGATGCAACTCACTCGTTGTGTACGACCATGGGTCCATCTTTGGAGCCGGACTCTTTTGGACGATGTTGATCAGCTCGAAGACGTTACTGATAGGACTGTCTGGGTTGGGCCAGCGTGGCGTCCGGTAATGCTTCACTTCTAGAACAAAATCATCCTGAAAAGAGGGAGAAAACAGATCAATTAAATGTGTGTATGTTTGTGATCATGTCTATGTGGGATTCAGCTGATACAGATGGTTTAATGCTAAGTGTGTGAGAAGCAGCAGATGTGTAGTTTAACAGACTCTGTTCTCGCTTTCGTCAGAGGCCATTTGCTCCTCCTAATATTTTCCACAATCGTACGGCAGGCACCAGCTGTGATCTTCAAAACAGATGCCTGCGTTTGTGTTTTTGAATGGTTTCGGAGAAATGACACACAGAATTTACATTTCTCTGAATCAATTAGCGCAGCTTTTGTATGATGGTAAAATATCTGATCCTCTTTGGGTTGCTAATGTTAGATGTTGAATCTGATTGGCTGTGCAGCGGATCTTCTATTACCTGCGTCGCCTCTAAGATGTAATCTTGCACTATCAACATGTCTTCATTGGACAGGCACACGTGGCCCTCCCCTCTTAACGATACAGAGAAGGTCTCGTAGCTGATTGGCTGATCTCTCGTGGGCCAGAACATGATTGGCTCGCTTTCTTCTGTCTGGGAATGGAATAAAGAAAATGACAGAGGAAGGGTGAGAGTGAAGGAGAGATAAATGAAATGACAATCTGTTTCATTCAGTACTGGAAGATCAAAAGGAAATCCAGGTGTGACACTAGGGCTGCACAATTATGGAGAAAATGGATTTTCAGATAAAAATTGGAATTGCGATTTAAAAAACTAAAACAAATCCAGGTTTGCTGTGCTTTTTGTAGAGTTGATTATATCTCAAAATGACCAAAGAAATAATACTAATACTAAAAATATATTTATTATACAAAATAAAAACAAAAATTACCATATAAAAACAATCAAAATCGAGTATTAAAGATTAAAATTAATATTACACATTTTTTATTCCAACTGTAAAATGACAATACTAAAATTTCGGGCTGACGCAATTTCTTCATTTTCAAACATTAAAACAGCGAACGGTTTTGTTTCGATTAATCGTGCAGCCTACGTGACACTATAATGCAGTTAGCCATACATACTATAATGATGTTTACTGTAGTACTGACCGTGCTACTCATATCCGGCAGTGACACAATAACCTGGGCGTTGTGATCCCACACCATCCTCCACAAGTCCTTCACTGTGCTGGGTAAAGGATTCTGGGTAATGATGAACTCTTTGCTCTGCCGATAGCCCCTGATATAAATGCATGAATGAGTTTTAATAGGAGTCTGAATAATCAAACCGTCTTTAGAAACACTGAATGTCTCACCATGACATATGAAGCATTGATGTAGTCTGACGTCTCTCCTGCTGATGTGGACAAACACACTCTGGATTTCTCCACTGCAAAACACACACATAACTGTTACTTTGTGGAACTGAATGTCTGCATATCTATCTATGTATCTATGTATCTATCTATCTATCTATCTATCTATCTATCTATCTATCTATCTATCTATCTATCTATCTATCTATCTATCTATCTATCTTTCTATCTATATACATGTTTGATTGCATCCTAAATAAATGCAGTAGTTTTGTAAACCCACCAGGCATGAGAGAGCAGCTCCTGTTCTTCCGTTCTATTGCAGTCGTTCAGGGCACTGGTGTAATCGTTCTGTTTGGCATTTGACTGGCACACCAACTGCAATCACAAGGTCATTGTCATGTCTCACAATTCATCTGTGGTGATACAAATACTTTCAGCTGTGCTCTTCAGTAAACACTTAAAAACTAAGAGCACACTTACTTTAAACTGCTTTTCCAGGCATGTCTTGCATGAGGACCCTGGGGTCAAGAGGTTGTTAACATACTGATGAATTTGGCTTGATGGCACCTCTGTCTCTTGACTCAAAATGGCCTCAACTAGGGCATCATGGGTAAAGATGTACTGCTCCTGTAGGGGTACCAGAAAAAATGATCTTGAGAAGGATACTTGATCATCAAAATTTCAAATAATGAGAAACACGGTAACACTAATCATCAATTAAACAGTAAATAATGCTAATTTCTCTTTATAATATATTAAAGGAGTTCTGTATACCAGAATGAGACTTTTTCTGTTCACTCACCTCCGTTTGAACCAGATAGTTCCGTTGTGTACGAATGTGTTTGAGGAAGCCCAGAATGTTGACCTGTCCCCTGCTCTTTAATCTGTTTTAACATGCTGTCCAACACTATGTAGGTGCCTGTTCGGCCCACACCAGCACTAAAAACATACACAAACACTCAGAAAAAATGTGAAATATACATTATGACACTTGCTGCATGTAAAGAAAGTCCTGTAGCCCACCTGCAGTGTACAATCACTGGACCCATGTCATCTGTTTTGGCTCTGGAGGACTTGTAGATGAATGAAAGCACAGGCAGGACATACTCAGGAACGCCCATGTCTGGCCACTGTGTGTAGTGATAGTGTGTTACCGTTCTCTCGTTACTATGACCTCTCTGAGAACCCTGAAGAAATCAAAACAGCACATGTAATGTATAAATTCAGATGATTCTTTTAGCAAATAAACAAAAAATCTAATATCGACCCATAACCAGTATGGTGCCGAGATGTTGTGTATGCCTGCTGATACCTTCTTTACGCTGGTATTTCTGATGGTGAAGGTTCTCTGGGTGTAGTACGCGAGGACTTTTGTGCTCCTTACAGTAACCAAAAAACAGCCATACTCTTCCTGGTTCTCCAGAGGCCAGTACTGGTCACACTTCCTCTGAGAAATGGAGAAACATTTGGTCATTGTGAACATCTATTTACACAATCATATTTACATCAATTCATTTGCATCTTCATTCAAACCCATATGATTTTTTTGTTTTTGTTTCAGTGGCTAAAAGTGATGTCCAGAGGTGATTTTTGTGTTTAATGAACCTACAAATTAGATTAAGATTTGGTCAAACTTTAGTGTAGGGTCCAATTCTATTTAACTAACTATTTACCATTGAGTTTTCCCTAAATAACCTCCTAATTACTGCTTATTAATAGTTAGTAGGTTAAATTGTTAAGATTAGGAATTGGGTAGGATTAAGTGATGTAGAATATGGTCATGTAGAATAAGGCATTAATATGTGCTTTATAAGTTCTAATAAACAGACAATATCCTAGTAATATGCATGTTAACCAACTAGTTAATAGTGAGAATAAGACCCTAAACTAAAATGTACTTGAAAGAAAAGACTCTTCAAAGAAACACTCTTCAAAAATAACTTGGTTAAAGTATTTATCTGACAACAAAATATTTGGAAAATAACATTGGCAAGCTACATGTTTTATTTTACTATGCAAATAAAAAGCTCAGAAAAAAGCATACATTGACTATAAAATATAATCAGTTATTAATATTCAGTATATTAATTTTGTTGGTTCCCTCTTGTTTTTGCATGTGTTCATAATTTCTTTGTGAGACAGCCTGGCCAAAAATGATGTCTGCACAATTTGACGTCATTGCTTCATCACAAATAAAACAAATGACTCCAAGCACAACTATGCAATATGCATTAACACATTTCTAATACCATTTGATTACAGGCTAAAGATGTCCGTTTCTTGGGCCAGGGATCACTTTTGGCCACTACTGTATTTTCTATTAAATGATAGTGAATGGGAATTGGAGTTATACAATGTGCTCCATAATGTACCAAAAAACAGGTTGATGTCACATTCCAAATCTTAAAGGGGTGATGAACTGAGAAATAAAATTTTGACATCTAAGAGGTCATCATATTTTAAGAATATCAAGTTTCCGAACTGAAAATGTCAGTAGGCATTTCAACCTAAATGTCAGTAGGTTGAAGTAGGCGTTAAGAAGATTAACGCCTACTTCAACACGCCCGGTTTAGCCCCGCCCACTGATTTGTGCATGACAAACCAGATAGATAATATGCAAAACTGTTATCCACTCACAGCAATGGGCGTTTACTTCCAAGTCTACAGTGCGAGACGCCCATTAAAACTGACCGTTTTTGATCTGGGCTCAAAACTAGGGTAGAAAATAGCCTATTACTTATTAATTTTGATGTTTTTGAATGTATAAACCAAGCGAACATCATCAGTTGACCTCAGACAACAATATAAAAAAAATTAAAAAGCCAGTTCATGACCCCTTTAAAACCTGAAATCTGAAACCACACAATAATGTTGACGATGACAGAATTCAATTTTTTGTGTGAACTAACTATTTACATATCAGATATTGCATTTTAGGTAGATATAAAATAGCTCACCCTTCCTTTCTCCACTAGGTTTGTGATCATAACAATAACTCCCACATTCTGCTCCCACACCATCCGCCAGAAATCCGGTGTGCTGGACTTCAAGGGCCCTTGTGCTGCAATGTAAGCTTTCTGTTTGTTAAAACCCTTGAAGAGAGGAGACAAATAAAGCTAGCATTCTTAGCAAGTATTCTTAGTTTAAACTTTGAAAGAACATCTCAGTTGACACTATCTTTCCAATATTTTCTCACTCTCGAGGTGCCTGACTTTCCAAGATTAAATCGATAGCAAACTAGCATAGCTTTTTAAGTGTTTTAATCATATCTGCTAGGTAAACAATTGCACTTTGAGGTAGGCATGCCTCGCTGATAAACTAATGATACAATTATCACGATTTGCCTGCATGGCAATGCTTCTGAGCTAATGTTGACAACAACTTACATCCACATAGTTGGCATTTATATAGTCTCCTCCGCTTCTACCATCTTTGTCGTTCAGGGGTGCAAGTCGCACTCTGCTGTGGTCATCTAAAGGATGAAATCCAAAATATGACCATATTATATCAGATCTTCATACATCTAATGCTTGTATATTGTGACAGTGGTTCTCACAGGCTAAAATGTTGACGTATCGGTTCTTGTTCTTATTGTCTGGATGGCTGGAACAGTCTGTAGTTGTTCCAAGGTCCACGGTGCACGTCTGAACTTCCTAAAAATACCACAAACAATCCTCTATTCCAACAGTCTGCCATAACCAAACACATGGTCAAAGACTTTACACAAAAGGTGCAGACATGTGAACATCACAAATACATGCTAAAGCTACCCAAGCAAACAAATTAAAGGGAGATGTAGCTTACCTCAAAATACTCTTTCAATATCTAATGGGGGGGTGAGAATGCGAAAAGCAATGAAATATAATGACAAACCAGGCACCATTGATAAACAAAACAGATTAAAGCAAAAGCATTGACAGACTGGGTTGGATTCTGTTCATTTTAAGTATGCCTATTGACTACACGTTCCAGCACTGGATTCTGATTGGTCAATAGAGCAATACAACTTTAAGAAATAAAGTTCCATTTTCAAGAATCAAATATAAAGTCATAAAGTGTCGTTATGAAAAATAAAACAGCAATTTTGAGATACAAAGTCATAATTACAAGAAATAAAGCTGCAATTGTGAGATATTAAGTCACAGCTATGAGAAATAGTCATAATTGTGAGACATAAAGTTGCAATTATGAGAAATAATTGCAATTGTGAAATATAAAGTGGCAGTTACGAAGATATAAAGCTGCAATTACAAGAAGTTACAAGTAGCTTTTTTATGAGCCAGAAATAGTCTTCGTTTCTTATAATTGTTAGACATAACGTCGAAATTATAAGAAATAATTGCAATTGTGAAATAAAGTTCCAATTGTGAGATATAATGTTACAATTTCGAGAAATAAAGCTGCAATTACAAGAAGTTACAAGTAGCTTTTTTATATGAGCCAGAAATCGTTTTCATTTCTTATAATTGTTAGACATAACGTCAAAATTATGAGAAATCGTTTTAATTGTGAAATAAAGTTGCAATTGTGAGATATAATGTTACAATTTCGAGAAATAAAGCTGCAATTACAAGAAGTTACAAGAAGCTTTTTTAAAATAGGCCAGAAATAGTCTTCGTTTCTTATAATTGTTAGACATAACATCGAAATTATGAGAAATAATTGCAATTGTGAAATAAAGTTCCAATTGTGAGATATAATGCTACAATTTTGAGATATAAAGCTGCAATTACAAGAAGTTACAAGTAGCTTTTTTATGAGCCAGAAATAGTCTTCGTTTCTTGTAATTGTTAGACAACGTTGAAATTATGAGAAATAATTGTTATTGTGAAATAAAGTTGCAATTGTGAGATATAATGTTACAATTTCGAGATATAAAGCTGCAATTTCAAAAAGTTACAAGTAGCTTTTTTATATGAGCCAGAAAGACTCTTCATTTCTTATAAATAACTGTTAGACATAACATCGAAATTATGAGAAATAATTGCAATTCTGAAATAAAGTTGCAATTGTGAGATATAATGTTACAATTTCAAGATATAAAGCTGCAATTACAAGAAGTTACAAGTAGATTTTTTAAATAGGTCATAAATAGCCTTTCGTTTCTTATAAATAATTGTTAGACAAAATGTCGAAATTATGAGAAATAATTGCAATTGTGAAATAAAGTTGCAATTGTGAGATATAATGTTACAATTTCGAGATATAAAGCTGCAATTACAAGAAGCTACAAGTAGCTTTTTTATATGAGCGAGAAAGACTCTTCATTTCTTATAAATAACTGTTAGACATAACATCGAAATTATGAGAAATAATTGCAATTCTGAAATAAAGTTCCAATTGTGAGATATAATGTTACAATTTTGAGATATAAAGCGGCAATTACAAGAAGTTACAAGTAGCTTTTTTCCTCTGAGGCAGAAAGAGTCTTCATTTCTTAAAAATATTTCAAATCTTTTTCTGTAATATTTAAAAATGCTGAAAGGTGGAAATATACCCAAATTATATATATACTTTTTTATTAAATTATTACTCTATGAGATCAATGTGATGAACTGTCAATTGAGGTTTTGGTTTGACCCAGGGAATTTTTAACTTTTTGTTCTAAATTTCTGTAAGAGTTACAGCAAGTCAAAATAAATGGACAGAATCCAAAGCCGTGCTGTCATGGATTGAACAGAACATGCATTTCAACACTACAGTTTGCATTGTGTGTGTTTTAGCCTGCCACAAAACACATATCACTGGTGTGTGTGTGGAGAATAAACTTTAATTCAGCCAGAAACTTCTAAAACACATCCATCACTTTTTCACAGGTATTGCTTATGACAAGAACTAATAAGTTTACTGCCTTGTTTGTGTCCAATTAAAGCTTGCTTGATTTTTGAGTGATCTAAGCAAGTGTGAATAAATGAATGTTATGTTGAGAATGTACTATCTGACACTGATTAATGATAATTAAGCTGAAACTAGGTCTTTTTGTGCACCTGACTGGAATAAAGAGCTGTGCGTGTTACTGACCTAATTAAAAATCAAATGCATTATCAACAACCTGGTTCACGCATCAATGGATAGAAACAGCATGATCGTGCCTGAATGAACCAAACAATTCATTTCTAAGACATGCCTTAATGACATGTTGATCTGCTACATCAAGGCTCGTATGAGACAGCTGTCCCTTGAAGAGTGTCAAAAGAGAGGGGGATGATGGGATACGAACCTCAAACTCTCTGGAAAATGAGTTGGTGTTGTGAAGGTCAGTCACATGCTTTAGAAATTTCTTTACTGGCAGGGGTTCATGTTCACCTGGAAGTGCAAAATAGAAAAACATATCATTGAAAAGCATTTATGAATGCAATTATGGTGTACACTGGTGGGAGAAATGGCATTATTGGCTCACAATAATGTGAAAAAAAAAACTGTTTATGACCGGATTAATTTATGTTGGTCAGTTTTTGCCTACATTGTGGGAACCAAAAATGTCATGTGGCCAAAATAAAGATATCGATGATATCATGATTATAATTGTTTCCCTGCATGTCGGTGACCTGACAAAATGTTAAAAAATGACAAGCATTTTTTATATTCCAAAAAAATTAAAGATTATGAATTGATATTGAATTCTTTTAATGAGGCTTTTTTCTTTTTATATCAAATGATATTATGCATCACCCTGACATTTCAAACTTTATTCCCCCAACAAATATTATAATTATTTCAGAACTGTATATCGTGCTTATCATAGAATAAGTCATTAAAGGGTACATATCATGCTTTTAAATCATTCATTTTTACTTATAAATCATACATTTGTGGTCTATGTAAAGCATAACTGCAATGCTTGGGTCTGAATTCCTCATTATTATAGCTCCACACGCCCTTTTCTACCCCTTTTCTGATGTGCTTCTGTGAGCAAGTCGTTTCAATGCGGCCCCTTTAAATAAAAAGGAGTTGTGTCTTCCCTGCCCGCTCTCCAGGTCGCTGAGTTCACGGTGAGCTCAACTCTCAGCGTTTGGCCATTATTGTAGTTTGATAAGAGATACGATTACTATAGCTTCAAATAACATTTTTATTCACACGTTAACAAAATGTCAACAACGGAAGACTTGTCCACCAAGCCTTACATATTCGAGCCAGAGCGAGCGATTTGAAAAAGATGACGATGAACCTGCAGAACAACGTCATATGGAGGCAGGTATGTAAGTTAACTATGTTGTGTTATTAGTGAAAGTCGACTATTTCTCTTGTTAAAACAAGCACACTGACAAGATAAATGACTGCGGTCTGATCTTACCACTAAAAATCTGTATTGATAATGAAATGCTAACTTACGTTTAGAAAGCATCAGAAAACACAGCAACTAAATGATAGAAGGAATTTACCCGATCGGCAAACCCTTCTGTATACTGGCGGAGGTTGAGTGCACTACATCCAACAACCAAACATTTTGACTAGCCCTCTCGTAACTTCTGCATCATTGAGCTTGGACTACAAAATCGGAGTGAGGAATAATAATGGCGGATTGCTGGAAGTGTTGGACCGGTAGTCGATGTCCTTATTTGTCAGTTCCGCTGCAAATACGGTGACGTACTTGCTCAAAAAACGTCATAGACAACAGAAAAATTTGAACAGGTTGAAAAATATGACCAAAACAGAATATAAAGATATAAACGAAGCACCTGAAGAGAATAATTTCATCTTTTCTCTACTTGATAAACACTCCAAATATACAACAAAACACATTTAAGGGCTAAAAAAGTGGATTTTGCATGATATGTCCCCTTTAAGTATTTGACAAGCAATTCTTTTTTTTAATAAATTAACAGATAAGATATAGTATCAACAGAAAGTCCCGTTTATGATTATGAAAAAGTTTGTGAGTCACCTGTAGGGCTCAGCAATGGTGAAGAGGAAATCACCCTGGGTGATGTGCTGTCTTCAATGTAGAAATGAGCAGTCTGAAAACATTTCCTGCAACGGCATTAAACACTTTTTATGTTACAGAAGTACTTTGGATTGAATAGCATATAAAGTGGATGTACTATGCAAATTTCCTTCACAAAAAGTTAATAAAACACATGAAAAAAAACATAGTTCTCACACACAAGCCTAGATTATTTGCGTGTTGTTGTGTCTTATCCACATATGCTTGAGACTGAACACCAAGCTAAAAAAAACCCCACAAAAAACACATTCAATCTAATCCACAACACGTTTTTAACAGGATCACTCCTTAACCGGAAGCTGTTTTGTCTAAAACGTAACTTCTTGGAAGGGATTAGTGAACACAACGATGGGCGACACAGATGTAACATTAACGTTTCAAGATGTCCCATTAAGTGCGCATCTGTCTGCTCCCTAAATGAGCACCATGTAGCTACAGATGGACAAGCAGTCGTACATGCCCATGTTCTGCTGAGATTGAACCACCCACGGCTGCACTAACAAGACATGAACATGACTTGGTCGTGTTGAACATAATCACGTGGAGGTTCTTTCTCCAGCCTGGCAGCATGTGTTCCCTGTAGGCCCACAAACAACAGATCAGCATATCGGAGATTTAATCACCAGCTCCAAGATTACCGATTTAATCTCCTCGCAATCTTCACGGTGTAACAACAAAAAGTCAAACATGAGCAATATGCTGAAGGGTCAAGAGGCACGTCGGAATGAGAAATGTACAATCTTGTGATGTTAAACTGTTTACACATGCGAGACATGTTCTTGATGGGATTGCCAAAGTTGCTTATTTCACGGTTGGGAATATTTGATGGAAAACAGGATTCCAGACTTCCATCCTGGTGTGGAAGGACCATTTTTATCGCTTTGGTGGGAATTCTGGCCGCTTTCGCACGCACACACACACACATAGACCACGGCCACACCATGGCTTGTTTATCTTGCTTCCCTTTGAGGTGGTCCCTCACCCGGTGGGTGTGAGATTGGGTCTGTGCCCAAGATTAGACCCCCATCTCAGACAGACAACATGCTTCTCATGGGGCCACACTGCTCCCCCTTCTCCTCCTTATCGGCGATTGTTATGATTATGGATTAGTAACAATATGATGGAAATCATGAGCAGCTGTCTCAGAGGAAGTGTTTTTTTGTTTTCATTTTCCAAGTCAGCTTTGCATGACCAATGCCAAAACAGAGTTTACAAAAAAGCTTGCTAATGTCAAAAATATGATGAAAATATTATTTAATCATTTTAATGGTCAACAATATATATATATATATATATATATATATATATATATATATATATATATATATATATATATATATATATATATATATATATTATGGATGAACAATATATTGGCCACCATATCGGAATTGGCCGATATTTGTTAACGTTTTTATCGTTATTCGAGCAAATAATAAAATATTATCAATATAATATTTTTTATATTATATTTTATAATATAATATTCTAATATTTTAATATAAAATTAAAATAACGTATTATTTCCTTCAGCTGAGACACTTCAGATTCGCACTGTTCACCATAATGGTTTTGAATAGCTTGAAATATTATTGGAATCTTATTTTTATGAATATTATGAATATTATATTGTTTAATATTATATTTTATAATATAATATTCTAATATTTTAATATAAAATTAAAATAATGTATTATTTCCTTCAGCTGAGACACTTCAGATTTGCACTGTTCACCATAATGGATTTGAATTGCTTGAAATATGATTGTAATCTTATTTTTATGAATATTATTAATATAATATTTTATAATATTATATTTTATAATATAATATTCTAATATTTTAATATAAAATTAAAATAATGTATTATTTCCTTCAGCTGAGACACTTCATATTCGCACTGGTTCACCATAATGGTTTTGAATTGCTTGAAATATGACTGGAATCACTTAAAAAGGGCAAATATTGTTAAGTACTTACTGTTAAGTCTTAAAGGCTACATAAAATTATAATGAGAACATTATAATTGGTTTCTTGGGACATGGATTTTAATGGTGAAACTTTTGTTTTAAATCAAACTCTCAACAACATTATATCAAACATTAAATAAAAACTGGGATTTAGATTTATCCGTCATCCAATATGTTGCTTATCGGCTTTCAAATATAAAGTATTATCGGTATCGGCCAAAGTTAAGGTTTATATACAGTAGGTGTATCCCTATATATATAGATTTGAATATACAATGTATAAATATACAATTCTATATTAAATATAGTTTAATATTATTTAATATATCCCTATTATGAAGTACAACTGTGCTGCAATTGCTTTGTGAAGATGCTGTTACCCATTGGACTTACCTCCAGTAGATAAAAATGCCAATTAAAACAACGAGACCCAGGAAAGTGAGGGTGGAGACCACAGCCAGAGGAACCAAAGCCTTCTCCTGCCGCTCAATGCTGCTCGACAGGCCCACCCGCGACTCATGACTGCTGTTACTGGCGTCTAGGAGTTAAAAAGATCAGAGCACTCTCAATAATCAATGTGCATTTAGAAATAGGACATTCAGTTTCTTATCAGACTCATTAAAAGACTAATCAACAATAAAAATGTATGATATACACTGGAAACAAACTCACCTTGTACGATATGTTTTTTACACACCTTGAAGTCAAGGGGAACTATCCCACTTCATGTAAATTATAACAGAAATTCAGGTTAATCTTACTATAGCACTAAAGTGACATCATTTGCAAACCAGTAGGCCTTAAAGACATGAGTAACTGAGGAAAATAAATATAAGTAATAAATATAATAAAAAATAAATAAATAAGGGTTTTAAAATTGCAATGAATAAATATCTATGTAAAAATCAATAGTACAACCAATGCTGTTTATAATGACGACAAAGAAAAGCCTTTCGTTTTTTGTAAAAAAAAACACACTTTTCTTCTTTCTTCTTTACACTTTTTCTTTGTCAAAACAAAACAGCTTTTGTTCTTTAACATGATACGGAGGTCAAGGACATTAACTCAGATTCTCTTTGATTCCTAAAGACCCTATAATCAGTATGTCACCCATAAGGATTGGCATAGTACCAATTAATCTATTCTATCAGAAAAAATGGTCTGACACTAAGCAGCTAAAGAGTTCACAGGTCATAATTCATTGCAGACAGACACGTTTGAGAGATTAAGATCTGGCCTAGGACTGTCTGAGATGACCTCAGCATCCCAGCCAAAACACAATGCTCCCAATGCCAGCTGTCACTTACTAGTGACTACATGTAAGAGTTTTGCTGCCCTCTCCTGGACAAACAGTAAAATGGCTGTGTTATCCCATGGATAAATGGGCAAACAAACTTAATTTAGGCAGATGTTCTTGTTTCCCAGTGCTAAACCAAATCTTAGCTCAGATGCTAAGCCTCCATGCGGTTTAAATTGCTATTCAAACTTTCTATCATATAACGCTTAATGAATCTACTAATTGATCCCATTAAAAGAACATGTCTAGAGTAATGGCTAAATGTGTAGCCAGGTCACATGGTTTGTCTATAGATGGAAAACATGCCGTTGGTATGTTTCTGAGGACAGATGTTAGCATGCTAATACACATTTTTAGCAAATAATCACATGAACAACATGCAAGACAACACAGAACACAGGAATCACATGGGACTAAGACACATATTGTGATGATGGGATTTTCTAATAAGATGATGGTTCTTTAGTAGCACATTTTATGGTATTTAGCCTCACTTGTCAAAAGCTTTAATGTATTCGTTAATTAAGGAAGCTGTAGTGAGCTCTTCAATTCTTACCTTCCCGCGGACTGAACACTATCTGGATGTTTTGGTTTTATGGGATTACGGCATTCATTATTTAGGATGGATTAGTTGTCCTCGAACCAAGAGTTTTCAGAAACTTCAAACTCTTCACTGATGATTCACTGAGCATGGCTAAATCAAGAAGCACCTTCAGGAATGGACGCCAGTAACCGAGAGCTTTACCTTCCACTGGTTCCTCTTCTGAATCCCTCTCAGTGCGCTCTGGAATACTGAAGTCTGAAGACGTCTCATTATCGGTGAGGTTTTCCCCTGATCCGCTCTCCTCTTCCCCACTTCCTCGTAGAGTCCAGGACGGACTGGGTCGCAGGGTGACCCTGAAGTCTGGAGCTTCACTCTCTGTCCCGTTCTCGCCCTCGAAGTAGAAGGACGAAGAGTGCTCCTCATTCCCATCATCTCTCTCATCAGGAGGTACCTCTGTAGGAGAGGCAGTGGTGACATATGGGATGACACTCTCATCTCCAGATGCTGAGCTCTGGCCCCAATCTAAATCAAGGGCCCAGCCCGAGGCACTGTTCTCCAGCTGCCCATCGGCAGAGTGTGTAGGAATGGAAGTGGACTCTGGAGCAGGGGAGAGTGCAACGGTTGGGGACACAATCACAGAGATGGATTCAGGGGCAGAGGTTGGCGCAAGGGTTGGAGTCATCACAGGAGTAGACATGGATCTGAATACTGGAGTAGAGGTTGATGCAATGGTTGAAGATCTTATGGGAGTAGGTGCTCCCTGTGACTGTCTGATTGCACTTTTCGCAACACTGCTGATGGTGGCTGCAACAGAAATGCTGAGGTCACTAGAAGGCTTGGTGGAAAAGGGAAGAGAAGACAATAGAGCCTCGGCACGTAGGTCCAATTCTGCGTTGCTGCACAGAGGAGTACCAGTGCTGGAGGTGGACGGAAATGAATCTAGATCTACAGGACTAGATATGTCACCCGAGAGACCACTACAAGGGGAAAATCCCAACGTAGCGGAGGGCAGCAGGATGTTTGGAGAGGCATGCAAAGAGATTTCACTAGATGCAACACTGTCTTGACTAGCCACAAGAGAAGAATCTACGCACTCCATTGCCAGGCAAGAGACCCCAATGCTACCTGAGAGAGAGGTATCAGAGTCAAGGGTTGTCATCGTCAAAGAGTAGTCTCTAGATACAGGAACCGAAGGCTGGAGATTGCTCAGCATGGAGACAGTACTGGGGCGCTCGGAGGGGTGTAAAATGTCAAGTTCAAAGTTTGGCTGCATGGAGACAAGAGAAGCAGTTGCTTCTGGTAACGTTTGAGGGGAAGAGTACTTCTACACTGGGGGTCAGCCGAGAAGGACCCAGACAAAACATCATCATCACCATCATCATCATTACAACCACCACTAGAGACAGGCTCCATGTCTAAATAAGACACGGAGCCGGTGAGGAAATAGGGAAGGGTAGGAAGGGGAAGGGTGATAGACTGTGCACCACCAGACACCAGCATGGAAACAGTGTACGGGATGTCCCAGTCAGGGAAGGGCTCAGACAACACACTGCTTAAGGAGTAGGGGGACACAGGACTTGCATGCATGTAGGACAAAGTGTCAGATACAGAGGGGGCATACGAGACGCTCTCACCATTAGACACCGGCTGGGTGGTCTGCGACAGAACAGTGCTGAAAGCGGCAGTGGTTGGAAAAGGCAAGCTAGCAGTTGTAGGCCACAGAGGGACCTCAGGGGGAAGGTAGAGGAAGTTGATTCCATTGGGATTTCAGGCAATGGGGCTACAGTCACTGAACTATCCCCATAGCTGTCTGATTCAGTTACAGATTGAGTCACTTCCTCAACCCCGAAATGTCTATTGGAGCTGATGTTACAAATATTTCAAAGGTTCCACTTGTTTCAGAGGTTCCACTTGTTTCGGAGGTTACACTTGTTTCGGAGGTGACACTTGTTTCGGAGGTGACACTTGTTTCGGAGGTGACACTTGTTTCGGAGGTGACACTTGTTTCAGGGGCGACACTTGCTGTAAAATCTGTGAAGGTACTGCTTCGGCCATCAGACTCTGAGGATACATCTGCTACAACACTATAACTATCTGGTCTAGTGGTCTGTACATCTACAAAAACTGTGGTGGTTATGGTTGCAGGGTGGTAGGTCGGTCTGTGTATTTCACTGTAGGTTTATCCGTGTATATCACTGGAATATGACGATCGTAAGGTCTCCTGGGAGTCTTCCACCGGGAGTCTCTTCGAGTCCTCGGTGTTGTCTTAACGACTGGATGGACCGGGCGCTCTGTTGAAGTGACTCTGGGGCTGGTTGTGGTGGTTTGGAAAGGATATGAAAGCTGATTTGTATCAGGTCTGATCAAAAAGGGGTTGATGTGATATTCTTCCTAAAATAGAAGAAAGAGATGGACAGAAAGAGCAGCCATGTATTTAGTTCTGTCGTAGAAACCAAAAACATTGAACAAACTAAAGTAGCATTGACATAGTTACCTCTTCATCATATTCAAAATTTTCACCGTCGTTGTCTGCATCTGAAAATAAACCAAACATAAGAGTTAAAATATGGCATGAGTGAATGATACACAGTACAGCTACAGATAAGTATGTTCTGTATGCTCTTTATAACAAGTTACAATAACTTCTATATACAATAGTGACTAACAGTTTCCCATTAGACATGACAGAAGTACACACCATCTCAGATATATTTAAAAATCAAGATACTTGCATGCTTGCGGAACAAAAGTTGAACACACAAATTGGTTTTCAATGTGTGTTCAATCACAAACAAAAGGGACATTTTTGGCATTTGGTATTCTCTGTTAATGTTGAGAGTACAAATGTTGAGAAGGAAGGAAAGGTCACCAAATAGAGCATTTGTTTAGGTCATTTTTTGATACAAAGAGTGCAAAAAGGAGCAATCTCTGGGTCAGAGGGTCACATAATATCACACTGACAGGAAAGTTTGGACACCTTCATGCATTAAAAAGGCTCCCAACACACAAAGATGGAGAGAGCTTACAATCTATTGCAGGCCCTTACCTGTCATGGGATCAAGCTCAATGACACAAATGGTGGAAAAGACCCCAGAGATTTCGTGATATGTGGACAAGATCGGTTTGTGAAGCATGGAAACATTAAAGAGTAGAACATTTGTATGATTTTTATCAGATAGACTGGCCCCATTACACTGACGTAAACCAAATCCTCTTTTGAACATTTTCATATGATCATGAAAAAATGTTTGACAACACATATATTCAAGGACACTGAAATATAATGACAGGGACATTCAGCGAGACAGATACGTTTATTATAAATCAGTAAGCTCAATACAGATGTCCCAACATGCCAATGAATTATAAAAGAACACAAAAAACACAAATTATCCATTGAAAACATGCATGTCAGTAAGAGACCGAAAAAATATATATAGAAGGAAATTCAAAATGCAGATAGTGACGATAAAGTATAAGATAGACAGACAGAGAAAAAAGGAAAAGACACCCAAAGAACACTGACAAAGACAAAAAGATTTACCATATATAAATATATTCGAAGTTCAATTTAATTAAAAGATTAAGATAAAAATAAATTCATTAAAAGACCAAATATTAATTTTATTATAAATTAAAATATTCTACTGAAATTGCCAGCTTAATGTCAAATCAATTTTGGTATAACATTGATATAACATTATTCCTTACAGTACTGGATTTCATTCGAAAACACACCCTATGCAAGTACGTGAACAAAAACTGGCTAAGCATACTCAAGTGTGTTTTTCTGTGATCTGAAGTGTGAACCCAAGGAAGTCTTAAAGACCCAGAGAAAACTGAACATTAGCACAATCTGTGCATGCACTTACAATGTATAGGTCAAGAATTCAGATCTTTGTTTACATAAATCTGTACTTTATGTGTAAAGTTTGTTTCTGGCTAAAAGCTGTTAACCACTCAAGGATTCTGTCCATTTCTTCATAAGTCTTAAATGGCACCACAACTTTTCTGGACAAGGTAACTGGTTTGCAAAGGATCAATCTACAGTATGAAGCATTTGGCTTTCGTCTAACATTTGCAATGGGATTTGAGTGTTTTAAACTTATTCTCCACGGATGCGAGGGCGGCGGGCGCGATTGGTCTTACCAGGATCATCCAGGGGAATGTCCACTGTCAGCTGGTCACTCACTCTGCCATACAGACCATTGGTGCACACGGCAACAACCTGCACCATGTAACTGGTGTTGGCAACCAGGTTCTGAATGATTGCCCCCTGGTGGTGAAAAATACATCACAATTGATATGCGTTATTCTGTTGCATATATAATGAAATTATATACAGGAGGACCTTCACCATGGTGGCCTAATTTACAAGATTCATCTGACGTTTATGGCAAAAAGTGAATGAATTACCACATCCTGGTCTCCATCAGTCAAGTACTCTAATGCAGATTCATCATCACCCTGGGCTGGCCGGTAGGTGACGGAGTATCTCTCTATGCTTGCGTCGTAAACGGCACGTGGTCTCTCCCAGATTACAAGCATACTGGTGTAATTATGCGCGTTGACTTGCACGTTCTCCGGCTCTGAACTGCAAACTATGACAGCAAACACAAACACATAATGATATATTAAACAACGGTGTCAGGTGAAAATATGGCTGTAAATAACATGCATTATCCAAAATAAATATCCATACTATCTTAGAAGAAAAGGTTCTATATAGAACCCAAAAGGGTTCCGTCTGGCACTTAATATATAAAGCACAAGCTTTTAAGGGTTCACATAATAGGACCATTTTATGTAATTAATTTTACTTTATATTATTTTATAGGGTTCTATATTGAGCCCCATTTGAATACTACTGTTCAAAAGTTAGAGTTCGATGAGATGTCTTAAAAAAACAGAACAAAACAGTAATATTATGAAATGTAATTTAATATATATATATATTTAAAATGTAATTAATTTGATTTCTAAATCTTTTGTAACATTATACATGCGTTGTCACGTCAGAACAAAAGTGTCCTTTAGAAAAAGTATTAATTTCTTTTTTTACTCAGATTAAGCTTTTTTGAGGCTTCACTTATTGGATCCAGTTATGACCTGGTTTAACAATGGTTTACTTAAATCCACTTGAAATTCATCTCCCTCAGAGTTCTCAATAACAGTGTACTGATGTGTAATATTTCTCAACTACACCAGCACTTTTTTAGATTAACAGTTTTTATTAATTCAGAGAAACTTCCAGAATACAACACAATACATATGTATAGAACTCCTAAGAATGATTTGTCTGCCAATCATTAAACTGGTTTGTACCCAGTACATTATGTGTTGGTTTCTTATTTCAATATCCGTCCACACAACTAATTTAAACAATTGAGGACATAGTGAAATATATAATATTTAAATATATAATATAATATGAGTATCCAAAACTGTGCAAATGTATCCTTTTTTCCAGAAATCTTGAATTTTTGTACAAGACCACAGAGTTAAATCTCCATCATCATTTTTACACATTCAGCAATATGGTGTTTCTTTTAACCCAAGTTTATACAATCTTGAAGGAGTCCAGTAGAAACAGTGCACGGTCTTAAACTGTATAAAGCGTATCTTTGCATCCTGTTTTAACATCCTTTAAAACATTAAAACATTCCTCATCCTCGAATATCTGATTTAGATCTCTTTCCCATATTTTTTTTTTACCGGCACTCAGTTTCTAACACAAGAGGGCAGAAAGTGCCCAAAGATGAAATAATCTTTCTACCAAACCAGTTGATTCCCAACCAAAGTACTTAAAGTCCCCCTGAAGTCAATAATTGTATCCCTTAAAACCCATATTTGATCACAAAAAATAAATTATTTAAATGTTTTTACTTGAAAAAAAAATGGTCATGCCTTAAAACAGCTTGAATTTAACTCTACACCCTTGCCTTATTTAGTACAAGCAGTTCTATGAAAATGTAAATTAGCCCAGCCTCCATTCACTTCAGAGTTCACGCCACTCGTTAAAGATCACATGTTGACGTGATTGGTTACAATATCAGAAACACCAACGATTTCAAACCGTGATTTTGAGACTGTTTGGTTCATTGCAGTTTTACGGAGAAAATAGTCAGCATTGGTGTTGACTTATAAATTTGTACGTGGTAACACCACATAGACAGATAAACTAGATTTAAAAGCTTGATTTTTGCCACAGGGGGACTTATACCCTATAAAACAAACAAAAATTATTTTTATAAAAACTAATTTTGATTAATTTCTTTTCTCTCTCTTTTTAAAGAAAGAAAACTGTATAATATTGTGTGAAATATGTGCAAGTTAAATTTGTGGCAGAATATATGTGACACTTTGTAAGTTTGTATTTCTCATATATTATCAGTTCAAATGTACATAATTCTGGTTTGATATGTTAAACGCTCTCTTCACACCTTATGTCATTTATTGCACTTGCTCTATCCTAAACTTCCCTATCCACAGAGTGCCGAAGTGATGACGTCACTTTGTAGGAAAACTCAGAAGTTAGCGTCGCATGGGTTCCCTTGATCGAAAAGCTATGCAATTTCCCCAAAGACTTTTGGAAAATTGCAAAAAATAAGATCTGTGTTATGACCCTTACACGTTTTGTCTATCAAGATAATTGTTAATCCAAAATGTATACATTTTGAATAAAGTATTTAAAAAACACAAGCAGACACAATAAAGTTAAAAAACACAAGCAGGTTATAACTGTTTTTTATATCATAGATCAAAACGTGAAAATATTTAGAGGTTATGTTCACCACAGACCTTACAATGGTCTAATCGCCTGCAAAAACCCATTCAAAAATCCCATAGACTATAGGCCAAGGGAACCGGGAATGCTAAAATGCTAACTCACTTCCGTGTTTTGGCCTACAAAGTGGGCCTTGGCCTAATAGTCTATGGAATTTTTGATTGGGTTTTTGCTAAATCGCCTGATAACTTCGGCACTCTATTAGGAAATATATTATACAGTACGGAATACAGTATATGATCAACCAGATGCATTTACGAGTTTGAACTGAATTCAGTCGGTGCAAGTGAAGGGTGCAAACAGAAAAAGACAGTTTCCTAGCAACTCAAACATGTTTTGATACATGAGCCAGAGAGACAGAGATTGATGTGAGTGAATAGTACTGAGTAAACACTGTTAATACGGTGAGCACGGTGAAAGAAAGGTTACAGTAAGTAAATCTGGTTTGCCTGGCTGCTTTTAGCTTGTTATGCTAGTCGGAGATTTCACCAGTCACTCTGTATATGAAGGATACATATATAATTAAAAACTTATGGAAAACTGCAAATCTAACAAAGAGTATGAATAATCAAATGATGAGCGTAAATCTTTTTTTTTTAGTTGAAATGAAGTCAGTGAGTCTTTACAAAGTAATAATACAGCATTAAAGCTGTAAAATGACATGTCCCAGGCACTGATTTAAGATAAAACACGTGTTGGAGAGTATACGTATATATATGTTTGAAAGGACACCAGTGGGACATTTTCCATTGCCAGTGGCCACTGAAAAAACAACTCCGACGTGCCAGTGATTCTCAACCCTACAGAGTTCGCCCTGTAGCGGAGGAATCTGAAATGGGGCATCGATGTTCCATCAATTATCTGCTAAAGCGGAAAGTCTGAGAGCAAGCCAGTACGGATCTGTAAGTGGTGCTTTAAAATGAACAGGTCGAACTGAGTAATAATAGATTTATGAAACATCTAATTTTAGCATTTTCTACAATCCCATTATAAGTCCTTTTATGTTAAAAAAAAAGTAAAAAAAAAAATCTGAACATTTTAAATATATAATATAAAGTTAGAGAAAATTAACTCATTTAATTGTACTGATTTACACATTTAGACAATGGTAGTGTTTTAACATTTACAAGAAGCTCCAAAGACCTTGAGGGTAACGATTTTTACATATAAAATAAAACAATAATTAAATAACCACAGCCTTTTGATGGATTGTTAAAACCATTTTAGATCTACGAATTAGTAACGAAAACGCTGTGAAATGAGTGGGAATCATCCTGAAAAGGACCATGAAAGCATTGCGTATGGCTAAAAATGGGCCAAATGTCTGTCTATATTTATAAATAGAAAGTAGGAAACTGTCTAGAGGGCTTTGTTGCATAAAAATAGAAACCTTATTTAATTGAGAAGCAGTTGTTTGGGATTAGAATCGTGTTGGAGGCTAATTGGATCCATGACCCTCAAACTGCCAGACTGATTTAAGACCTGATTTAAGACCCTAATTTGTTTACGCATGTGTGTGTGTTTGTGAAGTACGTACTGGGGAGTGTGGACCTCCTTGATGCCAGTGTAGGATGAGAAGACTTGTCCCATAAATTGCTCCTGCTGCTCTCTGTAGTTATTCTGCAGGTAATCCATAAGCATGACATATCCAGCCTGCTGCATGGTCATCACCTCACAGAACATCTCCAGCTGTGGACACACACAGTGATGCGGATTAGACAACAAAACTCTTTCTGAGGGGCTTTAAAATAGAAAAGCAGTTAACATTTTTGTCATATAAAATTAATACTCTTCATGACTACTTCATTATTTATATATTTGCTGTGTCAGTGTTCAGACCAGGAACGTGATTGCCTCGCAATTTTTGGGCTAGTTGAAATGCCCTTACTTTGTATACTAATTTGCTACTTTGTCTAATTTTTGCTACAGAAGTAGTTCCAAACAAAGCCACGGAAAAATAAACAGCTCCTTGCGTGTCTCTGGGCACCACACATTTGTGTTCCTGAAAGACTCAATGTTTTTGAACAAAATCGGTTGAGTGAATGATTCACTTACACACTCAAGAAATCCGTCTTGCTTGTTCTTTAATGAATTGCTGTTTTGGAACGAATCAGTTTAGTGGATGATTCACTTACACATTGATGAAACCAGTCTTGTTTGTTCCTTAATAAATCGCTGTTTTGGAACGAATTGGTTGAGTGAGATGATTCACTTACACATTCATGAAACCAGTCTTGTTTGTTCCTTAATAAATCGCTGTTTTAGAATGAATTGGTTGAGTGAATGATTCACTTACACATTCATGAAACCAGTCTTGTTTGTTCCTTAATAAATCGCTGTTTTAGAACGAATCGGTTGAGTGAATGATTCACTTACACACTCATGAAACCAGTCTTGTTTGTTCCTTAATGAATCGCTGTTTTAGAATCAAATCGGTTGAGTGAATGATTCACTTACACATTCATGAAACCAGTCTTGTTTGTTCCTTAATGAATCGCTGTTTTGGAATGAATCGGTTGAGTGAATGATTCACTTACACACTCATGAAACCAGCCTTGTTTGTTCCTTAACGAATCGCTGTTTTAGAATCGAATCGGTTGAGTGAATGATTCACTTACACATTCATGAAACCAGTCTTGTTTGTTCTTGTTCCTTAATTAATCGCTGTTTTAGAACGAATCGGTTAAGTGGATGATTCACTTACACACTCATGAAACCAGTCTTATTTGTTTCTTAATGAATCGCTGTTTTGAAACAAATCAGTTGAGTGAATGATTCAGTGACTGAATCATAAAGACAGACTTGTCTATTCCTGAATGAATCAGTTGTTGCGTCCGAAATCTTATACTGTTTAGTAGGTACAAAATTTGGTTTGAAACTTCCCCTGTGACCATTAAAAAAGTATGATCTATATAAGAGTAAAAAAGTACATGACAGTTAATTGGTATGATAAACTGGTATGATCCCATTTACTTCCTTACAGTATTATAAAGTTTGAACTAACCTAGCTAAAACAGAACTACTGAATCTCCATACATTAAAAAACTATAACACTCAGTTTTTATTCAACCTTGAACAAACACAATATAGCCCAGAGACAAGATGTCCTCCATTATGTTGACATCAAAGCGCTGCTCTTTAATGTGTGAGTCAATGTCATTCCCATTTGTGATGTCATCAGGAGTGGGAATGTTACCTTGCGGTTTAGCTCCTGCTTTCACCATGCGTTTGAACTGCAGCTTGTATTAACTTGCTTGCCACTCGAGGGCAACAGCCCCGGACTAAATGACACACACTACAAAGGCTGTATTTAAGCATTTACAGTCTTTTGTTACACGTAACTCTATGCTCGCTCCCTCTAATTCCATTTAATGACAGTTTGCTTTGTGGCATCCAATATCACGATAATCAAAAATGTTGATGTGTTCCTCTTCTGGAGGAAGTTGGCATCCTTTTTGTGCGAACTTAGTATTTAGTGTCAAAAGCTCAGCTAAATTTATTATTTGGCAAGACTGAATGGATTTCTAAGAATGTCAAATCAAATGTAAATGTACATACAGGAAATGAAACGGATCTACACGTCAAAGTAAAATAACACTTGCAATCCTAATTGATGTTTAAGCTGTCATGTTTGGGCGTGTGTGCCATTTCTAGATAATTGTTTTCAGTTAGTGAGTGTGTGTCACAGAGTCAGTGTTGCGCAACAGACGCCAAATGACAAATACACAGTCACAATATCATTCCAGGTGACGACGGCCTCAGGGTTTCAATTCTAAAACAACATACCAAGCTCATTCGCTGCCTGTATTTACTTTTAAAAAGTAAACAAGAAAAATTAAGGTAAAACTATTCTAGTCAAAACAAGGTCATTTTAATTATTTATGTGTGAAATGTTTTTTTGTGGGTATAAGGAAATTGTGCTTAGCATTTTTTTTGTCTGACTATCTTTCAATCTGTCATAGTATTCAGACATACATGCATCTTTTATATGCATCGGTCCTGCCACAATCTATTTATCGTCTGCTGTGTCAGCTTTTAAATAAAGAGTTGTTCCAAACCTGTATGGCTTTCTTTCATCAGTGAGACACAAAAAGGTGACATTTTAAATAATGCGCTGGTTGCTCTTTTTAACCCCTTAACTGTCACTTGCCCATATACGGACAACCTAACTTTTCTTCACTATATTACTATTAAATCCTAATCTAGTCATGACAAACTATATATCATTGGAAAGGTCTAAGACTCCTAAATAGATATTTTATTTAGTCTGTTTTTTTCTTACAAATTAGGAATGAAGAGTAATATATGAATTTATGACAAGAGTGCGCCTCAAAAAATCGAACGTCATCAGATTTTCTGACCTTTGTCACAAAAAGTCGACACACACACTTTTAATGATTGAAACTTTGTTTTTTAGTGCTAAAAGTTCATAATAAAAAAAGATAAAATTCTATTTTAAAAAGTAAGGTAAGAAGTCCTCTAAAAGTATAGTATATATATATATATATATATATATATATATATATATATAATTATATATTTTTATTATTATTATATTACATATTTTAGTAGTTATCATAAATTAGGTGTCACTTGAAAGCTTACAAACTCAGAATTCATCCTGTGAAAACCGTTTTAAAATTGGACGTTGCGTTACCATAGAAACGGTATTTTTTATTAGGCCCCTCCCCTTTTGGGCATCATCTTTCATAATTTATTATGAAAATCTTTTCTAATCTTGACAAAACACATATTGTCAGAAAGGTCTGAGTCTCAAGGTTCCATATTTAATGACAGAAGTGATATTTGGATAGAAATTTATTAATTTGTTATGGCAAAATGCATACAATGGAATTCAATGGAATTCAATGGCACCCGGTGGCTATTTTTGGTACTACGACTAAACAAAATCTCATGGGAACTTAAATTTTTGTGATATCAACTTCAAATTTGGAACACAACTTTGTTAGATATATAGCTTTCATTTTATAGTAATTTTATAGTAAAACATATTTTGAAAAAATATTTATTTCATATTAAAAATATATATATTAATAAAGTATATTTGATTTACTGTAAATTATAACTTCCATAACTTTTTCATACTTTAAATTTTTGAAGTGCTTTCACTTTAGTAATAATCTGCTGATTGTTTTCTTTAAAAAAAGACCAAACATAGGTCTATATTCCAAAGCATTCTTGAATTACAACCATTTAAGTTTGTATAGTGCATTTTAATGCCAATTATCAAAAAGCGAGGTGACAGGTAAAGGGTTAAAGCTAATGCAATGAAACAGAGGCTTTCATGTTTAAGAAGACAAAAATTATGTCCTTTTTGAAGCTTAAAAGCCTTAGTCCATCATTACATATTACTTTTTTGGGAGAATGGACCCTTTAAATCTGTAAATAACTCATGCAGTTACATGTGCTAGCAGGTCAATGCTCTGAAAAACTGTGCATGAAGCTGACCTGAACATCTGAGATGGCCACTGTGTTTTTGAAGACGATCCACTCTACAGTCTCAGAGCAGGGAGGAGTGGTCAGAGAGCCGTTATAGATGAAGTACTTCTCCGTGGAGTTGGGCAGGAGACCCTGCAGGGTGAACGGAGAGATGGGACCGCTCTTTCCTGACCAGAGAAAATAGCAATTATTCACACAGAAAGAAAATTGTGTCATTATTTATCCACTTTCATGTCAATCCAAACCCATTTGACTTTCTATCTTCCGTGGAGAAAGGACTTTAAGCCATCGCATGACTCCAGAGTATAGAGCATAAGTCCACTTTTATGGTGCTTTTTGAAACTTGAAAGCTTTGGTTCAGATTTATTATAATATTATGGAAAAGAGTGACCAACACAGTCTGAATTTATGCTTTTAAGTTCCACAGAAGAAAGTCACAGGTGAGTAAAATCATGAGAGAATTTTACTTTTTGGCTGAACTGTCACTTTAAGGGCCTTCAGACATGGAAGAGCTTAAAGGGATTTTTCACTTTGAAATACATTTTAGCTTGCCTCAAGTGCATCCAAGATGTAAGCGTCTTTGTTTCCTCAGTATTTTATATTTTTATGTCAAACTGTTCGTGTCTATCAGTCATATAATGGAGGTCTATGGGGTCCACCTCAAAGAGCATGCACAGAGAAGTCCAAATTAAACATGATTTAATGACTCCTAAATATAAGTACACATTGATGGCCTAAAACATGAAACAAGTGGTTTGTGTGAGAAAACTGAACAGTATTTATATAGATTTTACCTCTTCTAACCACAGCCACTTTGTGTTAGGCCATCAATGTGTACTTATATTTACGAGTCATTAAATCATGTTTAATTTGGACTTCTCTGTGCATGCTCTTTGAGGTGGACCACATAGACCTCCATTATATGACTGATAGACACGAACGGTTTGACCTAAAAATATCAAAATTTAAACTACTACAGAAAAAAGACACCAACAACTTGGATGCACTTGAGGTAAGCTAAAACATACCAAAAATTAATTTCAAAGTGAACTATCCCTTTAAAGGAGCCTCATGGAAAACATGATAAATATTGAAACAAAATGGAATATGAGCCCTTTAAATGTAGATATGAAGACTGAACGTCACCATACCGGCTGACACTGTTGACTGCATCAATGATGGCCATGTAATTTTCATTATCATCAGTACATGTCTGTGGAGAGAAACATTATTTAAATTGCATGATAATTGCATAATAAAGAAAATACATTATACAATATATGGCCAAAAGAAAGTGGGCACCTGAACACAACAAATGTTTGTTGATCATTTTGAAGTTCAGACAGAACGGATTTGAGATTTCATGAGAAAAAAATCTAATTTTGCATCTTAACCACAGCTATTTGCATTCAAAATAAGACGCGTTCATACAAGCTTCACTTTCAAAATATGCAGGACCAAACTGGCAAAACAACACAACATACCAGCACACAACTTCATGTTATTGCACATGGATTATACCAGAATATCCTCAGGGAAAAGCAATATTATGAAGGTTTAGCAACACATTGTGAATACACTCTTGTCAGTCTTTCCCATCAGAACAACCGTGAAGAGGAGTATTTCTGAAACTGATTCGTCCCTCAGGCTAAAAGCCAGCCGGGGGTGTGGTGAGGTTTTGAAGAGTGCCTAAGCCTGTCTAAGATTATTCATTTGATGGAGTGAACATGTTCAATACATAAAGACAGCAAGTGTGTAATGGAGAACCAGCAACAAGACCACAATATACAATGCAGCCATTTAGCTATATATACACTACCGGTCAAAAGTTTAAGATCTGTAAGATTTTTATGTTTTTAAAAGTCTCTTCTGCTCACCAAGGCTGCAATTTTTATATAAAAAATACACAAAAAACACAGTAATATTGTGAAATATTCTGACAATTTAAAATGACTTTTCTATGTTAATATATATTTAAATGTAATTTATTCCTCTGAAAAAAGCTGAATTTTCCGCATCATTACTCCAGTCTTCAGTGTCACATGATCCTTCACAAATCACTCTAATATGATGATTTTATGCTCCAAAAAACTGTATGATTATTATCCATGTTGAAAACAGTTTTTTACATTTTTATTTCAGGATTCTATTGATGAATAGAAAGTTCAAAAGAACAGCATTTATTTAATTAGAATCTTTTCTAACATTATAAATGTCTTTACTGTAACTTTTGATCAATGTAACTCATCCTTGATGAATAGAAGTATTGATTTCTTAATTTATTTCCCCCAAAATAAAATACAAATTTTTACTGACCCCAAACTTTTTAAAGGGTAGTGTTTAATGTAACAAAAGCTTTCCATTTCAGATAAAAGCTGTTCTTTTGAACTTTCTATTCATCAAAGAAATAAAATAATGTAAATTAAAATGAAATAAATGTGAAATAAAAATGTAAAAAACTGTTTTCAATGTTTTTGGAGCATAAAATCATCATATTAGAGTGATTTGTGAAGGATCATGTGACACTGAAGACTGGAGTAATGATGCTGAAAATTCAGCTTTATTTCAGTGGAATAAATTACATTTTAATATATATTAACATAAAAAAGTCATTTTAAATTGTCATAATATTTCACAATATTACTGTGTTTTTTGTGTATTTTTTATAAAAAAATTGCAGCCTTGGTGAGCAGAAGAGACTTCTTTTAAAAACTATCTTAAACTATCCTAAAATAAAAAATCTTACCAATCTTAAACTTTTGACCGGTAGTATATATATATATATATATATATATATATATATATATATATATATATATATATATACTTTTTATATATTTTTTACTTTAAAATGATCTAAAATGATTCTTACCTCAAACAGCACAGCCAGCGCTGTGATCTTTCCTCCTTCTTTGAGGGCCTCATCGAGGTCACTGAAAACATCTGCATCGTGAACAATATATCTGCATCTGCACCATAAACAAAAAAATGTATCTAATCATTAATTGTATACATTCAATCATCGAATGAAAAGTAAGGCATAATGTGTAGTCTGCCGGCCTAAATTAACCCTGATTAACAAATACTGATATAAATTGACATCATTTTATAATGTGAGAATAAAATACCTCCAGTGGGAATTTGTCTCCGTTGAGGCCGTGCTCTGACCCATCGGAGGAGGAGTTGCACAGGCCCCAGTGGAAAGTGATGCGTCCCACCTTAAACTTGGACCTGAGCCCCCCTCCGCTTACATAAAACTCTCCTCCCACATCGATGGCCACTGGAGACAAACAACACATTATAGAAATTAATGCTTAAAATCTATTCACATCAAGTCTGAATGGTCAGATTTTTTCAAGTTCTGAATGAATGTCTACCAATAGGTCAAGGGCAGCAAGTCTACTTCACCCCTACTGGTAGATGTCATGTGATTAGACCATGTTACCACAAAAAGCATTTCTCCATTGATGCTATAATGTATTTGCGGAGCCCCTAAAGGGAAATGGGGGCTCCAATTTTCCTTCAAAACGAGCTTTTGAATATAAATTGATCTATATGTGCGAAGGCACCATCTGCAAAGTGCAAAAAACCCCAAAAATGTTTAAAAAGTCATTAACTTCAATGTTACACACTTTAGTGTCACCAAATTTAGTTTACATGTCAATGGTCTCCTACTGGTCACACTACAACACTTAGTTTGATCAAATGTGAGTTGTTTCTCAGTCGCCTGCTTAGAGACCTATTTATACTGTAAAGCTTGTTTTGAGGAAAATTAGGTTGTAGCTAGGGTGACCATCCATCCCGCTTTGCACTGCCCTTGTCCCACATGTCACATATTGAGGAAATGTCCTGCATTTTTATCAGTCTATTGTTTTTAATTATCATATTAAGAAAACGTGGATGCGTTCTTTTGCCTTTTTAAGAAGAATTTTATTTATTATTTTTGCAGTGTAGTTTTTCACCCATTTTTAACAGCGCTTCGTCATAGGTATATATATATATCCTTTTATATCTTATCCAATGGTTGAAAAGTAGGTTGTGAAGGCTGTCAGAGCAAATGTGGACCGCCGATTCGATCTATTTGAACACCATGAACACTTCATGAGGGAATGCAGAGATTTTGCGAGGGAACACAAATATCTTTGAATGAGAACAAATGGAAAGTTTCTCAGGGAACCGCAAAAAATTTGCGTCCCATCCCAAATTTTTTCACCACCATGTACCTTTAGGGCAGGGCTATTGAATTAGTTTCATTCCAGGGCCAGATTATTGAATCGAATAGTTGAGGTGGGCCGGTGGGTTTAGCTTATTTATTTAAACATAGAAGAATTAATAAGTATGCTAAGGTAAATCAGAAAAATATTGCATTTACTTTGCAATGTGGTACCCAACAGTGTGCAGACCATAATAAATAACTTATTTACAGCTACAAATATATGAATTACACAATATCATGGCTATTGGTAAGAATTATTTTATTATTAATTATAGGCTTAAATTAAAATATCCTGACAGTGAGACTTAACCATAAAAAAATGCCTAAAAAACCAAAACCATTAACAACCATAAAAATGCCTAAACAGTTAAAAACTATACACACAATGGGTCTCATTCATGAAACATTAGTAAATAAGAGTGATTTGCGAGGAAAGAGGCCTTCCCAAAACTCTTCTGGGATTCACAAATAACGTTACTTCGTAAACGTCAGTATGTGTGTTTAATAAATTCCAACTAGTCGTTAAATGGGATGCGCGTGCACATTCATTCTCAATTAAATCTATATATCCGCATACTGTATAATAACATGAATGCGAATGAAAAAATAAAGATTTCTTGGATGCAGAAATTAAAGTTTAGTTATCAGAAGTACATTCAAAACGCCACATTTTATTTTCAAGCCTATAGCCTAGTGGCTTATCAAGTCCTAAAAACAAAAGGAAGCTTGGCAGCATATTACAGATGCAGTTAATGGAGTTTCATCTGTAAATTGAACAGTCCCAGAAGTGAGAAGAAAATGTTTTGACATTAAGCTTGACAGCAAAAAACGAATTAGTTCTCTTCGGAAAAATCAGTATTCAAACTAGAGAAGGACCGCACTCGATCACCAGATCTGCTATTACTGGCTCTCATAATAGAAGTAAAAAGAAAAACCGTGTGTAATTACTATAGAAAACATTTTTTTCAAAATGCTGTGTGAATATTTAGCCTACAGGATTAAGGTGAATTAAAATGCAGCCTTATTAATGAGCAAAACGCACTATACGCCTGGCTGGGAGCAAGTGTCTATATTTCTTGCGTGTCCAACTAACGTTAGCATTTGGAAAATACAAACATTTTAATGAATCCGAAAATTTACACCAAACCACTTACACACGATTAACACACAAATTCTGCCGTGTTTCATGAATAAGACCCAAGTTATATATTCTCTATCTCCCTAATAAATCTAATGCAATATAAATGACTATAACTGTGAACAGAAAGTCCTAAAAGCTTACCCTAATGGCAGTGTTTGCCCTGTCCGTTTGCTTTATATTGTTTTTATAAGTGTTTGTTTCATTATTTGGTGACTTTTTCTTAGTCTGAGGTGCACATTAGACTGATGAAAAAACACGAAGAGATGTATTTCTTTATTTTCTTTATTTTGGTATTTACATAAATCATTGAGTTTTATCCTCATTTACGAAACTAACCTGATGGGTTCATGTCTGCAGCATGGTTTCCGGGGGTGGGTGTCTAGAGGGACGCGCGGCCTTCCTGTCCCTCATTTTATGCCATCCCAAAGAATTCTGGGTAGTGTAGGCATAGTCCATTTCTCAATGGGAGCAGGGGGGTATTGTTTCATGTTTTATTGTTTATGTTCATTGTATGAAGAAATATATTTGTTTATTATTTTCCTTGTATAATTAAGGTTGATGTATTTTGAATATTATTTTCATTTTAAGTGTAGTTATGTATAATGTGTGTGACCATTAATTAATTTTCCTATTACTGTAAAATGGTTGACCCTTTCAAATAAAGGAAAGTATGTTCGTCTGTGAAAGCAGTTTGAGTGAGTTTTGTTTATGTTATTTTTTTTATTTGATATTCTTTATTTGGAAGTCATTAAAGATTTCACTGACTGCAAGCAGTGTCTCCTGCCTTTACTCTGGTCATGTCTTCACAATAACATATTCAATATAAATATTCCTCATTTCTGCCCAAACCATGGTAAATTATTACATTCATGGTAAATGTTTGTAAGGGTGGTGATTAGGGGATTTATAGTCTT
The DNA here is from genome assembly GCA_030378365.1 of Hybognathus amarus. Classification (NCBI taxonomy): domain Eukaryota; kingdom Metazoa; phylum Chordata; class Actinopteri; order Cypriniformes; family Leuciscidae; genus Hybognathus; species Hybognathus amarus. The sequence continues at coordinate 230,762 of JAQIUQ010001615.1, read as the reverse complement.
CTAACTTTGTTCATGTTTCTGCTATTTACCTCATCAGTAGTGTTGGGAATTTTAAGGCTGTTCTTTGTGTGAGAGCACTTTGTGGACTACAACACTTTCGACGTGTTTGATATACATCACCAATTCAAACGAAATCAGAAAATAATTATTTTCTCTCATTCACTTGCATTGACGATTTTTCAACCTAGAGGTCCAGCGGGGTTAGCTGAAGGGGCGGGACTTACCAGCTCTATAGGAGGAGGGAGAGCCTAAGTCCCGCCCCTCCGCTTCTGGCTCATGGGACCTTATTTCAGAAAAAATATGCATGGTAGTCAATGGCGAGAGACAAACTATCTTTTTATTCCATCTGAACTGTGTCCTGAATTACACATACGATGTTTGTCAATTTAAAAAATAATTCTGAAAGTCAAAAACTTCGCAGTTTGTCATAAAACAGAAGATTAACATTTAGTTTTATGAGAAAATCGCTCAATGAACTACATCTTCCAGGAAGCGAAACAACGAGTGAGATCCGCTGCTCGTGTGTGTGCAGTCTGGAACAAAAACACTCAGGCATGACGGCGTAACGTTACCGATTATAACGTAAGACTACAGAAACAATGACAGACATTAGCCTCAGTGAAGTTAGCTTCATTCATTGAGAGAAAATGTGCACCTTTGGGGTTTGTAGTCTTTGTAATTACGTTAAATCTCAAACGGTTTTACATCAGACTGCGACTTTCTTTACTTTAAAAGTTATCTTTTAAATTGACAAACATCATATGTGTAATTCAGGGCACAATTCAAACAAGATCAAAATATTTGTTGACTCTCGCCATTGACTACCATACAATATTATTCCGAAAATAAGGTCCCATGGTGGTCGAACCGGAAGGGGAGGGACTTAGGCTCTCTATGGAGATGACTGGCGGGCCCGCGAGCCGCCAATTGAATAGCCCTGCTTTAGGGGCTCCATACTATTTTAGGGTATTCTGACAAAATAGTAATTATCATTATATTTCAATATATATTTGGTAACACTTTACAATAAGGTTCATTTAATAAACATTAGTTCATGCATTAACTAACATGAACTAACCATTTGTTACTGTATTTGTTATTCTTTTTTAACGCTAATTAATACAAATCTAGCTGTTCATTGTTGTTCATGTTAGTTCATAGTGCATTAACTAATGCTAACAAGATTTTAATAAAGTATTAGTAAATGTTAAAATTAACATTACCAAAGATTAACAAATGCTGAAGAAGTATTGTTCATTCTTTGTTAATGTTAACTAATGTATTAACTAATGAACCTTATTGTAAAGTGTTACCATATATTTTAATATAAAAAAACGAATGAAAAGAAATTTAACTTAATACATTTGAAATAACATTATTTGTGCAATATAAAAAAACAGTTGTTTTCACCAGTTTTCCCATCATTCTTTACTGTAGTGAAGTCTGACGTCTGGTTCCGCCCATCCCTCTAATCTCAGCTTCTGGAAATGAATTTTGACCTGCGCCAGGCTCTCTTCAATGTTTATTGGTGACTGTTTGGCATTGTTGCATGAAGGGTATTTCTTCGCCCAGTTGTTTTGGTTTAGAGTTCCTGTAAAAAACAGAGTTCAATTGGGTAAATAAACCTCTTAAAAGCATTCATAAAAGTTAGAAGGTGACCGACTTTTAAAATGCTTTAGACGCTTCCAATACAGACACACATACACACTATCCAAAAACCACATTCACAGACACACAGGTGCATCAATAGATGTATTGAGTGGTTGCTGGTGGGTTAATCAAGGTCCTCTCTCTGGAGGCTCCTACAGCACAAACACAGAGCCCATGAACCAGGTCACCAGCAGTTCTAGGTCACTCTCATTAGCATGTCAATAGCTGCATTACAAACCCCCAGCTGAGTCATAAACACTGCTGTACAGTACACACAGTACAGTTGAGTCAAAAACAGCAGGACATACACAACACATGAATAAAGAAAGAAAGGCTGTTGGTAGGCATTAAACAATGTGAATGTTTAACAATATCAACAATAATTTCCAAATCCCTGTTAACTGTGGTAAATCACTGTAATGGACACTTTTAAGTGGCTTATTGGTTGTTTTAAGCATTTAAAAACAGCAATTTAATAAAGGCACAGATGCATCCATGCATACTTACAGTTGGGGAAGATTATTTGATCCCCTGCTGATTAAGTTTGCCCACTTACAAAGAAATGAAGGGTCAAGTCAAGTACATTTATATAGTGCTTTTCACAATATATATTGCATCAAAGCAGCCTCACAGTATCAATCAAAACATAATAACGTTCGTTTCTTCGTTTCCACTGTACATCCATACATAAAAAACTACTAGTAACATAATACAGCCTAAATGTATATCCAGATGTCCAGAACCATGTAGCAACCCGCTCGTCAACTTTTACTTTCTAACCATATTTAACAATGCATAAACATTTGCATATCTGTTTATGACTATCATTACATTCAATAGAGTAATAATAGACTTCATGCTGATGGGTTTTGACCTGCTATCCATTCAGACTCCAGTGGACAGGGATAATTGGATCCCTGACAAGCTGCAGCAAGTGTAAATCAGAGGAGGAAAATGCCAGTTAAATGTTTTCACTCTTTCATTAGTTCTGTCACTTCCCTCCCTCCTCAGCGAAGGACTTAAGAGAGAACAGAGTATAAAGACTGGAAGCTGTCATGTTTTCATTTGAATATGTCGATATTTGTTTCTTTGTGTATTTCTGTTATCTCTAAGAAACATCAGAGTTAACAGTAAAGAGTGTCTTGTGTACTTGGGAGGGAACAGATATTGAGAAAAAGAACTGAAGCTGGCTAAAAAACAATTTTTAAACAGAAATCTTAGTGTGGCGTAAATAATTGCTTTTAGTTGTTCCACTCTTTTTGATAAATGGATTTTTAATCAGAATATTATCATCAAAACATTCAACAACAAAGCACCTATTATGGTTATTGTGATCATAGACAAAAGACATGGAAAAAGTGTTTCAAACTCATGTCCGCACAGTTACTAATACACAAACCAATACACATTTCCATTACAGCCTTATAGCTGTCAAGAGAAATACAATGAGTTTATTATTAAAAGAGTTATATATATATATATATATATATATATATATATATATATCTTGTTTTTACTATATATAGTGTTATTTATAGTGTTACCTTTATATTTATACAATGAAACACTTAAACATCAAACACTTAAAAAGTAAAAACAAGAAAAAGTAGTTAAATAAGATTATTTCATTCATTCAGATCTATATATGTGTTATTTTAGTGTTCCCTTTATTTTTTGAGCAGTGTATATATATATATATATATATATATATATATATATATAGCAGAAATACATAATGTATTTTTCATAAATAAATGTTTCAATTTAATACATTCCAAATCTACTGTGACAGGGTTAAAATAATATTCCACTATAGGGTCTGTAAAATGAAACTACTGGTTCTCCGCGGTTCCCTAACATACATATATTGCCCAGGTACTTTGAGCCTGAGGGTTCAAATGATTTTAAAATGTTTCTAGCACAACTCATGCAGTTAACTGGAGTTTCCATCTCAATTTATTAAATTTCCATTTTTTTCAACACCATCAGTTAGGTTTAGGGTCAGAAACGCAACCTTTTTGTGCATCAAACATTTCATTTATGAACTGCCGTGAAACATAAAATGCATTTGCATTAAGATTTCCATTGTTAGAAATCCAGTCAGTACTATTGAATGGATGTGCAACACTCTCTCATTTTCCCCTCAGCTCTAAACAATGCTGGGTTGTTTCAACCCAAATTTGGATCAAATATGGACAAACCCAAATGTTGGGTTAAAAAAATTAAAGTTGAAGGTTGGTATAAAATTTTAAATTACATTTTTAACCCAACATTTGTCCATATTGACCCAAATTTGGGTTAGACAACCCAGCATTGTTTAGAGTGCTGAGACGAGATAAATCCACTATGTACCTTTTCACTTCCCTCCTACAATGATGCAAAAATCATAATTTTACGTCATTTGTAGGAGGAAGTGTAAGTGTATTTCTGTAAAGACTACAAGCACTAGATCTCCACCCTTTCAAACCCGCCCATAGGGGGTTGGACTGAATGCACTAACAGACCAATCACAGATCAATGGCAGTGCGTTTGATTTCACCGGCAGAAACTTTTTGAAAATATGGACGAAGGTACTGAATACGCAGACGGATGCATTATGGTTAGGGTTGTGTACCGAAACGCGGTGCCAATCGGGAACCGGTTCTGACGTAAAACGGTAACCGAACAAAAAATTTCGTTGCCTGAGTCTCTGTGTCATGAGGCGCACATACCCAAAGTCTCTCGCTCTCTCCCTCGTGTGCTCACTATACGGTTTGGAGCACAGTCTGTTCTGTCTCGCATGCGCACGCTTGTTCACTTGCTCTAGATTCCGGGAGATTTAACTAATTTGCGGGCATCAGGGAGCCGTTATCAATATGCGGGAGACTCCCAGAACGTCTGATAGCGAGGGGATTAATGAAGATGCCGAAGACATAATGCTCCAAGGTTTGGCTGTATTTCACGTGTAAAATTACGCGTCAGAGTAAGTGTGGCTATTCTCTTGAAGCCCATGAGAATCACACCAATCCATTGGCTGATGGCGCGGGCGCGCCTTGACGCTCGTCATCATATTATATTAGCGCACATTATCGGATTTTTTTGTGTGAAATGATTACCAGGTGGTAGAGTGGAGCTCAACTCTAGTCTACATTGATGGGAGGAGTAGTGGGAGTGGCCTGCAGAGCTAAGCATTTGCAATGCACTATGGGGATTGTTGTCTACAAACCACAAGCACTAAAAAGTCATTTTCTGCCTTTAATCGGCCAAGAAGGACCCAAATTAGAAATTTATGATACTAATCTAACAACATATATGACCCTCTTTCAATACATATTCATGTCTTCACCGGTGGAATTACCCTTTAAAGCTACACTGTGTGATTTTTACCCCCATCTAGCGGTGAAAAGGTATATGACCATCCAGTGAATATTAGCTTCTGTTCCTCTATTTCCGATTTCATTTTAACTCCTTACGGTGGCCAATGTAGTCCAAGATTAACATGGCTTCCAGTTCAACCTCGTCCATGAGTGTTAACTCAAACGTAAATGCGAAAGGCGAAGATTGAATTAATGGGTATGTCCCTCTTTGGCTAATGTACTTTCAAGATGGAGGGGCAACATGGCGACCGACATTAGAACCCCTTACCCGTATGTATTTTCAATGGCATATTATACACTCACGAGAATACTTTATCTACTTGAACGAAGTAAATATACATTAATGAGCACATATATTTTTAAAAGAACTAAGTGTTATTAGCTAAGAAAAAAGTAAAAGAAGTTACACAGTGTAGCTTTAAGTGCACAAAGTACATTTCAATTATTCACACATATCCTGAATAGCTCTGCTCAGGCCTTCTCTGCAAGTTTAGTATGTCAAAATTAGCGTACAGGGATTGATTATTCACGTTTCAGTGTCTTTTAGACATTATGAGCGATATAAAAAGGGGTCAGTAAAGAGGAGGGGCCACGGTATTCTGGGTAATGCCGATGAACAATATCCCATCTGCATGACCGACCGACCGACCGCTTGCCTGCAGCCCAGACACTATAATGCCCCCTTTGTTGTGCAAAACTTCAGTGACACCCAGATCTGTTTTGTTGTGACGGGTCGAAGACAAGCTTTAAAGCTGATAAACTGACACTTATTATCCAAACTTAGGATCATCTTTCCTAGATTAAACACCTTCGCTCTGAAACTTCGAGCTCCTGTATCGAAGAATCGTTTCCAAAGGAATGATCTGTAATCATAGAGATCTGAAGCTATATATCAGTAGTGCACAACAATAAGCAGAATATTAAATCTGGCCTACTTTTGACAACAAAGCAAGACTGGGAATTCTCCATTGTGCTAGTAATGGAAAAGAGTGGGAGATGAAAAGATGAGAGATGCAAAATGTGTCACTGATGTTGTTTGATTTGATACTTTTTCTCTTCCTGAAACTTAAATGGGCCATATCATAAAAACAAGATTTTTCCTGCTGTTTTGAAGAAGAAAAAACCTCCCACCTCAGAGTAGGTCTTTTCCCACTTGAACTAGTTAACCCTGGGTCATTCTAAACCCTAGGTTAACTGACTCCTGGGTTATTTTACTTCAGGTTTCACACTGCTCATAATTTACCCGGAGTTAAAAATTGATTCTGGGTTTTCATAAGGTGACGTTTCACACTATACATTTCTAAAGCCTGAGTCTTTATTTGCATATTAAAATTGACATTTTTGTGTAGAAACAACTGTGTATATACATCGCATGGTGTATCCGTGACTGTCCAAAGCGTGTGATATTGTTCTAACATTCTAACACTGCATCATTTCTTCCTCCAGAGTAGGGTTTCATAACCACGGGTAAAAAGCAGTGCCAACCCCGCATATTAAATTACAAGTATGAACTTTACCCGGGGTTAAAGGCGGTGTTTAGAACGACGGCTTTTTACAGCGACACTGTTTTCAACTAAAAACGGATGTTTTAATGTGTTTTAGCCGTCTAGTTACACGACAATGGCGTTTGTTTGAAAACGAGATTCAAAGTGCAAGTTTTTGAAAACAATATTGTTATCGTCTCTGTATAAACTGCAAAAACACAAATATGTGAAAACAGTGATGTTATGAGCATGCGTATCACGTGTTCAGTCTATAGGCGCATAGTCTACAGACACTTACAGACAGCGCTTTTAGTCATTTTCACGTGATCCGTGTGAATGGGGAACAATTTAACAAAGTTGCCGTCTGTATGCGAAAAACGTTTTAGTTTTTTAGTACATTGTTGTTGTGTAAACGTTACCCAAAAAAATACGATTCTTCAGATTTTGGGTGTTTTTACTCATTTCAAAGGTGAAGGAGGAGCCAATCATAACAGGACTCATTTACATAAAGTCTTAAATGTACAGCAGCAAGAACAGGATCACAGAAGTTCCTGGAAAGTATATGTTAATCAGTCAAGTTAAACCAGTCAAGTACTTGAGTAAAAGTACAGATACAAACTTAAAATATTACTCCAGTAAAAGTAAGTACTCATTTTCAGTTTTACTTGGGTAAAACAAAAATATATATTGTTCAATTATCAGGCCTATATTTATTCTCGCAGATTAATAAGAAGGAATTGTGGACAAAACCTATATATTGCAAAAAAAGGAAAAACTTTTATATTATTACAAACCTAAATATGAATTTATTGACTATAATCAATACCTAAATTCATTAGCAACTTACTTTCACACAATTAGTTCATAAACATTCAATCCACAACGATATCCCTGTTCTTGGCTCATGTTCACTGAGTTGTTGACTCAAAAACAGTTGCAATGAGATCACTCCAATATCCGATTCATGAAAGAATTCTTCGGTGGTAATTTGTTTGTTTTTGTTTTATTTACCTGATCAACAGGTTCATTGGAAAGAATCAATTTGTTCTCAAATTGGACTTCACTCTTGTGTTTCAGAGCGTGGTGAAATAATGAGGAACGATATGTTTTTATGGGATGTAGTGGAGAAAAAAGTATTAATATTAAGTATTAATAGTAATATTATGCTTTGGAATGTAGTGAAAGTACAATTAAAATTTTCCTAAAATAAAATACTATTATAAAAGTACAGAAAGCCTACTTGAAAAAATTTACTAAAATACTGTACAGCAACAGAAATGCTACTTTGTTACTGTCCATCAACTGTGTAAAACTAAACCAAAAGTGTACAATATGGCTCATTTGACATGATTACACTTATTTAAACAGATTAAAATAAGAGTTCATATTTCTGTTCCATACTTTTGAATTATGGCAATACTGGTATTAAATGTCAACTTGTCAGTGTCAAAAGAAGACAAAAATACATATGATTGCATACACACATAATAACAAGAGAACAACCTTAGTTTTACAATTGAAAATTGTTTTTAATCCTTCAGGAAACTAGAACAACAATAAAGGAGCCACAACTTGAAGTCATCCTGCATGAAACACCCAAACACACCCTCTAAAATTTGACGTGCACTGTCTGGGCGAGAGCAGACAGGACCTGTAACTCTAGGCCATATTAACCCTGAAAGCCCAGTTAGGAGATACGGATGAGTTTAATCTGTGGCGTTAAGCTCTGCATGCTTAGACACAGATGATCCCTAAACCTGAGCTGGCATGGGGGAAGGATGCCAACAGTGCTTCACTTCAAAATGTCTGTTCATGAAGTCCAATCCTTGATATAATCACTATGCATAGATAAAAAATACAATATAAATCCTGAATGCAACACTTACCCGCGTACCGACCACTCAATGTTTTCTGAGAGTTTCTTCTGTGATCTGAATCCATATGCTTCTGATACATCCGCTGAAAAGAAAACAAATGTCAGATTATTCTTTCAAAATGACATTTTGGATAAGAAACACATTTATCCAGAATAGAAATGGTAAAATGAAAGGTTAAGTCAAGTCCATTTTATTTGTAAAGCACTTTTCATAATACACATTGTTTCAAAGCAGCTTTATAGTAAAATATTAGAGCTGGGCGATAATATACTTTACATTTTGCGATGATATAAATGTAATCAAGCAGAATTTCTTTGATATATTTTTCAGACCCTAAGCAGAATTATTTGATATGTCCTCCTTTCATGACAAATGATTAAATAAATACTTAAATAGTAAATATTAGGGCTGTCAAATGATTAATCGCATCCAAAATAAAAGTTTGTGTTTACATAATATGTGGCTGCACTGTGTATAGTTATTTTATATATATAAATACACACACATGCTTGTATATATTTAAGAAATATTTTCATGTACATACTGTATATAGATTTATATAGAATTTATATTATATATAAATATAAATATTTTATATATAAATAATATTTTTCTTAAATATACATGGATGTGTGTATTTATATATATAAAATACTTATACACAGTGCACCCACATATATTATGTAAACATAAACTTTTATTTTGGTTTTTATTTTTCATAAATCTTTCTTATTCATTGTACGTTCATAACATTTCTTGGTATTATTATAATTAATATTATTTTTAATGCAAATCCTAAACTTTATGTGTATATATTAGATTCTATTTTCAGGAATCACACTTTTATTCAATGCGGTGAAATATTCTTGTTTATTTTAAGCCATATATAAAAGTATTATAAGTTTAAATGTCTCTTTAGCTTATATTAAACCTTATAAATCTTTATTTAAAAATGTGGCATGTTCATTCAAAATGTGGCTGGCGAATAGTAATAAAAACTGCTTAAATTAACTATTAAACTGCTTCAAAAACAGAGATCAATCTTTAAATTCCTAATTTAATTTTGTATAGTATTAAAGGTTTGAAAATACTGCAGTTAGGTTGTAATCCGTAACATAAATCGTGTTAGGCAATGACAGTGCCAAATTCAAATGGCATAATTGTATTAAGAATGCAGTTATGAGTCAGATTATAAGCACAATATGGAAATCATCGAGGATGTGAGTTCAATGGAAAGGCAACCTCTATTATTCTCTTTGTTCAGTCTTTTGCCTGGTGGTTTCATTCACTTGACTTAAAAAAGGTCTCTTTTATTGTCAGAAGGTCGTCACCCAGGATTATAAGGTAAAAGATCATCTGCAAAGTTCTTCCTCATAATTACTTCACTCTCACAAAAAGTTGATCTCCTACTGATCAGCTTTGCTCTTTTTTTCTTTTCCTGCCTTTTTAACTTCTAAATATAAAGTCCCCTTCAATCACATGCCATATAGGACACAAATACATCAAATCAATCCTTGTCAAAATACTAAAGGATTCATTCATTTAGTGCCAGTTTTTAAAAGTTTGCATTTTCAGGCCCCCAAAACACTATTGTCTTGTAAATGCATGACCAAAGTGCATATAAAGTTTCCCGTTTTTAGTTAAAAAATGGTGTTTTGTAAACGGCCCCTAAAAGCCTTCTGTCGATGCTCTCTAATTAGCATATAGTATGTCGATTGCATGTGGGTCGGACCTCTGATCCATAACTGTCCATAACTCTCAGTCTCACCACTGCAACTCAACAAACAAATATAGAACAAATCAGATATAGGCAGCAGGAAAGCACCAACAGAGACAGAGCCTTTAAAGAGAGTTTTTGACAGAGGTTTTTCTGAGCTAAACAAGTAACATTTACAATACCATTATAGGGTCATTCTCAAAATATGGTGCTAAACATGTCCTGTGAGTTTTCAGTCCATAAACACCATTTAAAAGACATCATTAGATATTAAAGAAAGGATATACATATTTTTAGTGATTTGAATAGGTCAAGTCAATAAAGAAACCATTGTTTCCTATATCTGATATACCACTTTTATGACATTTAATTATTTATTTTCCACAATTTATTGATTTTATTCTGGCCAGTGGTGTGTATTTTGACATTATAGTTCCTATATTGTGCCATGTGGATTGAACAAGATGGCCACCAAGAGAACGGACTTGCCTTTAAGACAGTGACATTTTCATTTCAATGCTCACAGGTTTAGTTCTAGGGCAGACAAGAATCTCTATTAAGCTGTCAACAAGTTAAAACTAAGTTGAACCACACAATCCCTCCATTACTTTAAAGCCAACGTCCTTTTTTGGTTCCGGCAGCCTACTGCCAAAACCCGACCATAATGCTTTTAAAAGATGAAAGAAACCTCCCTGAAAGAGGGCCCTGTCCCTTGGGAGAAAGAGCACAATAAAAGCAACAATGGCTTTGACATGAAACACCTTTACACCCTTAGCAAGGATACCCTACACTGAACAAGTTTGCAGAGGGAAACTGTCCGGCCTGCATTCACTAGCAACAGAAGAACAGTCTTGGCTCATCTTTCTGTTCGGCTTTATGTCCGTCTGTCTACACATTGGTTTTGGTCCTTTTAAGACGGTCTGTGCACCTGTTAGGCCATACAAATGCCTACACACTTTAACAGTGTATCAGAGCGTCATGTCTAGTCATAACATGCTAATTACTAGCTCACACAGGGTTTAAGTTTTCTGAGCTAATTTAACACGCCCTTGGGAATACCGACAACAATGAAGTGTATCTTTTTTTAAACTTAGTTTAGTCTTAGAAAAGTTACCATGGTGACCATGGGTTTTGCCAAAATACAAGTTGCTAGAGTTACTTCTAAAAATAAGTACTCTTTAGCATCACTGTAAAGAGAAACATTTTCACTGATTTGTAATCACAACATTTTTTCTTTTGTCAAATCAAGTTAGATCATTTATGTAGTTCAGATAAGATAATATTTTGAGTTTCTGGTCATTAAATTAATGTCCTTCATTGTATTAACTATTTTTTTTCCATTTCAATGAACTTAAAATTTTAAGGCAACCAAGTTACTTCTTATTTTTTAAGTTAAACCAACAATTTCTTTTTTACAGTGGACCTTTAATAAAACATTTTTGGAAAATAATATAGATTAAAAATATTTCATATAGTTGACCCAAAAATTGCCTCAAATCGTTCCAACCCAGTACGAGTTTCTTTCTTCTGTTGAACACAAAATTGTATATTTTGAAGAATTATAGGTAACCAGACAATTGAAGGTACACTGTAAAAAGAATATGTTTTATCTAATCAATAGAATTGTGGCAACAGATTACAAGCAATATTATTAATTAATTTTAACAAATTAGAATTGAGTAATAATTAATCAAATTATTCTTTAAAAGTTAACCATTTAAACTGAGTAAAGTTTACACCAAAAATTTAACAAAATATATCACTAACAGACAGACATCAAAGATTAATTAACAACTCTTTATTTTATATTGCCAACATTGAAGACACCTGATGTTAACAATCAGAATCACGGAAGGAGAAAAACCGTAATTTTAAAACAAACACCAATCACCATAATGGTGACTTCAATTTATGTTTTTTTGGTTGTTGTTGTAAGTTTTACTCATTTTAAATGGTTAACCTTTAAGGAATTAATTTGATTAATTATTACTCAATTCTAATTTTTCACATTTAATTAATAATATTGCTTGTAATCTGTTTCCACAATTTTTTGATTAGATAAAGCATATTAATTTTTACAGTGTACTACTATGGAAGTCAATGTTGAATGAGGTCAATTAATCTCCTTCATTGTATTAACTAATTTTTTCCATTTCAATGAACTTAAAATTTTAAGGCAACCATGTTACTATTTTTTAAGTTAAACCAACAATATTTTTGACAGTGTATTACAATGGAGAACACATAGCAACGTATTAAAGTTGAAGTTATTCAAATGCACATCAAAAAAACAGAATAACAAATATAAAGTTTGGAATAAATATGATCAATAAGTTATAACAACATATGTTTTTACCTGGTTTTAACTCATCAAAATAAGTTAAGCAACATTAAACTGAATATATATATATATATATATATATATATATATATGACTTAAAAAAAATTAAAATGACTTAAATATCCAAGTGTATTGAACTAAAGAAATTTAAGGCAGCAACTTTTTAAAGTGTAGAAAAGGTTACAGACATTATCATTATATTTGTCTAAAGGGATTTAATTGGGGCAAATTGTAAAACATTAATTATTAAGAGCAGGATCACAATGAACATTATAACAGATACAACACTGTAACAAGAGTGTGCATTTGGCCCAGTAACTGCCAGGAGCCATTTTGAAATCTGAGCCACATTGCAAACACACAGGTGAGAATAACAAAGAAATAAATTATGGAAAAGAAGTGAAGTCAGCAGAGGCGGCCATTCACTCGCTCTCTCCCCGTTGAACCACATTCGTCTCCTTTCTCATGGTCTGTCCTATTTACTGTATCAATACAACACAACAATGAGATCAGTGGCTGAGCCGTGAGAGCCACATGAGACTGCAGGTTCACACACTGTAAGGCCTTTCTGCCTGTGTGATTGCTTTTGTCTGAGAAGACCCATATTCCCTTTCACCCAATCAACAGCTCACATGTGAGCCAAGAGCTTTACACATCGGCTTGATTTCCTGGTCCACGGTGTAACAGAGAGTGATTGAGATGTAACAGAGACCTGCTGCGTTATGGATAAGACGAGGAGGTTTGGTAACTCTCTACTACTCTTGAATGTAGTAATGTTTTGCAGATATAACGGACGTAGGCCAGTAAGAGCTGTGCAGGTAAATCCCCGGTTCAAATCCCACTCAGAGCGGGTTGAGTACCGGTTACATTTGGTGCCGTGACCCGGGTGAAAGTGAGGTTTAGAGGGATGAGTGTAATGGACGTAGGTTCATCAGCTGGAAAAAAAATCATTCTCACATACGGTGATCTCAAGAAGCGAGCTAGAGGCTGTGGTGTTTAGCGTCCCACTCCAGAGACCCCGGTTCGAAACTCACTTGTAGTGGGTCTAGGACCACCAGTTACAGAGACATTTGACTAATGAAGAACGTTGCTACAAGCTTTCATGAAGTTGTAAACATCCAACATGCTGGTTTTCTATTAAACCACTGCATTTTAACTTTGAAATGCCTTTAATATTTAAAAATAAAATGTAAAATTTCGATCCATTCACACCCAGAACGATAACTACAATAAATATATTGGCGTCCACACCTTGGACAATAAAGCAGGATGGATTCTGATTGGCTGTCAATTATTTTTTCGTTGGAAAAAAAACATTCTGAAAGTGATTCCAATGATATTGTTCGTTCCTCTGTGTCGTTTTCTTTCAGTAGTTGCGCTGTAGACTTCAATATTCGCATAAGTGTGCTAAAGCCCAAGAATGTGGACACAAATGCTTCAAGCTAAACAAGCTTGTTTACTCACATTGGAATGATATAAAACATGGTTCTAAATGCACATTGAATTTTCAATGTTGCCACAAGGGGCGTCTATAGCGAGCGGTCATTTAAACAGACTTCATATCGTAAATGTTCTCTTTTCAGTCAAATACTGTCATGGCAGAGCAATAGTTTAATAGGTACAATAGTTCACATTCTTCTATTTATAGCTATTCCAATATATATATAAAAGTTATTTGAAGGTAACTTTCTGGTGCCCTTAAGCAGGGTTCACCAACTTCGGTCCTGGAGGGCCACTGTCCTGCAGAGTTTAGCTCCAACCCTGATCAAACACACCTACCTGTGAGTTTCTACGTGATCCTGAAGAGCTTGATTAGCTTGCTCAGGTGTGTTTGATCAGGGTTGGAGCTAAACTCTGCAGGACAATGGCCCTCCAAGGACCTACCCAATCTCACGACCAATTTGTACGAATTTCGACGAATGATTAAAAAGTGGCTAATTCGTACTCAATTCGCACAGACCTTACTCGTAAATATCTGTATGATTTGTCCAAACCCATGAGATGTGTAGGTTTAGGGGCGGGGTAATTGGTAGGTCATTCATACGAAATTGGCCAATTCGTAAAAATATGTACCATTTAGCAAAATCGTACTAATTTGTCCGAGTGAGTTCGTATGAATTGTTATGAATTAACCACCTCGTAAAATTCGTATGAATTCCCGGTGATATTGAATTCTGCGCCAGGGACCGAGACCCTGCCTTAAAGTGATAGTACACACACAGAAAAAATTCTGTCAGCTGTATGACTTAAAACATTTTTGACAAAAACAAGTCTCTGTATTTTTTCGCACGTGCAATGAAGACAAAATGTATGTTCTGCCCCAACGTTCTTCCAAAATATCTTATTTTGTGTCTAGCAGAAGAAAGATCATACAGGTTTACCAACATGTGAATGAAAGGTGAATACATGGAGAAAAAAAGGGAAAGTATTCTGGCTCAATAATTTTAGCTTATTCAGAAAAATACTGAAAATAAAGAACCTGATAAAAGGATATGAAAGGACTCACATGAAGACTTTTAAGAGGAACAGCAAGCAAGACAAGAGCAGAGAGGTATCAAGAGGGCAATATAAGGAAGGTGACCCTTTGTTCCTCACCCCTCTAATGCATTAGAAGCAAGAAAACACAACCACCCCTGTGCCAAGGAAGGAGGACACTTCAAACCTCAGCTGTCATTAGTAAAATTAAAGGTGTACAGCCACACAGTAATCCAAGACAGTCATCTCAAAAGATGAGACAGGAGAGAGCAGCACTCAGGATCAAAACCCTGTCAACACGAAGGTGAGAACAAGGATTCAAAGACCAAGAGGTGAGGTGAACTCTGTTTTGAAGTAGGAAGACAGAATCGAAATAGAAGAATACAAATAAAATTCTGTACAAAAATAAAAGTAAATATACTAAATACTACCAACACAAGAAATTCAGCAACAATCCAAATGCACATAAACACACAGAATATGCAACATGCACAGAAATAATGAAAAAAAAATCTAAATTAAATATCTAATGAAATCAAAAGTGATGTTTTAAAGAGCACATTGCAGGTAAAAAGAAAATCTACATTTATAGATAACCTTGAATGAAAATACCATATGAAAAGTTAATGCAGGATTTAAAATGTTTTAAAACAACTAAGGACACTAATTTAGTAGATAAAGTGAGCGTTTCTTGGACTGCTAGTAAAAAGCTTTTTTTTTCAACATCACATAATTTTACGTCACGTTAGGGAGCCTCAGCCTCGGCTCAGTGCAGAGTAGGCTGGTATTCAGTGAGATGGGGAAGCAAGAATGCTGATCGTTATATACTATACCAATGGCAAATAGTGTGATATAGGTAACTTAGTCATGCCACATCTGGTAAAAGCGGATTCCATGCGTACCAGATGTGGGCTGGATCTGGGCCAATACTATGTTGCTGTCTGTGATGCTAAACTTCCAATTTGGCCTACAAATTTACATCATCCCCGACACCACTCTATTCTGCATTATACAGAAATCAATGGCAATAACACAGCCAGATGAGCAATTACTGAGTCAATATGGTGTTGCCAGAGTGAGCAGATGAAGGTGTGTGAGTGTGCTTGAGTGTGTGACATGTTGCTTCTGAAGTGTGGGCGGGTAGAGGATGTGCTTTTAATTGACTGTAATCTTGCTCCAGTGCATTCCAGCATCAACCCTACTGTGTTACCCGATAAGACTGATGGAGACTGGCTTCATCAATGACAGGACATTGTTTGTAAGTGTGATTTCCCATCATCCTGTCCACTAGCATTACAGCTACACTTTCTAGCACTGAAACAACACTCAAACATATATTTAGTCTAAATTTTAAGATTTGATTGCATATAGTGTAACATTTCCATCCATTTGGATTACACACGTTTTATGTAATACTACATAAATACTAGTAATAAGAACTACAAGTACTGTAATACTAGTTTTAAATACACAATAGCATTTAGGTTTATATATTTATCACCAATAAATCCAATTTCTTTCAATCTCATACTGAAAGTTTGTTCCACACCATTTTTCAACCATGTTCAAACTTTTTAACTGAATAAATTTAATTGTTTTCACAGATTTTCACGATAGTGATTTGCAATTTATTAGCCTGTTAATGTTAAAACTGTGTAATCCAAATGGATTTAAATTTTATTTAAATCTTAAAGGAGTTCACCCAAAATAGAATTTATCCCATAATTTACTCACCCTCAAGCCATCTGGTGTATGTAACGTTCTTCTTTCGGCCAAAACACAATCAGAGTTATATTAAATAATATCCTGACTTTTCCAGGCTTAATAATAGCATTGAATAGTTTTTTTAAGCTCCAAAATGTACATCCATCCATCGTAAAAATAATCCATACAGGTTCCAGTGGGTTAATAAAGGTCTTCTGAAAAGGTCTTGTAAGAAAAATTAACTTTAAATGAAACTTTATAAAATAAAATCACTGGCTTCGGAAAACGTGCCATGTGCGTTAGCGTATGGATTATTTTAATGATGGATGAATGCGCTTTTGGAGCTAAAAGACTTTTGAGAACAATTAAATATATACTCAGGATGTCTTGAGGGTGAGTAAATTATGGGATGAAATGCATTTTTGGGTGAACTTTTCCTTTAAATTTGAGCACTAAATTTAGGATCTTGGCATCTGCCTTAGCTCTTAGTGTATCCATGAGACATGTCGTGATCTCATATTTATGAATGGATCATTCTTTGAATCCAGTCTGAATGATCTGTTCATAAATCCGACTGATTTGGTTCATCTTATTCAATGATTTGTTTTTGTTTTTTTTACAGGTTTGAAACAATATGAGGGTGAGTAAATAATGACAAATTCTCCAGTAACAACTCCAGTCCACATTTAGAAAGGTTATCTTGGCCAAAGAGCTGTATTAGCCAATCAGCATGCGGGAAACGTTTTCTAACTACTCTGGGAAAACAAACGGACCTTGTGGGCCAACTTACACCCAAAACCTGTGAACACAGTTTCAGACCAGTTTCTTTCACAATGAGTCACTGACCTTAAGAGTTTATTTATGTTTGTCTTCTTTTGAGTGAACTTAAGCTCTCCGTGTGACTATAAAAATGTCCTGAGCCAAAATGATAAAGTAAAGTTTGCCATTCAATTCACAGCATGGCTGCCTCCAAAGCAAAGCAGCAGTAAACATTTACAGTTGGATTGGCTGTGTTATAATATGGGGTCCATCAGAGCCTTATGTTTATAGGGAAAGAGTGCTTTGATGGGGACACAATCTCAGTCATAAAAGACATATAGACAAACCTTAATGGCAAAATAAACCAATCGAGTGTGAGTGAGTCCAGAGAAAAACTGAAATGAAAATGAAAACAAATGAGGATGGCTGCAGTGCTCTATAAGTCATTTTTGCCAATTCAACCACATGGGAAAGAATAAGATTAAGATCTCTCTAATAAATTATTTTTTGCATGCTAATAAGCAACATGCAAACAACCAACTAGTTAGTTGTGAGAACTGGACCCTAAACTATATATATATATATATGGTATATCCAATTAGTGATATTAAATGTCTTGAATGTTATTGGAAGCTAATTGATTCAAGTTGTGTTTCAAAGATTCTGTCAGGAAAATGTCAGTAAAATACATCTAAGCAAGAACAACATCCTGAAAAATGATCAACACAGATGAACATCTTGTATACAGAGCCAGTCTCTCGATGAAGAAAGAGCGTTCTACATCTGAGACGAATCATTTGTACCAGATTTCACATGCTCAGAGGATTCATTCAGAACATAAGGTGTCTCTGATTTGGCACAAGAAAAAGTAAAACTTGAAGCTAGAGCCCACCAGCATTCAGGAAGAGCCAAAAATAGAAACATATTAGACTTCTACAAGATTATAAAAGTTTTAGTCTTTTGTCACACTTCTAAATGACAAAAATTTCCATATAAGCATTTCCAATTAAGCATGAATCAACGATAATGTTGAATGCCACAAAAATGTATTTTCACTTGTCCTTTAACCATATATATGTTTTGTCAGTGAATGCTTACAATGGAATGGGGACAATCTATAAATGTTAAAACACACCGTTTTAATAGTAGAGCCACATGACATGAACAATGTTTTATCATGATTTTCTTTTGTGTAAAACTATATCAACTTTTTTTTTTGTTGCCATTACCTAAAGCCCTCATAAAATGACGAAAAAAAAATAATCAAAAAATACACAAGTTTTAACAGATCTGAACCTGAACAGACCAATCAAATACATTTTTTTATATGTATTTTTTCAGACTATTAAGTAGTGATGTAGTCCTCGAGTCTGGTTTTGGACTCGAGGCCAGTCTCGAAGACGGATTTCTGCTTTCTCTGTGTCATCTTGGACTTGTTCTTTCAAATACTGCTGCCTGGTGTGAGCGGCGGCAAGATGAGCAACGAGTCTGCCATCATCAAATTCGCCTTTCAGAACCACAAACCATTGGTGACCATGCACCTGCATTATATGACTGCCAAGAACAGTTTGACCTAAAAATATAAAAATTGAAACTACTGCAGAAACAAAGATACCTACATCTAAGATGCCCTTGAGTTAAGCTAAAACATACCAAAAATTCATTTCAAAGTGAACTATCCCTTTAAGACATAAAGACGACTGCTCTAAACAATTCCCAATAGTCTGTAGGCCTAACTGTTGATTATTAACTGGGGTGATATTAAATCATGAATATCAAAACTGATGTTGGGATAAAATCTTCAAGTTCGGACTTGCTCCCTCAAAGACTCGGTCTTGACTTCGGACTCGAACTGTATTTGAAAACCAACGAGACTTCGAGTCTCAACTTCGGACTTGAACCCTTCAAAGACTCGGTCTTGACTAGGATTCGAACCCTTCAAAGACTCAGTCTCGAACTCGGACTCAACCCTTCAAAGACTTGGTCTTGACTCAGGACTCGAACTGTATTTGAAAACCAACGGACTCAAGTCTCAACCCTTCAAAGACTCTGCCTTGACTCGGACTCGACTGTATTTGAAAACCAACAGACTCGGATTCTCGAACTCGGACTCAACCCTTCAAAGACTCGGTCTTGACTAGGACTCGACTGTATTTGAAAACCAACCGAACTTCGGTCTCAACTCGGACTCGACCCTTCAAAGACTCGGACTTGACTGTATTTGAAAACCAACGGACTCGAGTCTCGAACTTCGGACTTGAACCCTTCAAAGACTCGGTCTTGACTAGGACTCGACTGTATTTGAAAACCAACAGACTCTGTCTCAACTCGGACTCGAGACCCTTCAAAGACTCGGATCTTGACTCAGGACTCGACTGTATTTGAAAACCAACGGACTCTGGTCTCAACTTCGGACTCGAACCCTTCAAAGACTCGGTCTTGACTAGGATCTCGACTGTATTTGAAAACCAACAGACTCTGTCTCAACTCGGACTTGAACCCTTCAAAGACTCGGTCTTGACTAGGACTCGACTGTATTTGAAAACCAACAGACTCTGTCTCAACTCGGACTCGAACCCTTCAAAGACTCGAGTCTTGACTAGGACTCGACTGTATTTGAAAACCAACAGACTCTGTCTCAAACTTGGACTCGAGCCCTTCAAAGACTCGGTCTTGACTAGGACTTCGACTGTATTTGAAAACCAACAGACTCTGTCTCAGACTCGGACTCGAACCCTTCAAAGACTCGGTCTTGACTCGGACTCGAACTGTATTTGAAAACCAACAGACTCTGTCTCGACTCAGACTTCACCCTTCAAAGACTCGGTCTTGACTCAGACTCGGCATCACGGCGGTCTCGTTCCCATCACTACTATTAAGCATTGTTGTCATCAGTGACCCAATCAGAACAGACCTGCAACCCATTTTTGGGTCATGAATATAAAACATTTCATATAAAAAAGATCTCCAAATTCTATTTGAAGTCTGTATAAGAGTAGGCTATCTAATTTGGAAAGTGATAGAGCAGTTTAATATGATGAATAGCTAATTGGCTGGAGCAAAGGAAGTTCTGAGAAGTGTGAGAGACTCTCTAATGGGTCTTCTCTCATTCAAAGCCATGATTACCCACTCAACCAAGTGGAAATTCATAAGTCTTACTACAGGTTAAATGAAAAAGGAGGGGGATTTTGGTAATTGTTCTTTCACCTGCATCAGGCCACAGCGGTTTTCCCCAGGACATATGGTTCAGGCAGGGTGAACTGGATTAACAAGAATCAGACCTAATTAAAAGACTCAGAAAATCTCCTATTATTTCTTTGATGGCCTGGAGGACCCATGCGAATAGCTATTTTGAGTGGTATCCTAATTGAAAAGGGCATGGATTCTCAGATGGGGGAAGACTCTGAGAGTATCCTGAGGACTGTCAAACGTTTGAAGTGCTGAAGTGTCCTTGAGTGACACTCAAGCATTTCAAAACATTTTGTAAAATCCATCTCAATCCTAATAATCATTCATTACCTGGCTACTGGGATGTGTATGCATTTTGTAAAACTGTAAGATTTGGTAAGTCTTTGGACCTGTTATCATCTTTTAAAAACACATCCAAATGCCGAGTGAATTTAGAAAATTAACAATTTATTCTTTGTAAATAGTTTATTTTGCATCAATATTACTGGGCATGAAACTTTATGCTGGTTGAACAGGTTTGGGGCAACATAAATATGAGTAAATGATAATAATTTACATTTTGGGGCTAATTATTCCTTTTAAACTATTCAGAATACCGTCATAAGAGGAAAGTAACTCATCGCTGTCAAATACCCTTGTAAATCTTATAAGAGCCTTGATTGTGAGATAAGCTCTTGCCCTGGTCTTTGTCCCATTTCAGTCCCATCTGTGGAAGATCAGCAAACCACCCACAGCTCATCCACCAGCTGTCTCCTTCTTACCCAGATGTGGATCTGTGTCATCCTTCATTGTTTATGTGATCAGAACAGTGATCAAAACTACCCTGCTAGTATCGAAGTCAAGATATCCATTCAGTATCCAACAGTGAATAGACTGTCTTGTGAGCAGTTCAGTTTGCAATTAAGAGCTGACCCTTTTGTCTGAGCAGATTGCCTCATGGGAAACACTCTGACAGGTGATCAAAGGGATCCTTTCCAATCCTGTAGCCCTCACTCTCATTCTTTGTTGTTTCAATATACACAAAAATCTAGAAATCTACAAGAAATGTAAAATTAATTTTTCCATATTAAAAGGTAATTTTAATATAATGAAAGTGTAAAAGACATTAGCCAGAATATTGAGTGTTACAATTTCTCTCATGGATGGATGGATGGATGGATGGATGGATGGATGGATGGATGGGCGGATGGATGGGCGGATGGATGGATGGATGGGTGGATGGGTGGATGGGCGGATGGATGGATGGATGGGCGGATGGATGGATGGGTGGATGGGTGGATGGGCGGTTGGATGGATAGGCTGATGGATGGATGGATGATGATGGTTGGCTGAATTTCGTCATATGAATATTGAATATTGTGGATGGATGGATGGATGGATGGATGGGCAGACATGATTAGATAGATAGACAGATAGACAGATAGACAGATAGATAGATACAGACAGATAGATAGATGAGATAGATAGATAGATAGATAGATAGATAGATAGATAGATAGATAGATAGATAGATAGATAGATAGATAGATAGATAGATAGATAGATAGATAGATAGATAGATAGATAGATAGATAGATAGATAGAGATAGATAGACGGAAGGACGGATAATCAGACAGATGGATGGATGGATGGATGGATAGAAACAGAGTGCTTTCATCCATGTCAGAAGATACACTGTAACCCAAGTCTCTCAGGCCAGTATACGATACAACCTTTTGTAGTCCTATACAGTCTATCAATTATTCAACTTCTGCAAGCTCACATTCTATACAAACAGAATTTAAACTACTTTAAGAACAAAAGGGATTCAAGTAGCAAACACAACTGCTTTGATTGTCCTCTCTTTGGGATCTCGCAATGACCTCAGACTTTATAGTCACACAGTGTCAGAGACCAATAGACTATCATAGTGTCCAAACTTTACTTAGATTTGTATTCAGCATCCTCTCCCAGGTCCATTGAATAAGAGCAGAGAATCTAGACCACACACCTCTAGCCTGGAAAAGAACAGGAAGGGATCTCAAAGCATCTTAAGCTAACACTCAACAGACCTGCTCTTGTTTTCTCCAAAGGCAGACGGGAGTAGCTCTTTCAGTAGCATGACAGCAAACCCTGGTCTGCTGTCATTAATTAAGTGGCAAGTCAGGGATACTGACCCAACCGGCAGAGAGCCATAGGGGCCCCAGCCCTGTCTATCTACACGCACCGAGATGAAGATGCTGAGATTCCAGAGGGGCATAAAGAAAGAGACAGACCTTCAATGGATAGAGAGAGACCAAGGAAAATCTGACTGGAAGTTAAATTTGAGTTACACATTTTATGAAGACTAGCATTGTGATATTAGTGTGTTCTGGGTGGTTGACAAGGCATTGATATAAGGTTGCTATGGTGTTCAAAAGAAGTCTTTGCTAGGTGGTTGCCGAGTAGTTGTTAGCCATTGCTAGGGTATTCTGAATAGTTGTTAGATTATGTAGTTATATGTAGTTGCTAAGTTAGGTGTATTTTAAGGTACTCTGGAGGGTTGCTGATTTGACCATTAAACTCTGATGCATTTACAAATATCTAATTAAGGATGCAATGATATGAAAATTTGGACTCATGAGCATATAAATCCACCCCTATACGTTTGCGTATTTTTAGAGAAAGTTTGCATTCGCTTGTTCTCTCACAGAAGTTTGCATTCCAATGAGAAGTGCTGTGTTTGCGAGCAAAAAAACTGTTAGTAAAACTTACCTCCACCACATGAAGGTAAGATCTTACAGATTTATGAAAATAAATTACAATGCTAATGATAATTTTCATTGACTCTACAATAAGTAAATCCACTTCAATAGCTAATAACTCTGACAGCAATACTAGAAATATACAGAGCTACCGTAAAAACAGAAGTTCAAAGACAAAATTCTAAAGATAGCATGTAAGGTCTATTCAATTAAAAACTTCCACTATACAGACAAAAGGAGTTAATACATCCTTTGAAATATCATCTTTTGATTTCCACTGAAGAAAGAAAGTCATACAGGTTTGGTGAGTCAGACATGAAGGGGAGTAAATTAATTTATTTTTGGGTGAACTATCCCTTTAATACACCCAGCAGCGCTTCACATAGGTGTTCGCAATAAAAGAGCACAAACAGGAAACTCTCAGTTCAAGTTCAGCCCTCTCTCCCACACAGACACAAAAGTACCCCAACTCGCTCATCCATCCTTTGTGACATGAGAGCACCACCATTGGGACAAATCCGGGGCCCTCCTAAATGTCACACTCACATGCCACAACAATAAGACCCCTCCCAGTCCAGACACCCTACGTTGTTGCATGTCCCACGAGCATCGGCCGCCTCTTGCCAGCCGGGCACAAAACAAATCGAGCAGCTGACAGCATAATTTACTAAAAGACACTGGCCCAAGGCCATGGGCAGGATGGTGCAGAGATTTGGCTTGCCATTAGAGCCCCCCTTCGCCACTAACCCATCCACCGCCCTGAGTCCATTCAGACTTTGGCCCCTCCACTGTCTCTGGAAGGAGAGAAAAGACATGACTCAGAGTCTCAGTGCGTCCCCTCCGCATGCCTGAGTGAATGTGCTTGAGCCTAATACCGAATAATCTGTTCATCAAATGCCCCCGTTGATGTCGTCGAGGGAAAATCTGCTCCCGTTTTCACAAGCAGATTCGGACAGGGGGTCTGGATGCCAAGCTGACCCAAGTGGCCACACCAAAGAGCAAAACGGAGAGAAAACACGGACAAAAAACTGCTAGATACTTTTACAAATGAACACAAAGATTAAATATGGATAGTCATTTTGTCTGTTTTTGCTGTTTTTACACGGTTTCATATAAAGCCAAAAAATGAATCAGTGTTTTTAAATGAATCAAACTTTGTTCCTGAATAACGTGTGCCTTTTACTTCAACAAATTAGTTGACTGAATGATTCAATAACTCATTCATGAAAATGGTGGCTGAAT
Source organism: Hybognathus amarus (assembly GCA_030378365.1). Classification (NCBI taxonomy): domain Eukaryota; kingdom Metazoa; phylum Chordata; class Actinopteri; order Cypriniformes; family Leuciscidae; genus Hybognathus; species Hybognathus amarus. Next base: position 206,244 of record JAQIUQ010001615.1, on the reverse strand, counting down.
TATATTACAAATTCTGCCAATAATTAGTTTTGTTTGCTGAATGAATCTGTGTTTTGAATAAGCGAACATGCATGTGAACATGCAAATTCATTCCCTGACATTAGATGGCAGCAATTTGCTCTGCAATACCACTTCATATCAGTATTCTTTTATCTTCGCCATTGCATGCGTGTGCTCGGCAAGACCTTTTTGTGTTTCAGCGCCCCCAAGTTGTGTTTTACTGTAACTTCAGAAGCTCCAAACACGTTAGCAAAAGCGCCAATCTCATTGGTCGGATAGTTTTTGATGCAGCGCGCCAAACTAAAAAACGCGAGGCGTTTTTTTAAAATTACACTTTTATGCGTGGTGTTTCACGTGCCGGTGTGCACACTCACATAACGTGCACGAAATTTGTCCCAGTGTGAACAGGCCTTTAGGCATACGTGTTTATGGGAATTTTTGACCATTCATCAAGAAGCACATTTGTGAGACCAGGCAATAATGTTGGACGAGAAGGCCTGGCTCGCAGTCTCCGCTCTAATTCATCCCACAGGTGTTCTATCGGGTTGAGGTCAGGACTCTGAGCAAGTGAGTAAAGTTCATCCACACCAAACTCGCTCAGTCATGTCTTTATGGACCTTGCTTTGTGCACTCGTGTGCAATCAGGTTGGAACAGGATGGAGTCATCCCCAAACTGTTCCCACAAATTTGGGAGCATGAAATTGCCCAAAATGTCTTGGTATGCTAAAGCATTAAGAGTTATTTCACTGGAACGAAGGGGCCAAGCCCAACCCCTGAAAAACAACCCCACACCATAATCCCCCCTCCACCAAAATTTAAACTTGGCATAATGCAGTCAGGCAAGTACAATTCTTGTGGCAACCGCCAAACCCAGACTCATCCATCCGATTGCCAGACAGAGAAGCGTGATTCGTCACTCCAGAGAACCCATCTCCACTGCTCTAGAGTCCAGTGGTGGCGTGCTTTACACCACTTCATCCGACGCTTTGCATTGCATTTGGTGATGTAAGGCTTGAATGCGGCTGCTCGGCCATGGAAACCCATTCCATGAAGCTCTCTAACATTGTTCTTGGGCTAATCGTAAGGCCACAAATAGTTTGGAGATCTGTAGTTGGTGACTCCTGCACATGCGCTGTGATTTTGCGTGGCCTACCACTTCAAGGCTGAGTTGCTGTTGTTCCCAATTGCTTTCACTATTATAATACCACTAACAGTTGACTGTGTGGAATATTTAGTAGTAAGGAAATTTCAGGAATGGAATGTTTGTAGAAGCAACCTGCATGTCTAGGTGCTTGACTTTATACAACTATGTCCATGGAAATGATTGGAACACCTGAATTCAATGATTTGGAGGGGTGTCCAAATACTTATGGTAATATTGTGTATATCTAGTTACTTTTTAGCAAACTTGCATTCACCATGACTGTAACTGTAATGCACACTTTTCACTATCTAATTATCCTGATGTATAAAATAAAGTCATTTTCCTCATTACATCCTTGTTTCACTCTAGGAAAGGAGCATGTATTTTAGCACTGAAAAATGACGCACTTCACTTTTGAACCCAAAATAGTTCTCCTGCCCGGACACTAATTAGAGCATGTAGTGACACACACTGCCACACGTCTCTCACAGGTGGACACACATGAGGCATGTGGCAGGGGAGGGGCCGCGTGAATCCCGGACTGACAGCTTTACACTCCGCAACTACCATCTGTCACAAACCCAAGACCCAACAAACAACACAGGGACTTCCTCAGTGGAAAAACAGAGCAGTGCCAAAAAAGTGTAGAAGGGGGGAGGGGGGGGGTGATAGCTATAGTACAGCACTTGAGAAGACAGATGGTGAGAAAAGAGAGAGAGATTCATTCACTAGCTCGCGTCCTAAACATTCAGCCCTTCCTTTGTGCCGCACATTTCATCACAGCATCATTTATAGAGCACCAAACCGAAAAGAAGAAAAGTAGTAAGGACGAGTAAGCAGCTGAGCCCCCTATTTTTTTTAGCAGGTACCGGTTGGCTATCCCGGTTCACTAGCTGACTTACAAAAGGGCTTTTTCCAAGTCCTGAGTTAAATGGCTTTGGCCAGCTTTTAGGGGCTTTGTCTCAGACAGCATCCAAAAGATTAATCCAGGCATATCGGTCGCCTCCTTGGCACTTCCGAATAGAACGCGGACAAAATAATGAGCCAAGAATTGAAGTCTAAGTTTTATAAGCATTTGGCTCTTTCTACTGAACTACATAGGGGCTATTTGTTATTTTTACAATATTGGCAAGTTACATTTCTTCTCATAGGGTACACAAAAACAGCCATAGGCATACACTAGATATTTTAATGGTATGGTATTAATATCTCCTTAATGGGGAAGTCAATACATTTTTGAGCTCTTATTGGTCTTATTACAGTGCCAGTGATTTGGGGCTACACTGACACCTATTGGTCTGGATGAATGAAGTTTAATAACAGCTTACTATTAACACTGAACGTGTTTCTCTTTCTTTTATTTATTGTTTCATCTGTTTAATCCATGTCATACCACCCATCCTTATAATAGATATTCTTGAATTCAATCTCAACAAAATTTTGCCAGTTAATGGTGGCTGCTGAATGGATAAGTTATTATTTTTTGTAGTAGCATGGCCAATTGCATAACACCGCTGACCATGTGATCTCAACATGCCATGACTATATATATATATATATATATATATATATATATTAGGGGGCATAGAATTTAGTAGGGACTTTAGCAATAAAAGGGACTGAAGCAATAATTTCAATCAAAACTCTAATTTCAAAATCAAACCTACACCACTGATATATATATATATATATATAAATATATATATATATAAATATATATATATATATATATATATATATATATATATATATATATATATATATATATATATATATATATATATATATATATTGTGTAATAGAAGCCCTTTATTTATCATTATTTTTATTGCCATCTCAATTCTTGGCAATATTTTCTGTCAATTTAAATTCGAAATGATTTTTTAGTTTAGACTTGATTTATTAGTACTAGTAGGCTATTTAAAGAGATTGAAAGTAACTATGGATGAACTTAATACTGCAGAATGTGACTTAGCCATAACGAAAAATATAAAGCAGCAATTAAACTAAAGTTATCACTGGATCAGATTATGAATTTACAGGTTGCATATGATTATGCAGCAGGATATGCTCAGACTGTCTAGGCTCGTCAACATTTCATCCTCTCTTGTTCAATATTGAGATATAGGCAGCAGAGTAGCACTTAAAATAACGTAAATTGTCATGATATGGCTCAGTGTTATTCAACAAAGTGGACATTTTGGATATAAATTACGTTGAGCTTGAAATAAATCCAGTTTAAAGTTTGAATCTCAAGTTCAATAGAAATGTGTTTGGTGTGCGAACTATAACACCCAACACTTTACACACCTGAACAGCATTCTAATTGGAATATACTACAACCATTTATAAGCCCTGTGACAAAGGAATTATTACAAGCAGATAAAGTAAACCACATTTAGGCTAAGTGCCTTACATACCTGTGTTACTGAAGAGTGCGATCTGCGCAAGAAAGAGTGCGCATCTCGTCGCGAGCGCTTCCATTATTCTCTGAATGTGGAGAAATGTTGTTGAAAAGAGTAAACAAGGCAAAAACGAGCGCGTCGACAGAGGAACTCCTCTCCCGAAGAGCCGGAGGGTATCACATTGGTTGGATAACGGTAGGAGAAGCTCCCTTCAGCGGTCAGATCCACTTCGCTCTCCGCTGCTTGGATGTGCGCGCGTCCGGATGAAACGCATCGCCTGGCTCACCGTGAGTTCGGCTGGATGTGCGCGCGCCGCCCACAGACCACCACACAAAAAAAGTTTGTTAACACAGACTCTCTTAACATTTTGTAAAGGTATTCATATAACTATAAATAATACTGAAATCAGTTGTGTCTTTTCATAAAAAAGTCTGACCACAGACAGACTATGATAATGAATTAAAACATGTCGGCAACATTTTGTTTTTTTAAAAGATGGTAGCATTATAGCCTAATACAGACTGTAACACATTAGATATTTTCATAAATAATTGTGCCCACAGTTTTATAACATGATCATACCTGTATTGTTTAGTACTTTAAAATTGGATGTTTATTTACACAATATCACACAAGCAGGTTTGTTCGCTGTAACTAAAAACAAGCAAAGCAGAAAATGGAGTGGAGAGGCAGATGTTTCCCCTACCTGATCAAACAGCTCACTCTCTTCTCCAGCTCCACTCCAAATCTTCATTTCCACTTTTGCAGAGAGAGAGGAGAAAACACGCTCCGAATATCAAAAAACAGCACTTCTGCTCCGCTTTCACATCAGGAATTGAATGCAGAGGGCACAGAAATGTGGAGTAAGGTGACCAGATTTCTTAAATAAAAAGAAACTTTCTGAAACTAAAAATTGTTAGTGCAATGCTCAATATATTATTGTCCAATGCTATATGAATAAAAAATTATTGCAGTAGGGGATCGCATTATAAAATAAATGTTTTTCTCCAAAACACATTGGCCAAAATTTTTGGCACCCCTAGAATTTTTTATTTTTTTTTGCAATTAAAATCTCTCTGTAGTATATTTACCTTTTTTTAGCACACCAGGGTGACTAGGAGCATGCAATTGTAACTTCTTGTTTCATAAATATGAGGAACTCTTATCACAATGAGTAAAACCAGAGAATGTAGTTCTGATGTGCATAAAAAGATTGTTGAGCTTCACAAAATAGAAAGTGGCTGTAAGAAATATAGCTAAAGAATTGAATGTCTCACTGAACACAAAATTAAGCTTTTGCCATGACCGTCCCAGTCCCCTGGCCTGAACCCTACAGAAAACCAGTGGGGTGAACTGAAGAGAAGCACCACCAACATGAACTTGTGAATCTGAAGGTTCTGGAGAGATTCATTTGGAGGAATGGTCTCTGATCTCTTGTCAGCTGTTCTCCAAACTCAGGCATTAAATCAAAATCCTAATTTTTTTTATATACTTTTTTAGAGCCTGGTTACAAAAAGTCTTACCATTAAAAGCCATGTCCCACAATTAACTTTTCATTATAATTGTATGTAGCCTATTTGACAGACTTGCACTGTACATGTTGCATTAACTGTATCTGCCTTTATGCAGTGATTCCAATCACATTTCAAGCAATTCAAAGTCATGGTGAACAGTGTGAATCTGAAGTGTCTCAGCTTAGGAAACAATCCATTATTTATCAGCTTTAATATATCGTCCGTTACTGTTCAAACATCTTATGTACCCACAAAAAAAATCTTGTCTATTTCAATTTTACTTTTTTTAAATGAGGATTTAGGGAATAACTTGACTTTTATTAGACAATTATTTAAAGTCTGAATTTATACATAAAAAATCAAAATATTCAGACCATGTAACTTGAGGTTATGTATGTAACCATGTAACCCTAAAAACAAGATGTTTTATGCATATTTTATGCACATCTTCAAAAGAAAATACCTTCCAATGTAAAGAGATAATGGAAAGTGATTAACTGATTTTCAAAAGGCCTGGTACACATTTATTTTTAAAGGGGATATGTGTATAGGTTTTTTAAAAAAAATCTTTAAAGGGTTAGTTCACCCAAAAAATTAAAATTAAGTCATTAATTACTTACCCCCATGCTGTACCAATAGGAGTAAAGATAAGGAATAGTCGAATAAAGTCGTTATTTTTGTTTTGTTTTTTCGCACAAAAAGTATTCTCGTCGCTTAGATAAACTTATACTTGAGCCACTGTTGTCACATGGAATATTTAAACATTTTCTTCAATGACTTTCTGGGCCGTCAAGTTTATTCAAAAATATCTTCATTTGTGTTCTGAAGAGGAACGAAGGTCTTACAGGGTTGGTACAGCATGGGGGTGAGCAATTAATGACATTTTTGGGTGAACTAACCCTTTAAGAAAGAGTTTCTGTTAAAGGTGTAACTGCTTGATAATATATATTATGTACTCCTTAGGTATCAGCATGTTCTTGGTTCATTTGTTTGAACGGGGTTAGATTTGATTCAAAAGCAAAGAGTGAGTCACTGGACTGGAACTAGGCTAGTAAGGGTGAGTAAAGTACAGAGTGTTCGTAACTACACTGATTCTAATTTTCTGTTTTAACTGTCTGCTATATTTACTACTCATCCATCATCATGAACCAAACCACAGATGGCATACATGTTCCTTTCTTGCATACAGACAAAAATATGATATTTATCAAACGTTTGGATATTATCTATTCACATTGAAGGTAAATATACCATTTCCAGCATTTTTCGTGTTACAGACCAAACACTCTTCAGAAGTACGTTATCTTTAGAAACTGCGATTTAATATTAAGAAATTAATAAGCAGAACAACTCATTACACTCTAAACAATGCTGGGTTGTTTTAAGCCAAATTTGGGTCAAATATGGACAAATCCAAATGTTGGGTTAAAAATGTGATTAGAAATGTGATTCACTTTGAACTGTGAATTTTTTTATTAAATTTTTTGTCCATATTTTACCCAAATTTGGGTTGAAACAACCCAGCATTTTTTTTAGTGTAGGCACAATGAGCTCAGACTGTTTAAACAGAACAATCAAACAAACCATGATTGGCCCTGCAAAAAATACACGGCATTGAAAGTAGGCCAATCAGATGATATAATTTTCAGATTTCAGATCTTCAAAGATTGCATATAGGAGCCGGAAGTGCTTTTTTGCAATATTGTGTGTCTTTTGGTGACTTGCATTCATTTAAAAGGGCATAGGCTATAGTTTCGGTTCAACTCTCAAAACTAGTAATAAATGCCCCATGTTACGCATGCAGAGACCATGTGAATACATTAACATAATTTACCAAGGATTATCTTTAATTTATGCAGAGTCTGTTCTTCAGTTGTAAAACTGCATGTTTCAAGGGGGCCCGCTATAAAACTGCGTTTAAATCCATGGAGCTGCCATTGTTTTGTTAATGTGTGTATATATATTTGTTTGTAATTTTTTTTATAAAACCTAAAATTTCTTCTTAAATGACCTTTTAATATGAATATACTCTTAAAATGATTTTGATGTTTGGTGCATTTAGGGCGACCAGAAAAGACAAAGGTAAAAAAAAAAAGGTAAAAAAAGCAGTTTTCTTTGTAAATAATGCATAAGTTGTTCAAATTATGCAAAACAGAATTAAAAATGTTGAAAACACAGCACAAATGATTTTTGCACGTGAATTCAGAACATAAATATTTTCTGCAGAACGAAGTGTCCAGTAAATGGCTGTTGGGCAAATATGAATACGTCTAAACATGTCATAATGACTCCAGAAAACAGGATTCCACATTCCGGAGAGTTTAGTGCTCAATAGTGATAACACTGCAAACATCCCTGAAAGCTAACAGAGCGCTCAAAGCGCTTAAATATCGCCTTTGCTGATCTTTGTGGAGTTCAGCGCATGCATAGGGCGTGCAAGAGATCATTGTGCCTGATTGAAATGACTGCTTCCCTTTCTGACCCAGATGATCATTATTGATGTCAAATGCATCTTTTTTTAGATTTAACATGTAAGTATAACAAAATGCGTTATTTATTAAAAGACGAGATATAGACATCTCAATAATCTCAATTTCTATCTCATAACTGTATATCTCATAATGTCAACGTTATATCTCACATTTACAACTATTTTAAAAAAATAAAACTTTATATTTAGAAGTGTGACCTTATATCTAGTTGCAACTCTATATTTCAAATTTGTGACGTATCACGATTGCAACTATATCTGTCACAGTTATTCTTAATTTAATGCTTTGGTTGCTCCTGGTTCTTTTGTTCTATGTTCCCATTTGCTCTTTAGTTGTCATGACAATTCATTATTTGATTAATTAGTGCACACCTGTTTGTCTTATTGTGTATTTATGCCTCAGTTCTGTCAGTTCATTGTCTCTCTCAAATTTGGGACTTTATTTATCACAATCACAACTTTATCTCACACATGTTTCACAACTGCTTTAAAAAATTTGACATTTAAAATATTTTATAATGTGACTTTATATCTCACATTTGGGAGGTTATATCTCATATTTGATACTTTATATCTCATAATTGCAACTTTATAGCTCACATTTGCACCTTTACATCTCAAAGTTCTGACTTTATCTCATATTTTACCTTATCTCAAAACTGATCTTTATAATTTCTGTATTCTGAGGCTAAATGATTATTTGCTAAATGATTGTTGTAAATTAACATCAACTATGGCTGCAGTAACAGATTTGAATGAATTACTTGTTTAACTGTAGAAAACAATAAAATGACATTGACATCTTTTTTGAGGATCTATTAGATTTTTTTGGCCCCTATTTAAATTAATAAATTAATAATAATTAGCTAAATCTACAGGACTCTAGAACTTCTCTATATAGCATGCAGGTCTAATATAATGCAATTCTCTCACATTGGAAAAAAATGGTGTAGGATTTACTTAAATAAAAGAAATAAAAAATAAATTCCCTCAGAAATTGATACACTAAACTGCAAAAACCACAAATGTTGTGTTGACCTGCTTCTTTTACTCTCCTGGCACTTACATTGTCAAAAACTAGAGTCAGTCCGAATGTTAATGGAGTAACTTGCCTAATGGCAAGTTCAATACAGGCCAACAGTGTTTTGTCACAGAGCCAAAGTGAGGTTAAATGCTGGGAAAGTTGCTGATTAGGAAGCCCTGTATAGGGGGGATTGTACCGATCTCTTCAAAGGCCACAATGACTGATATGTTTTGGATGCAGTTTTTAAGCTTTTCACCACCACAGACCGCGTTTCCCGAAGGCCATCACTGCCGTCCCCCACAATAATTTGGAAATTGCTTGGGTGCTAATCCAGTACCAATGCTTTCAGAGTTTTGATGCAGCATCAGCATTGGAAATCCCAGAGAGCCATTGTCAGTTTGCAGACCCATGGTTCCCATTCACACTTTATGAAGATTAACTGTCATTGTACAGCTCAGAATGCGACCAGGCCAGTGTGTACGAGTGTAAGCCTTATTTCCCAAACTCATTTTGTCCAGGTCCGCAGTTGTGTCCACTGCAGCGTGGAGCTCTCTACATACCAGTATAGCAGAACAAAACACTCCTTCAGTCTCGAACACAGGCTTTAAATCAAAGTACTTCCAAATGACATCAGGTTCCTGGAGCCCTGTGAGAGAAAAGAGGAGAGGGAGCAGTGAGTGCCTTTTATCTGAGCTTCAGTGGCGCAGCCAAACCCAGACTCGCGTCTCAACCTCCCGATGGGAGACAGTCGACACATACACACTCGCACACAAACTTTTGGATCTCAGCAATATGGGGGCAAAAGAAAGGCGACTCGAGACGTAGACACTTTGACTCCATTCCTACCTCGCTTTTATCTGTCTCGTTCTGTCACTGCTTTATATGTCACTCGCTCTGTGTTTCTATTGCTTGTTCTTTACTATTACTTTAATTTTACTGTTCGTCAGAACACATTAGGCTACACTCTTAGGGGCTGTTTACACCAGGCCACTTCATGCGTTTTCTCAGATTGGATAGCTATCTGATTTATCAAAATGATTCCATTTAACATAAATGTGTTTTTGCAAAACGGATATAAATCCGATCTTCAATTCTCAGCGCTATATGCGGATTTAATGAAGTGCACGTCACCGAAAGCAACAGATATGAGCTGCATTTTATTGATCATCGGCTAATTTCAAAATCAGCGATAAGAGAGAGCGGCAACAGAACTGGTAAGATCATTTCGTTTCTTTACTTTTAATGAAGACGGTAGTGTTATTCGTCTGCGACTTACTTTCACTTTGATTTGCGATAGATTGTGGCGCGCTGGCTTGATAGGCGCTCAGCTGCTCATCTGAGGTGATGCGTGTCGCAGTAGCGTTGTCATATCTGACTAAAATAGCATGACAAATGGCCTATAACATGCTCTCACGCATTTATTTTTTAGCATTTTTGGGAGTAGTAACATTTACATATGTGGTTTCAAGAACCAGATGCATTTACACATGTCCAGTTTCGTCTGGAATGAGGCCCAGACCACCTTCTGAAGTGGTTTGAGCGATCAGATTCAAAACCGTCTCAAATGCGTTTCGGGGGCATTTACACCTGGTCTTTTCACGATCGGATAGCTATCCGATCACAGAAAATGCATGAAGTGGCCAGGTGTAAATGGCCCTTAGAAAAAGGGTTCTATATATGAAGCATAGGGTTCTTTTACTCAACTCCAAATAAGCTTCAACTCCATTATGCTAAAAAAAGGTTATATAATGAAAAGAAAGAAGGCTATTTTATAGGCTAATATTCATTCATATATTTCATTATTCTGCAACATTTTATAGTTTATTAAACTATAGTAGTAACTTAATATCACATTTTAATCTTGCTGATTTTTGGAGGAGAAAAACTGAAATGGCACTTTTTCGTGTGATACTGATTAACTACATAAAATGATATAAATATATACATTTTCTAACCCCCATATCTTGAATTTTGTGCATTCATAAATACATTTTAGGGTCTTGATGTTTGTCAATAATATGAAATATTTAATCCGGAAATTACAAAACAAATAATAATGAATGAACCCTTAAGGTTCCATATAGAACATTTTTTGGTTACAAAGAACTGTAAAGGGTTCTTATTATTGAACCCTTAAAAAGGGTTATTATTAGGAGTTCCAAACACGTAGCACTGACAGAAACTTTTATGGTTCTATATAGAACCTTTTCTTCTAAGATTGTACAATAGAAATAGATGTAATATTTTAAAATGCAGCATTGTAATACAAATACATAATGTCTAAACCATTTAATCCATCTAAATAAAATAAAAAAGAATTAAAGTTAAATTTTTCTTACAGTCTGAAGCTTTTAAAGTTCCGATTATGCTATATGAGAACCTTTAAAAGTTCACACAATTGGTTCAGCTTGATGCAATGCATTTAATTGAGGTTGGAGCTTAACTTTGCAGGACAGTGGTCCTCCAGGAGTAGGACAGGACACCCCTGCTCTGCAACAAATAAAAGTCCAGGAGGGTGGTGGAGCAGAGGCGGAATGGGGGAGGGATTGAGGGACTAGGCAAGTGGAGAGGAAGAGGGCCTGAAAACTGAAGCGGATCAGGGAGCAAGGGCGGAGTCGAAGGAGCAGGTGGCCAGGGTGGAGCCGGAGGAGCAGGAGACCACCAAATCAGAGCAGGCAAAGCAGGAGAGTTCAGAGACGGCCTCCTTGGCCATGACAAGGCAGGCAGAGGGTTGAAAGACGGCCTCCTTGGCCATAACAGGACAGCCAAAGGTTTGAAAGACGGCATCCGTGGCCATAACAAGACAGCCAAAGGGTTCGCCGCCACCTCTGCTCTGGAAGAGCTGTAGCGGTCGGTGCCTCAGGAGAAGCAGAAGTGTGTGCGGCCAAAACACACACGATGGTGGTTACCATCACAGGAAGCACAGCCAATGGTGGAAGGACCTCTAATGGTGCTTTTCCACTGAAGGTACTGCTCGGTACGGCTCAGTACGGTTCGGCTCGGCATGGTTCGGCTCGCTTGGCTTTTCCACTGCGTGGTACGACTCGGCTCGACACGGCTCAATTCCGCTTTAGCTCGGTTGCTTTTCCACTGCAGTTAGTACCGCTTTAAAGTGGGTGGGATTGTAGACTGTTCGATAACAGCGGTGGCTGTAACTGGCTATTAAAATCTAGCAGGTTTGGTTTCTATTGTTGATGTCTATTGGTCGCAAATACAATGACGCTGGTATTGAACGATTCTGTCTGACCAATCAGTGATCTGCAGTGTTTCACGTCACATTTAGTACCGGTACGGTACGCTTGGAACCTCAACAGACCAGGTACCATTTAAAGCGAGCTGAAGCAAGCCATACCATGCCATGCAGAGGAAAAGCGCCACAAGTGAGCCGTACCGGTACCGAGCCAGAGCTGTACCGTACCATGCAGTGTAAGATGTGATGAACTGTGCTGTTTAAAATGACTAAAACTACTGTTTCATTCAAATATCTTACACAAAAATGCAAGAGGTTTGGAACAACTTGAGGCTAAGTAAATTATTAAATAAATTTTTTTGGGTGAAACCATTCTCCAAAGCGTGCCATACCAGAACCGTACCATGCAGTGGAAAAGCGCCATAATACCAGTGGACTTGGAAGCACTGGGTCCACTGGACGTGGATGTGCTGGAACCAGCAATTAACAAAAGAACTACAAAGGGACTACAGTTAGGCACAGGAAACACAATAAAAGTCCTTAAACAGCAAACAAGGAAAATGAGACAGGGATCTTACCCAATATAATACATAATGCAAAATATAATATTAAGACATAAAATAGGCTACAATATATAAACATAACATATAAATAATATTTCATATATAAATAATATTTTAGAACTAATAGTAGTATGTTTGTTAACACAATATTATAATATTAATAAAAATACATATTTTGTAAAATTATTTTCATTTAATATTTATTTTATATAAGTTTAATGTATTTTTTAATCTTTTTCCATATTGCAACTACAATAGAGTAAAAATCAGATGAGATTTTTTTTATAATTTGTACCTTCGTTTCAGATCATTAGTCAATAAATCCTCTGTAAACGCTACAGGTTTGATCACATGATCACTGAAATGCACCGGAGCTGAGTGTGTCAAAAACCATCATCACCATTTCAAGTTTTAATTCAGAATGAGTGACCTTTTTACCTATTCAGTCCATTCAATTACAAAAGTTTGACCTATTCAAGTCTGAGATGCGGACTTTATCACAATGACAGGGTAATCAGCCAATCATAGTGCCACGAGTTGAATTTTCACCTGTTTTTGACCATTGACCCCTTACACACATTCCAGTCAAATGGTGTCACTGCTAGACAGAAAAATCAGTAGTTTATATTTCATAATATTTGGTTTGTTGCATGTGCAGAACTTAAATTGCAATCAAGAACAACTGAATAACACTTATTTATAATAACATAGTGTGGAAGAGGCAAAAATCTGTCAGTTTGAGTGGCCAATCTTTGTTACATGGCAGCCAACTGAACAGAAGAAAGCACTAAACATCCACTGCAAGCCTACACAATTTGCATGGAGAAAACAAGCCCATTGTCCAGCTATAAGGAAGTTTACATTCGACAGCTCTTACAGATGTGATGTGCCGTGAGCGGTTAAGTCCTTCAATTAAATGCACTTAGCGGCTCAAATGAGATGTTGACTCTGTTCTTATATCACAACAGAGCCACCAGGCAGGCGGAGGCGGTGAGCAGTACGACCATGACAAACAGCAAACAAAGTATTCAAAGCGCTAATTGTTTTCCTCTCATATGTAAGCTGTCTTCAATTAAAGAAAAATGTGGCGAGTGGAGTAGACCTTAAAAAGAAAAGGAACTCAGAGCGGTGCTCGAGAGTTTCCTAGCAACAGGAGAACGGTGAGGTAAAGGCCAGTTGTTGCGTTCCTTTTGATTTCACACTGGAGAAAAGAAACCAGGCGAATCAGAAGAGTTGCACATTTGGAGCATTTCAACAATCCCCGCTGAAGTGCTTTGGAAGAACCATTCCATTTACATACTGTATGGAAATAGAGAGTTCCCAACAAAATACTTGCACACAAACAGATGCATATCCAAATACAATGAAACAGCATTTGTAATTATGCCCCAGTCTCCCCATCCCTAATTTCTTAATCTTCAAAGCTGCCCAATGGCATTGTTTTGCTTGGGTATGGCTGTTTCCGATGCTATTCACCCCATTCAGCTCCCGGGCCGGAGCAGAAGCATCTGCAGACAACGGCTCTGAGCTCCCTCTTTCTCAGGGTGTCCAGCTGCACAATGGATTTCCTCAGCTAGCGCACAAAAGAGGCTTGCGCATTGAAAAAAGGTTCAAATTCAATGGCATTCCTCTTCACAATCAGCCCCAACTTATGCACTAACTAACTGAAACTCCCTCGCTCAGGAATGGGTGAAGTTTTATGGTTAGTGAGACCCCTGGGTCTTGAAACAAATGCAAGTAAAGCAGTGCAATTTCACAAAAGTGAAATATGTTGCGGTAATGAGGAGAGCAGAGTTACCAAAAATAAATAAGTAAAAAATAAATAAGTAAAAATCTCACTATATAATAATAGAAAATAATGTTAATATTTTAAAATGTAAGTAACGGTTTTCCGAGTAAGTCATTTGTTCTCGTTGTGTTGATTCACAAAGAACTGGCTCTTAAGAATCATTAACTTAGGAATTGGACCTCACCCTTATGCTGAATGGCGTTGCTTTACTAAAAAGAACATTAAAATGTCATTAAAGTCCCCATGAAATCAAAATTGATAAACTTTGCATTCCCTTGCAAAACTTTTGTTCTTTGCAAGCAAACTCAAAGTTTTTTAGGGAAAAAAACATTTTGCGATCAAATGCAAAGCTTCACCGAAATAAAGCACATAAAGGAAGAACTCTGCTCTGATTGGTCAGATGGTCCAGTCTGTTGTGATTGGTCTACTCTGCTCTGATTGGTCAGATGGTCCAGTCTGTTGTGATTGGTCTACTCTGCTCTGATTGGTCAGATGGTCCAGTCTGTTGTGATTGGTCTACTCTGCTCTGATTGGTCAGATGGCCCAGTCTGTTGTGATTGGTCTACTCTGCTCTGATTGGTCAGATGGTCCAGTCTGTTGTGATTGGTCTACTCTGCTTTGATTGGTCAGATAGTCCGGTCTGTTGTGATTGGTCTGCTCTGATTGGTCAGATGGCCCAGTCTGTTGTGATTGGTCTACTCTGCTCTGATTGGTCAGATGGTCCAGTCTGTTGTGATTGAGTCTACTCTGCTCTGATTGGTCAGATGGTCCAGTCTGTTGTGATTGGTCTACTCTGCTCTGATTGGTCAGATGGTCCAGTCTGTTGTAATGGGTCTACTCTGCTTTGATTGGTCAGATAGTCCGGTCTGTTGTGATTGGTCTGCTCTGATTGGTCAGATGGCCCAGTCTGTTGTGATTGGTCTACTCTGCTCTGATTGGTCAGATGGCCCAGTCTGTTGTGATTGGTCTACTCTGCTTTGATTGGTCAGATGGCCCAGTCTGTTGTGATTTGTTTACTCTGCTCTGATTGGTCAGATGGTCCAGTCTGTTGTGATTGGTCTACTCTGCTCTGATTGGTCAGATGGCCCAGTCTGTTGTGATTGGTCTGCTCTGATTGGTCAGATGGCCCAGTCTGTTGTGATTGGTCTACTCTGCTCTGATTGGTCAGATGGCCCAGTCTGTTGTGATTGGTCTACTCGGCTTTGATTGGTCAGATGGACAGTCTGTTGTGGTTGGTCTACTCTGCTCTGATTGGTCAGATGGCCCAGTCTGTTGTGATTGGTCTACTCTGCTCTGATTAGTCAGATGGCCCAGGCTGTTGTGATTGGCCCAAGCTCCGGATCTTCCTCAGCACTTGATACACAGTGTTACGAGCTGTAACAATGGCATCGGTTTTCCCATATCAATTAAAGCCCAAGATCTCATTCCTTTAGAAATACATGCAAATGGATTTGCTGTCACTGTGCATAAAAAAGGGTCTCCTTGAGATCCATTAAGAACACGAACCAGACTCGTCCAGACTTCAGCAACAACTCCAATGTTTGAGGGTCAATGTAGACGTTGTTTACGAGCAGCCAATGAAGACCATAGGTGGTATTATACAAATTTGTAACAAACATATGTAAGTTTGTGCAGGAAGTAAGACTGGAATCTCGACTCATTTCAGGCAGTTCATTTCTGAAACAAAAACTCCATTTATCATGCACTGTGATCTTTGAAATCTTGCAGACCTTTTATATTCACAAACAGCAATATAATACAATGTCTGAATGTCTAAAACAGCATTATGGGGCACTTTAAAACATCAAAGTATGAAACTTAAACTGCAGTTACATTTCTAATTTGGCCACATTATTATAACTTCCTATGAAATAAATCCCAGTACGCACCGAGGTTGAGTGCTGCACATTTTAAATAGAGAAGACTTGGCTTCCCTCACTTCTCCTCCAGCACCCAGGGCCTTCTCCAAGAGGATGCATTAGCTCCCCTATCACACCCTCTGTCTGGGCTCAGGGAGCTCTATTGTCACCCTATACAACAGTCCTTTTTGGCACCCAGCAGCTTAACACCCCAAGGCTCCTCAGTCTCAATGACCGGGCTTCCAGTACGCGAAAAAATGTCTGGGCGTACGTCACCTAGCAAACTGCCTAATCTTCTTGCCCTGTGCATTTACACCAGCCATTCTGTGGCACGAATCAAAAGCCACCTTGCTAATTAGAGCCCTCTATCCTTTTACTGCTATTCCACCATTGAGAAGTGATCTCTGTTTCCTTATGTATAGAAGTAAAGGCGAAAAAATGCATGCAGTTTCAAGGATGCATTGGAAAGCCGCTCTTTAGTTGAAGTCGTATTTACAAGCAGAAAAGCTCTTGAGAGAGTGTGTGAAAGCGAATGCAGGGAATTTACGCATGTCATTTAAAGCTGTGTTGTGAGGCTGAAGTGATTCAAAATGTTTGACCTGTAACCTACAAGTCAGACTAGAACAAGCAACGTCTTCAGCGCTTGACACTGGAGTGTTTTGCAAAGCAGTTTTTTTCAATCTAATTCAATTTGAATAATTGTTGTGAATCCTTTTCATTTTATAAGAGTTGGCTGAACTTTATTCCATTCAAACAACCAAAATATATACACTACCGGTCAAAAGTTTAAGGTTCGGTAAGATTTTTTATGTTTTCAAAAGAAGTCTCTTCTGCTCACCAAGGCTGCAATTTTTTGATAAAAAATACACAAAAAACACAGTAATATTGTGAAATATTATGACAATTTAAAATGACTTTTTTATGTTAATATATATTAAAATGTAATTTATTCCTCTGAAAAAAAGCTGAATTTTCTGCATCATTACTCCAGTCTTCAGTGTCTCATGATCCTTCACAAATCACTCTAATATGACGATTTTATGCAGCAAAACATGTATGATTATTATCCATGTTGAAAACTGTTTTTTTTTTATTTAATTTTTTTTATTTCAGGATTCTTTGATGAATAGAAAGTTCAAAAGAACAGCTTTTATCTGAAATGGAAAGCTTTTGTTACATTACCCTTAAAAAAGTTTGGGGTCAGTACGAATTTGTATTTTATTTTTGGGGGAAATAAATAAGAAATCAATTCTTCTATTCATCAAGGATGAGTTACATTGATCAAAAGTTACAGTAAAGACATTTATAATGTTAGAAAAGATTCTAATTAAATAAATGCTGTTATTTTGAACTTTCTATTCATCAAAGAATCCTGAAATAAAAATGTAAAAAACTGTTTTCAACATGGATAATAATCATACATGTTTTTGGAGCATAAAATCATCATATTAAAGTGATTTGTGAAGGATCATGTGACACTGAAGACTGGAGTAATGATGCTGAAAATGGAATAAATTACATTTTAATATATATTAACATAAAAAAGTCATTTTAAATTGTCCTAATATTTCACAATATTACTGTGTTTTTTGTGTATTTTTTTATCCAAAAATTGCAGCCTTGGTGAGCAGAAGAGACTTCTTTTAAAAACATAAAAAATCTTACTGGTCTTAAACTTTTGACCGGTAGTATAGTATTTTTTAAATTACCAGACATAACCTGGGAAACTTTCAATTATAGACCACTTAACTCTGCATATAGCTTTTCTAAATATATACAAATAAACATGCATTTAAATAAAGCAACTATTTAACCAATCATTAAAGCTTACAGTCACATCCATTACAGCTATGAAATCAACAAATCAAAGAGTCTCTAATTGTGTTTTACTTTTAAATCCTACACAAGCTCACATATTTTGCCAACTTAAATAGTGCCCTCTAGAGGAATAATTCCCATATTACAAAATACAGCTCAGATGCACTAACGTTTTGTATTTATATTAGATGAATAAAAACATCAAAAAGGCATCCATGATCTATACTGTGCGTATTTATGATCATATTTATAATCGCATATTGAAAACAAACAGGAATATGCGTCATAGAAATGTGAACAAAAAGACATTTCTCCGAATTTTGTTGTTGTTTATATGTATATGCTCAATCACAAAACTCAGGGTTGGATCCATGGCAACCAAACTGTGGCCTCAGTCACCGATGCACCACACAGAGTCTGTATTCTCTCTGCTTACCGGTTTTCTTTCTCTTTTCAACATAGCACTGCTAGCTTTGAGTCGTATTCACGCCCAGTCAGCACCACCAGTGTGGTCTTTTCTCCACTCATATAATTGGTGAGCTCAGGCAGAAATATTCAAGCCCAGCACACCGTAGACATCCAGAACAGAGAGTATGTGATGCTAAATGGCCACAGGCCAAAGACCACAGATTCAAAAGAGGCTTTCCAAAGAAATTCACATACATTAACAACTACATAAATAAAATAAAAAACACCTCTTTCCCAGCAAACACAGAACGTTCCCCTAACGTTCCTGAATGGTCCCATGAAGTTATTTTTTTGGGAATCAAACAAGAACGTTATAGGAACGTTCCATGTAGGTCATTTTCAGGTTCCATTTTCATAACGTAAGGAGAATGTTCCGGGAAAGTTCCCTTAACCTTAAGGGAAAGTTCTAGGAACGTTCTGGGAACCAAAAACTAATGTTCCCAAACCTAAATGTGTTTGCTGGGTTGGTCTTGGCCATGTTAGTAGTTGGATTCTTCCTGATTGTATGGGGTGGACAGGTGTCTTTATGCAGCTAACAACCTCAAACAGGTCAGGTCATCAAACAGGTCATCTCATTTAGTATAAAAAATGGAGTGGAGGTGGACATTTTAAAGGCAGACTAACAGGTCTTTTAGGGTCAGTCTTGCTGACAGACAGGTGTTCAGATACTCATTTGCAGCTGTTTCATACAAATAAATAGTTAAAAAATGGATTTTATTTTTATTTTCTGATGTCTCTCACAGTGGACATGCACCTACGATGACAATTTTCAGACCCTTCCATGATTTCTAATTGGGAGAACTTGCAAAATAGCAGGGTGTTCAAATTTTCCATACTGCATATATAATTAGGATATGTTTAAGTTTTGATTTAAATAAACCAATTCAACATAAGTAAATAATAAATATACACTACCGGTCAAAAGTTTAAGGTCGGTGAGATTTTTTATGTTTTCAAAAGAAGTCTCTTCTGCTCACCAAGGCTGCAATTTTGTTCATAAAAAATACACAAAAAAACACAGTAATATTGTGAAATATTATGACAATTTAATATGACTTTTTTATGTTAATATATATTTTTATGTAAATTCTATTCATCAAAGAATCCTGAAATAAAAACGTAAAAACTGTTTTCAACATGGATAATAATCATACATGTTTTTGCAGCATAAAATCATATTAGAGTGATTTGTGAAGGATCATGTGACACTGAAGACTGGAGTAATGATGCTGAAAATTCAGCTTTGTTTTTCAGAGGAATAAATTTCATTTTAATATATATTAACATAAAAAGTCATTTTATATTGTAATAATATTTCACAATATTACTGTGTTTTTTGTGTATTTTTTCATCAAAAAATTGCAGCCTTGGTGAGCAGAAGAGACTTCTTTTAAAAACATAAAAAATCTTACCGACCTTAAACTTTTGACCGGTAGTGTATATTTGATAAAAAAATAACCAAATTCAACATCAGATTGGGTAAAATCTCTTTTGATTCAAATTAAACAATTCAACATCCAACTGAATGGATGGATGGATAAATAAATAAATCTTATTTTCTCTTTGATTCAGATAAATAATTTCCACATAAAACTGGGAAAATTAAATAAATAAACATTTCCTTTGTTGATTCAACTTCAAACAAGGAAAATAAAAACAAATACATATTTTCTCTTTTGATTTAAATGAACCAATTCAACATCAAACTGGAGAAAATACTCACTATAATATAAAATGACAAAATCAAAAACAACAATAACATATCTCTATCTTACTTCAATAGACAGACAGCAAGACGGGACTGTGATTTCGTATCTTGGCCCTGCCTCTAAGCCACCTTTCACAGTGGGGTGTTATATACTAGCGCGCCTTGTGTCCTTCAAAGTTTAATTATCTTTCATTTGCTAGCACCACGTTGAAACATACTTGTGAAATGAAATTGAGAGACATATCATTAGGTTCTTATTAAACAAGCATTAAAATACATGCATGGCTCCACGGGATCTGATCTATAATGCAACAAAGTCTTGATAAAGCCTGATAAAATAACTTTTCAAATCCGTATAAAAAACGCGACATAAACCAATATATTTGAGGGTAATTCCAATGCATCCAAAACCAGTTTTTCTCTACATGGAAACCATAGCATGTTCTTCCCTGATTCTCTAAAGACATTCATTACAAAAGTATGTCTCACATCTCAATCACTTGCATCATCATCAGCCATCTTAACGAGATTCGACCAAGCACAAAGTACAAGCGACTGAGAAGTTCAATACATTAGTGGCAGTCCGTGCATTTCCCAGAAACCTCAGTCAGGAGACACGTGAGCCGGTTGCTGCCAAGGCTCTGTTGTTAGGCCTCCACAAGATTTCACAAGTTTGTGAGGAATTGCCTGTCTCGCTCTCTAGTAATGGGGACGGGGAGCCGGCATTGTCTTAACATCACTTCCACAGGAAGATCTCTAGAAGCAGCATGCCACCCGTAGATGCTTTTGATAGACACGATGGCCACCTCCATCATGGGATCTGCAGATCTCGATATCCGAGTGGGACGGTCAGTAAGCCGGCACAAGGCACGGAAGAAGCTGCAGGTGATTGTTTGTGTACTTTTCGTGGAGCTTTTTGAGAGGTTCACCTTCTTTGGGATTGTTTGCAATATGATCCTTTTCTGCACCATCAAGCTGGGATACAGCAGTTACCAAGCAGCCATGGTGAACACATGCTTTGTGGGAGCCAGCATACTTACACCTGTTCTTGTGGGATGGTTTGCTGAGACGTTTTTGGGAAGGACAACAGTTCTCTGTTTTTGTGCACTCCTTCATTTACTCGGTTAGTGGTTGCAATTGCAGTGAAACATTGGTAGATATATGCATATCATTTTCTCTTTACTCAAAGTCACTTTTTTAAAAATTTGGAGTTATATAACAAACCATGCTTGAATAACCAACTCATCCATGCTGGTCCAAACTGGTTTAGGCTAGTTTGAGCCTAGTCTAGAAAAACTGGAAAACTGACTTAACAAAAGGTACATTATTGAACCTTGTATTTTAGGGGTTCCCATCATGGCATAATTTATGGTATTAATTTTAATTTATTGATTTTGTTTGAATTAATTTTTTACAAATGTTATGAATCAAACAGCTTGTAAACATACTTTAATTACTAGAATAAAAATGAAATAACCCATTAAACATTAAAGTATGCAATCATCTAAGACATTTACCCTTATAGAGCATTTGGTAACACTTTATTGTGACGGAACATTCTGTTTACCATAAGTAACTTTGCTATTATATTTTCTAACTTTGCTATTAGAGTATTAATAGAGTGTCTGTTTAATATCTGTTAACTCTTCATTGTGTTTGTTCCCCAACAGACATTCTACTGAGAATAACTTGTTCTAACCCTATAACACAGTCCCAAGACGTCAACTAACTGACGCTTTTGACCATATGTCAACATCCGACGTTTTAGGGAATCTTTTAACGTCATCCAACTGACTGTAAAAATAAACCGAAAATTTTACGGTAAAAAACCGGCAGCTCTGGTTGCCAGAACTGTACCATTAAAAATACGGTAGGAACGTTAATGGTTTTACAGACTTAACTTAAAATTTACAGTAATAAACGTATTTTATTTTCTGATAAAATTTGGATTTACCAACTTATTAACGTATTGATATCTGTTTTAGACCATTGTAATACACTGACAAAAAACAATCATCACAGCAGTGATGAAAGTTACATGAGCAATCACAGCTTATCACAAGTGAATACTTGTATAAAGCAATACTTATTTAAAGAAGCTGCAAAGTGTCATTCACACAAACATTAAGCACCATCATGGTAACACACATGAAATTTAAAAAATGCAATAAACATTAATTTAACAACATTAAATGTAAATATAGCTGCGAGCAGCGATTGCGGGCCCAAGCCGGTGGCACCGCAACCCCGGTGCCTAAAGGCACCGGGATGGGCGTACCGCCGGCTTTGGCCCTCCATCGCTGCTCGCAGCTATATTTATATATATATATATATATATATATATATATATATATATATATATATATATATATATATATATAAAGCCGGTGGCACCGCCACCTTGGTGCCTTTAGGGTTATTCTGCACGACGTGCAAAAACGTAACCCCTGCTTTGGAATACATACTAGTATGTATTCCACAATTGGAATACATACTAACATACTAGTCAGAACTGAATAGTTGATATCTGAATGACAGATCACCATAGAAGTCACTGGAAAAATGTGACTAGTAACAAAAGAATAGTTACTAGTCACCATTGAAATAAGTACTAGTGTCTAATGAATAAGTACTAGTATCTATTTAATAGGTACTAGCATCTAATGAATAAGTACTAGTAACTAATTAATAAGCATTGGTATGTAATGAATAAGGACTAGCATCTAATGAATAAGTACTAGTATCTAATAAATAAGGACTAGTGTCTAATGAATAAGTACTAGTATCTTTAAAAAGGTACTAGTACCTAAGAGAATAAACACTAGTATCTAAAGAAAAGGCAGTAGTATCTAAAGAATAAGCACTAGTAGCTAATGAATAAGTACTAGTACTTAATGGAATAGATACTAGTATCTAAAAAATAAGTACTAGTAGCATGAAAATAGAGACTAGTAGGTTAAAATGATTAAATGTTAAAACGACTTGCCATACTCTATCTGTCGTTTCGACTAGTCACAATTACGTTACAGATATCTTAAATGATAATACAAACTATCCAAAATGTAATTACGACTAGAAAGACGTTGTTGATATCTACAATGTTAATTACGAATAGTCAAACTTAGCTTTTAAATGTTAAAAGGGCTTGCCATACAGAAGTGTAGGCTCAGAGAGACACTCAACATTTTCAAACCAAAATATCTGACTTTCTGTGGGTCCTAGCTCATGAGTGTAAATTAGAAAGTTGTCCGGCTTGAGGAGAATATATGAATATATGAAACGATGAGATCAACATGTGTACTGAGTTTCATATTATTACATGCAAGCGTGTTTGATTTATGGACCAAGTTTTTGGACCCCGTTCCAGGGGGCGCTGTCTAGCCCCCTTGCCACACCCGGGTACCATCTTCCCGGCTCTGATGGCTGTGGGATCTGACCTGTGTGCAAAGTTTCAAGAGTTTTCAAACCCATTAAGGGCCCCAAAAGCCGCTAAGAGACTCAAAATCATCAAAAAAAAGGAATGTTAAAGTTTGATGCGTTGCTATGGCAACATTATCTTAGATATTGAATAATGCTTTCAAAGCTCTTCATCTGGCGTGTGTTTACATTATACAGATGAAGTTTGAAGCAAATCGGGTAAAAGTAAGAGTGTGATTTCAAAGCATTTTGCAAGTGAAACACTTTCTGCTGCCAGTTGGTGGCGCTATATATTTGACTCACAATAGTCACATCCATGTGATCGGCCTCTTACAACGAACACACTGCTGAAGTTTCATCAAGATCAGTTAATGTATGCAGAAGTTTTAACACACTTCCTTTTTGATTTATGGACCAAGTTAATTTAATTAATACACTAATTATATAAAACTATTGTCAATGCACTACAATTAAACAGGTTATATGTCTTTACTTATAAAAAAATAAAAACAAAAACTTATTTAAAAAATACCAGGCTTAAGAAATGTATTTACTTTAGCAGGCCAGACACACAGTGAAATTATTAAGCCCCCTCCCCCTACACACACACACAGAGACTGTGTGTCAAAAGACTCAATCACACACACACACAGACTGTGTGACAGGCCTAGGCTCAGAAAGAGCATGATCATATTCAAACTACAATATCTGACTTTCTGTGTGTTTGAGCTTATTATTGTTAATTAGAAAGTTGTTTGGCTTGAATAGAACAATATACACGGCAAGTTTTGTAACTGTCAGTAAAACTAACCAAGTTATAACACACTTTATGTGTCCTTTTTTAGTCAAAAAAATCCGCCACGGCCAAACCGTTCGAGATATCAAAAATCCGTCCGGAATATAGCATCCTCAATGTCTTGACTTCATGCACACCGAGTTTGGTGGTGATTGGTAACAGCATGGGTTGTAATTTGATGTTTTTCTAGGACAATTATTTAAAAAAAAAAACATAATTCCCGACTTCCGTTTGAACTGTCGTAAAACTTAGAGCTACGAAAGTTGTTTGGCCTGATGTGATCTATGAGTGTACCGAGTTTCATATTAATCCATGCACGTGTGTTTGATTTATGGACAAATGTTCGAATCCCTAAAAGAATGCATCCTAAAAGAATGGTAAAGTTTGATGCGTCGCCACGGCAACAGTTTCAAAGATATCAAGAATCCATTCATAGGTCTTCATCTGCCGTGTATGTACATTATACAGATGAAGTTTGAAGCAAATCGGGTAAAAATAAGAGGGTGATTTCAAAGCATTTTGAAAGTGACACACTTCCTGCTGCCAGTTGGTGGCGCTATAACTTTGACTCACAATAGTCACATCCATGTGATCGTCCTCTTACAGCGAACGCACTGCTGAAGTTTCATCCAGATCAGTTAATGTATGCTGAAGTTATGACACACTTCCTGTTTCACGTTTCTCGCCATAGTTTCGTTTCCTCGCCACGGCCAAACCGTTCGAGATATCAAAAATCCCACACAAACTTTCATCCTCAATGTCTTGACTTCTAGCTGACCGAGTTTCGTCGAATTTGGATCAGAGCTCTCAGGAGGAGTATTTAAAAGTTCATTGCGTGTGTTTTACAAAAAAACCTCAATAGCCGACTTCCTGTTGGGCTGGGGTAAAAAGCAAGAACGCGAGGTATAGATGAAATTCTGCTATCGACATGTGTACCGAGTTTCATATTATTACATGCAAGTGTGTTTGAGTTATGGACCAGGTGTTCGGACCCCATTCCAGGGGCGCTGACGAGCCGCCCTGCCACGCCCGGGTACCAGCTTCAGCCCGGCTCTGATGGCCGCGGGTTCTGACCCGTGTGCAAAGTTTCAAGAGTTTTCGAGCATGTTAAGGGCCCCAAAAGTGCCCGAATAGTCGCTCAAAAAAGAAAAAAAAAAAAAAAAAAAAAAAAAAAAAAAAAAAAAAAAAAATAATCGGAAGGAAAACAATAGGGCTCTGCGCCCTTTCAGGGCTTGGGCCTAACTATAACCCTAATGTACATAACTGATTAGAAATAAAACAATAAAACTATGAGGAACCATAGTTATTTCAACAAAAATACATAAAATGTGAAGTGTCAAACAGGGAATTGTGGGAATGTCAATTTACGTTTTTTCACTGTAAATTATACAATGATATTGTTCTTTTTCACTTTCAAAAACTGTAAATTTAACGTTATTTTACTGTAAAATGATATCACAGTTATTTACCATGTATACGGAAACTTTCTGTTTACCAATTAACAGTTTTGCACTGTAGCATTTTTACAGTATTTTACCATTAAAATCACGGTAGGTTTAGGTCTGGGATAGGGTTAGGATTAGATTCCCTAACCCTTAAACTGTACCCTAAAACGTTGGATGTTGACATAACCTAACTCTCTTAATAGTCTACCAACAATCTATTGAGAGTTAGTAGACACTCTGGCGCAACGTTACTTATAGCCAACAGAATGTGTTAAAAAAGGGACCACCAAAATAAAGTAAAACCAAACCTTTTTGGCATATAGAGTTCTTTAAAATTTTGAACCCAACCGAACCCTTTTTTTAAAAGAGTGTGTTGTTGCTCCATTTTTATAGGAACCGCCTTGCTTCCTGTCGTGGCATTCCCTTTTGAGGATTTCTATATAAACACACACAATATTGTTCATCAACTTGAGCCGCACCAGCAACACATACTATTCTACACGGGGCTTGTCGCTGTAGCACTTTGGCATTGGCGGCATCCGTGCCATCCTCTGCCCAATGGCAGCATATTACCTTCAAGGTTGTGATCGACACCAGCTTTTATCCTTCTTCAACTGGTAAGATGCTAAATTTCTATTATTGTATAATCTGGACACAGAATTTGCTGTTCTTGTCAACACAGCATAATTTTTGATATGTTTTTATCTTACCTCAAGGGCATCCAAGATGTAGGTGTCTTTGTTTCCACAGTATTTTCAATTTTGATATTTTTAGGTCAAACCGTTCTTGTCTGTCAGTCATATAATGGATGTTTATGGGGTCCACCTCAAAGAGCATGAACAGAGAAGTCCATATTAAACATGATTTAATTAATAACTCGTAAATGTAAGTACACATTGATGGCCTAAGACACAAAATGAGCGACTTGCGCAGAGCCGAAGTGCCCTCGCCCTCAGAGTACTTGGACGTGACTGATTACAAGAGGTAAAAACTATATAAATACTGTTTGTTTTCTCACACAAACTGCTCATTTCGGGTTTTAGGACATCAATGTGTACTTACATTTACGAGTCATTAAATCAAGTTTAATATGGACTTCTCTGTGCATGCTCTTTGAGGTGGACCCCATAAACGTCCATTATATGACTGACAGACAAGATTGGTTTGACCTAAAAATATCAAAATTGAAAATACTGTGGAAACAAAGACACCTACATCTTGGATGCCCTTGAGGTAAGATAAAAACATATCAAAAATTAATTTCAAAGTGAACTATCCCTTAATGATGACAATGTAGAAATGTGCTCAATACATTGGCCATGATTCACTTCATAAACAAAAGTCTCTAAACAGGTTTACTGAAATAAAGTGATAGCATTCAGCTGATCGTGCGATCTCAAAATGGCGGCCTCCATTGGTCGATGTGAAAAAAAAATTGTAGTATTTAATAATCATTTTTAATAATTATTTTAAAAAGTACTATATATTTCTTTATGTGAAAAATGTCTTAAATGAGGAATAAATTACTGAGTGCACCTTTAAGATGCATTGTAAATGCTGGGTCTGCAATCCACAGGTTTTACTGGCTGGTCAACCTGAATTCAACAGTAGTTTTTTTGGGGATTGCCTACATTCAGCAGTCAGTTGCCAAAAACCTGTGTTTTCTCATCCCTTTCACCTCTGTTCTCCTCGCCCTCATTGCCATACACATGGTGCGCAACAAGCTCACCTTCCGTCCAAATAAAGGTAGTTAACAATGTCATTTATTATATACACTACTGTAAAATAGTAGAGGGGTTTAAAAAAAAACAGTAATATTATGGAATATTAGAAATTTACAATTTACATGAAAATATCCATTCTTCAGTGAAAACAGTCTAATATGATGATTTTCTGCTCAAGAGACATTTATTATTATTATCAATGTTGAATTTTGTTCCTTAACAAATTGTAATTTTGTTCTGTGGAAAAAAAACAGGCAGTTCCTTGCTAACTACACTCGGTGTGTTCCTGAACTCTCTTAAAATGTGCTGTTCTCCATTACCGCCATTTGAGCGGAGATGTTGCCAACTGGCTAGACCGTGCCAAGGAAAACAATGGGGGTTGTTACAGTGAGACCAGTGTGGAAAACGTCAAGATCCTAGTCAAACTTTTCCCTCTCTTTGGACTTCAGCTTTTGTATCAGAGCTTGCATCACCCAGGTAAGTGATGTAGCAAAATCAGCTTAATGCTTAGCTCTATACAAGTTTCAGAAATGAGCTTTTGTAATATCTCTACAATTCTTTTAACAGATTCCATCTGGCTATTATCTGCAGACTATGCATTCCAACTTAAAACTCAACGGGTTTCTCCTGCCGGTAGCAGTGATGAAGGTCATCAGTATTCTGCCGGTGTTGATCTTAGCACCACTGCTGGAGCTCGTGCACACTTGCTACCAGTCTCCAAAGAAAATACTGCCCTCACCAGCCACATTTATAAGTGAGCATCCTAGCTACCAGGGCGTCGCTACAACCTTTTTACTGGGGTACGAGCCGCAGTGAAATACTGCTGTGCCCCAGTTAAAAATTAAAGATAAATCCTCATGTATCAATGAAGATAAATGTTTACTATCAGCTGTTTAGAATCAGAACTAACAAACTCATGTTTGCAAATGATCACTCTATTGATCTAAATGATCAAACGAGTTTGAAAAATCTCTGAAATTGTTCAGAATTCTTTTAGATTAGGATAAGTTCACATGCTAAATCATCTGCAGTACTTTCTCACACACTGAACACTGTAGAAAAAAAGCCTTAAATTAAGTACAATCAACTTAGATGTTTAAGTCATTTCAACTTAAATTATATTAAACTAAAAAAAGAGTTGTAATAACAACATAAAAAAGTTTAAATTTGCTTAAAGCTACACTGTGTAACTCTTAGTTTTTTCTTGGCTAAAAACACTTAGTTCTTTCAAAAATATATGTGCTCGTTAATGTATATTTACTTTGTTCAAGTAATAAAGTATTCTCGTGAGTGTATAATATGCCATTGAAAATACATACGGGTAAGGGGTTCTAATGTCGGTCGCCATGTTGCCCCTCCATCTTGAAAGTACATTAGCCAAAGAAGGACACATCTCGTTAATTCAAGCTTCGCCTTTCGCGTTTACGTTTGAGTTAACACTCATGGACGAGGTCGAACCAGAATCGGCCATGTTAATCTTGGACTACATTGGCCACCGTAGGCGTTAAAACGAAATCGGAATTGAGAGGAACAGAAACTAATATTCACTGGATGGTCATATACCTTTTCACCGCTAGATGGGGGTAAAAATCACACAGTGAAGCTTTAAATTATTTTGATGAGTTAAAGCAATGTCAAAAACATATCTAGTCATAACTTAAGGCCAATTTATACTTCTGTGTAGGGTGCGCGCAGTAGGTACGGCATAGCATACGCACAGATGCGCCCCATACCGCGTACCCTTCGCCGTAGCCTGACGTGCACCTCCTCAAAATGTAACTACACGTCGCGACGACGCGGACCGCAAGATCGGTGATTGGTCGGCTTGGTAGCATCGCATTTCCTCATATGCATTTCCGCATGTACCTTCTCACGCATTTCCACACGTACCATCTCCTCCGACGTCTTCTCTCATTTCTGCCTTTCAGTTTTAGGAATTTCACTAAAATTAACTGTTTTTCCACCTCAATAAGCTCCAACTCCAACATGATCCGCTCTCTTTCAGTCGCTATTGCTTGTAGTAACCTAGCCACGAGGAATCTAAACACAGTGAAACATTAAAACCCTCCGCCGCCAACTAGTGTTTCGGAGCAGTACCGCAGAGCAACCAAGACCTGAACGCAGAAGTATAAATGCTCAGCAACGGCGTCGGCTGCGTGCGTAGTCAACGTCGTACACTATGGCGTACCCTCGACACAGAAGAATAAATTGGCCTTTACAGATCATATAATTTGTTACAGTAAAAAACAGGATTTTTATAAGAGTTGGAAACTATACTACAGGTAAAGATGATCTATATCAATTTATATCCAAAACAGTATTAAATATATGTATCAAAATATGGGCATAGTTTTTTCGATGGGGGTGGGGGGTGTTTCCGTACCCAGTACTGATGAAAGGCTAGAAATGTTTACTAGCATGAGGGCGGGACAAACCTGTCATTCACATCGGCCAATAGCAAACCACAATCATCCAATCAATTCCCAATGCACAAAATCAAATCCCATCCTACAGTTTTACTTTTCAGAAAGCTGTTTCACCCAAATACATCACAATTAGGAAGAAAATACTATCGTAACTTCTGTTCCATGCCGACTTGCATCATGTCAAATTTTGATGTTCGAATTTTGATCCACATTGACAAACAGAAAGCTGCTTTGTTTGAAAGTGACTTCTGTGTGAGCTGTTTTTCATACATCGCTGTATAGACAACAGACTTTATATTTCATATTCCTACAGCTATGGGTCATGCTTGTGCAGCGCTCTCAGCATTACTTGCGGGGATCTCCGGAAATCCACAGGAAGGATTATCCACAAGTGGAGCAGACACTACTCGGGAGAGGTCCTGGAAGTGTCCTCTATGACCTGTTTCCAGCTTACACCCCAGTACATTTTACTGGGAGTGGCAGAGGCCTTCGTAACACCAGCGTGTAAATATTCTCAATTCACTTTTAAAATATATACAGTAACCAAAAAATATATCTGTCATAATTTACTCATGTTGTTTCAAACCCATAAGACTTTGGGGACTGTTAATATTCAAAACACATTTTTTTAATGAAACCTAAGAAGTAAACTTAGGTGTGTTTTTGACATAACCTTGTGTGTATTTGACCATTTTAGCAAAATAAGACATTAAAGAGAACTTAGTTTAATACTCACGGGATGCACCGTCTGACATCCAGCTTTCTGTGCGCATGCTTCGGATATGTGTGCTAAAAAGAAAAATCAGAAATTTAGAGGGATATGGCTTTAAAATAAGATATGAATATGCAGATAATAAACTTTCATGATGATGAAGAACTGCAATGTCACATGAAGCTGTGACCGCGATTTGTTAGTTTTTGGTATCCGAGGCAGCTGAAAAGGCTCCGGTTTGGAATGACATTGAGTGCATGACAGAATTTTTATTTTTTGGTGAACTGTCTATTTAAAGCACCTATTAAACAGGGTATCAAATCAGTTAAGTTTTTTTTTATTTAAAAAACAGCATCACTTTAAAGAAAAACTGTTCAAAGTTGTAAATATATATATAAAAAAAAGATTATTTGAGTATGTTTTACAAAGATTCAATGTGTGATTTGCCATTTATGTAATATACAATTTCTTTCCAATTATATGTGTATTATAATAGCAATTTCGGTGTGAAGATTGTTTCAAAGTAAATCCTACACCAATTTTTTTTTCACTGTACAATCTATTCTAACACAGATTCACTTCCAATAATTAGTCAGGGATTCACCAAACTCACCCATCTCTCCTGTTCATCTTCCCAGGCTCTCTCATCTCCTTCTGTCTGACTCCCAGCAACCTTAGAGGCGTCTCCTTGCATTTCCTAACCCTCTCATACGGAGGTGGCTGCTTTCTAGGAGCTTTCCTCATTCACTTCCTATATTTTGTGTCTGGAGGTAAACATACATCTCTTTGAAAATATTGAACTTGCTCGTGTGGTGCAAAGTAGATGTAACATCTTACAGTATGAACTCGTATTTAATACGAAAAGATTGTTTTTTTTATAATTACAGGAAACTTCTATCCCAATAACCTCGGCAGTGGCAACATGGAGAGGTTTTTCTTGCGCTGGCCATATTAATGACTATAAACACACTGGTGTTTTGGAGAATTTCACAAAGGTACAGTTCAAGCCTTGAATATGACAGTAATGAAACATTTGAGTGTTTACAGGACTGACAGCTGAGCCTTTTATAATGTTTTTGGGCAGGTACACAGATCTGAGCGTGGAGCTGAGTAGTGGGGTGGGACACAGTCACCTGACCGAGAAACTCCTGCAGTACAAGGCCTGTCTACGCTTTTACGACACTGTGGATCGCTCGGACACTTTGCACGTCATTGGAAACCTTCTTGTAAATTAATCGTACAAACAAACCCTGTAATGCTGGCGTTACACAAGAGACTGATTTTGAATGATTTTCATCGCTTGGAACTAGAGAAATAGCTGTAAATAATGCAATTTAAATGTATTAAAAAAATAAAGTTATTTTATGGTATATATGTTAACGACTCTAAAAACAGTGGCGGAACCATGTTACAAAACAAAAACATGGTAGTTTTGGCTTTTGAAGTATGAAGTACGTTTCTACAACGTTTTCTAAGGAGACATGTTGATGTGATAAAAAAAACATCCTAAATACATTGACACAATATGTCATAATTGTTTTAGTTTTATGGCAAAATTGATTTTTAAAGTCATAACTTGCAAAAAGATACTACTTAATATGTTTTAATACGTCATAATATCGACTTTTATGTCCAAATTACGATTTACCAAGGCATGTTTTCTTTCTAATGTGGGCTTTCATAGATTAGCCTACTCATTTAAAGATAATATAACTTATTTATACTCAAACCCTCGACTCTATTTACCTTCCTTCTTCATCACACACTCTGGGTTAATTCAGCATAGCAGTCTTGTTAATGTGTGTGTGAGAGTGAAAAGAGAAAGCACACCCCTTCACAGCTGGACCGTCGCAACCGCACGAGATCCGCCTTCGTTGCTACGGACTCGCGTCTCTGCTTCTCAACATGGACTTGCCTGAACCCATACGGCGACGGCTTGGAGATTCTCCAGAACCGTGTTTGTGGACCAAAACCGAACACAACCCTCTCCCGAAGAACACGCTAATTTTCTTAACCAGTGTAAGTGTGTTTTAGTCATAGACTGGTTTGAATTGTTGAAACGGTGACGTTATTGTTGAGCTGCTAGCTGTTCGGCTAATTCATCTGGTTAGCCGAGCTTATCATGTGTTGAACTCCTGTTAGATGACATATTGCTTACCTGATTTGCTGATATAATAATGCTTCATGGCACTGTTAAGTGGTGTTGGTAACCGTGGAAGTGTCTCGAACCTACGGAGCTGCCTTATACAGTCATCGTTACGAACCGTTCATTTTAGTCGGATCTTTTTGAATGAGTCTTTTGAACCTGTCATTCACAAAACAGACCTGAACGATGCGTTAAGGAATCGTCCGAATTGAGCGATTCACTATTGATTTATCAAACCGAGAACCTAAAAAGTAAAATTTGTCTTAATTTTAAAATTAAAACGGAATTAAAATTTGTTTATGATACCATTTATGTCGGTTTTACGAAGATGCATTCATAAATTGATTTAACCTCCTGAGACCCTTGAGTTAAAACAATAACTTATATGTGAATAAAAATTCCAGAATTGAGAGAAAACGTTCCAGGATTTTTCTCCATATAATGCACTTTACTGGTAACCAAACAGTTCAAGGTCCAAAAGACCGTTTCAGTGCAAACTGTTCAAAGGGCTTTAAACGATTCCAGACGATGAATAAGGGTCTTATCAAGCTAAAAGATCGCTCATTTTTAAAAATGAAAAACAAAGTTTAAGTTTTATAAGCTCAAATGCTCGCCTTGCTCTGTTCTGTGATGCACGCTCGTGACTCTCCTGTTTGAGCTAGTTCATCAAAATGAACGAATCTTTTTTCGAGTTCATTTGGTTCATTCAACGAATGAAATGAACGAATTGAAATTGGAAAAATTAGTTTGAACAGGAGAGTCACACAGAACAGAGCAAGGCAAGCTTTTGAGCTTATAAAACTTAAACTTTGTTATTTATTTTTTAAATGAGCAATCGTTTAGTTTGATAAGACCCTTATTTATCATCTGGAATCGTTTAAAGCTCTTTGGACATTTTGCACTGAAACTGTCTTTTGGACCTTGAATTGTTTGGTGCCCAGTAAAGTGCTTAATATGGAGAAAAATCCTGGAATGTTTTCATCAAAAACCTTAATTTTTTTTTGACTGAAGAAAGAAAGACGTGGACATATTGGATGACGGGGGTGAGTAAATTATCAGCAAAAGTTTTTTTAAAAGTGAACTACTCCTTTAATTTAAATGATTAGTTTTATGATCTCTTAATGAACACTTTGAAGCGTCAAAGTGGTAGTTGCGTACGTTGTCAATGAAGGACCAGAGAGCTCTCAGATTTCCTCAAAAAGATCTTAATTTGTCTTCTGGAGATTAACGATAAGATTCTTACGGGTTTGGAACGACATCAGGGTGAGAATTTAATGACAGAATTTTGGGTGAACTATCCCTTTAATGCGCTTATAATTCACTGAAATACGGACTAGATGGCCAGCTCGCTAGTTTTGGTGTGCTCTAATTTTTTGCACTTTTATTCAGCAGACAAGGATGTAGTATCGAGTCTGCCTCTTCAGATGTCGCTTTACTTTAACATGTGGTTCTTTCCGTTCTGGTGGATCAGTGAGGTTGTGATGCTACAACTAAAGGTGATTCGCCTCTACCTATATTTTAACAATTCAGTCTGGCATCATTGACTGCTGTTTAATCATATTAACATAATAAATATATATATGAATATAATAAATATGCTTTTTGTCTCAGTACCCAGCCCTTGCAGATTATTACAAGTTCATCCTAATCACAATACTTATTTTAATGACCCTGATTGAGGCCATCAGACTCTACCTGGGCAACATTGGAAATCTACAAGAAAAGGTCAATATAAGTATAATATAATATAATCTACATGATTGCATAATAATCCAACATCCTTTATTTTTTAATAGGTTCCAGAATTGGCTGGATTTTGGCTCCTGACTCTTCTACTCCAGTTTCCTCTGATTCTGTTCCAGCTTTTCAACGAGGCTGTTCTTATTCAACCTCTGGAGAGAGGAGTTCATATAATACTGGCCTTATTTATTTTTGCAGAGGTATACATTTGTATATATATATTTGTGTATTTATATGAGATTATAATTCTTTAAATATGTTCCAAAGGAATTGGTTACTGAACGATTTAAAACTGTTTTGTTTTTTTCAGGCTGTTTTTGGATTTGTCGCCTTGCGTGCAATGGTCAGACACACGGAAAGTCGCTTCCATTTGATGGGATTCAGGAATTAAGAACATGACGAGACCTGCACTGATGAACTTGATTAAATATCAATTAACAAAAGACAAAAAGACTACAAAGATGGCAGTGGCAACCACTAGAGGACAATGTCAGTAATTGATCTGGATTGTTACTGTATGCGGATGTCTTGGTGCCTTATTTTATACAAACAAATCTTGCCTTGTTTTATATTTTGTATGTGGGCAAAAAAATTTTTTTGACAAAAGAGAGAACACACCCCAGTGCTATAAACCACTAAATTGTATTATTTATTCATGCTGAATTTAACAAAATTATAAATTTAATTTAAAAATCAGCTTCATTAGAAATCACGTCTACACATTATTTAATTAGACATCACTTAAAAAAAAAGAACAAATCATGGTTATCACACGTGAATATGAATATTCAAATAAGAAAGGACTCTCTTCAATAGAAGGGAAGTTCATATCAGAATAATAAAATTGATTATATTTATTATTTTTTATTTAGAAAATGGCTAAAAAAGTAAAAACAAAAGAAAGAAGTCTTTGTTTTCCAGTTTTCTTTCTTACAGAAAATGATAGAGTGCACTGAACTGAAATTAAATGGTGAATGACATATGATTACATTCTGTATTCAGGCACTTGGCTTTAAAAGAAAGGACCTTGCTCTTGTCGTCATCTTCATGTGTTTTGCCTGGTTTGACCTGCTTTTCCTGAGACTTTCTGCATGTGAGATGTTTGTGGAAGCACATCTGTGGACTTGTCCTCCACTTGAGTTAACTTGCTATGATTGAGGAAAATGTGCAAATGTTCTTTTTGCGACATACCTCTCCTCACTGCTCACTCAGATTTTCTGTAGAAGCAGCAATTCTTCCAAAAAGCTGAGATTTGCTTCCTTTAGGCAGCCTTCCTAACCTCAGACTTCTGGATGTAGCCTGGTTCAGTTGAGCATCGCTATAGAGGAACACACAATGACAGCGAGAAGAACGGCTGGTGACATTCTGCAGTTCGTGTGAGGTGTCAAGCAAACCTCCAGAAAAATAATGAGTTAAACCTGTGCAAGTCAGGGAGGAAAGATGAGCCATCTTGTTTCCGGATTTGGTCAGCGGCCCTCTTGGACTGCTCTCTATCTGGTGATGAAAGGTTAGCCACAGCATATGGTAACATGAATTGGGTTACAAGTATCATAATAACGGACAAAAACATTTGGAGGCTTTATTTAAATTAATATTTCAGTCAAAATTTTACATATTTCATGTTTGTCCAAGTATATCAGACATGGTCTTTTTTTAAAGAAATACTTCATATTTACCTTGTCCATCTGTCTTATGACTGATCCTCAGTGTTCCCATGTTGTCTAGTGGCAATAAATGTTTGATAGGGATTTGGGTCTTTTGCATCTGCCTTTCCTGCCTGAGTTTCTGTTGACTGTGGGAAAAGTAAATCTTGTTTTATATTTATTTATTATTATCTTAATGTTTCAAGACAGTTTGTGAATTTAAATCTATGTTAATAATTCATACACAATATAATTTAAACAATAATATAAATAATGTAATTGTGTATGCATATAATGTTATATATATATACTATATATGTTTATATATATGTATATATATATATATATATATATATTTATTTTATATTTTGTTATATTTAATATATTTATTTTATATATATATATATATATTTAGATATATATGATATTATTTATTTACACACATATATACACATTATTTTTATGCATACACAATTACATAATTATGTATTTTAAAATATATACACATTATAAAATAATATATATAATGTAGGGATTATTTTATCTAAATGTATGTATATACTATTATAGTAGTATGTACATTATTTATATGCATAAAGTTACATTATACAGTATAATGAATTATATAACAAATGTTATGCTAAATAAATAAATTATGTAAATAATATATGTATTACACACTCAAAAAAAAAATTACTAGGTAGTTCTGGTATTATTACGCCACTTCCACTGTGAAGTGTAATTTGCTGTCATGTGATGTAGTTAGCCTACTTACCTCCTCTGCATAATGTCTGAAAAATGAGATCTTTCTGTGAGACAGCAAAATGATAAAGATGTCATCAGTGTGGTCAAAATGTTGATGAAAAGCTGCCTGTAAGTAATTAAAAAAAAAAAGATTTACCTTTGATTTGTGGTTGGGGTCTGAAATCAGGGTAGAAGTGCATTGTGTACGGTTGGACTGGTATAGTGCAGGCTCTTTCTCTGGAGGCTGGTACAGACGGACATCTTTTATGACCTCCAGTTACTAAGAGGGTCTGCGTTGCAATTGGCCCTGGGGGGCAGATGAGGTAGTGTGCTGATTTCGTTTTGTCCCAGGATCGACTGAAACATTCGGGGGAAAAAACAGACTTCATGAACTTCTCTTGATGGAAAGGAAAGCATATGATTCATTTTTATATATTTAAGTGTATCTACCTGAAACAGAGTGCCGAAAAGATGAAAAACCATTGTGCAAATTAGTGGCAGGAGCAACCTGGAATAAATAGGCTATCTTTTTGTTTGTCGTTCCATGTATTCTGTCATTTCTTAAATTATTTGATGGTCAAATTATTTATTTTGAAACCTGATAATGTAAATATCTATTCAGATCAGTTACCTTATCTAGTCTGTTCCCCAAAGATCTGCAACACTATCTACAACACCTATGCGAGTGGTGGGATGAGGGATCCAAGACCTCACAGTCTGATTCGCCCTGACTGAACTTGGCACCTACACATCACAGAGAATACATTGTTTAATCCATTTTATCCTATTTCTTTGGTATTTTAAATTTTTGTGTTTTTGCTGATCAATTTGGACCATACGCACACAAAAAATGTGGATTCATTACCTTTTGTTTCTTAGTGTCCTTCATGTGGCCCATAGTTTTCTCTTGGATTCTCACTTTGACTGCATCTTCACTTGAGGGCACAGGATCCTTCAGAAAGGCATACAGCTATAATGATTACACTTCTAATTGAAACCTAATACTTACTTTTAAATACATTAAAAGCAATTCAACTTTTAAACTTATCAAATACATTTATTATTTATGTCAATGCATACATGTATTTATTTAAAGGGGCTATGTGTAAGGATTTTCATGTATATTTTTTGCCAACATGTGAACAGCTATAACAAACCCCTTTCAAAAAATCAACCTTGAAAATCAATCTTTTAATGTTGTTTATATGTTCTTTATATGTGGTGCTTTTAATATGCTTTAAAAAAAACAAGTGCAAATTCATAAGCCAACACCATTGCTGAGTATTTTTGTCATTAAAAATGCAGTGAACCAAAGACTCCAATCGCTGGCGTTTCTGATGTCATAAACTACATTGTAACCAATCATGTCACCAATCACGAGTGGAGGCGAGGCTAGGAGCACCTTTAAATAAATAAATTAGATTCTTTTACCTAAACGTTTGTGTATTTTGCAGATTTTAGATCATTTCAATTAGAAATAGCCTATAAAAATGCATATTTAGTAAAACCTACCAAATGTTTGATGTTCCTGTGAATAATTGTGGGTCCTGCACTCCGTACTCGGATTCTTGCCGGAGTCTGTTCCTTTCTTTACGGCTTCGTAGTTGTTTTTTCTTTCCCTGTTTTGTCATACAAACCACAGAGCAATAAAGAAAAATTTAGAAAAATCGTCTTAAGGATGTCACTGAGAGGGTTTGCGGTATACTGCACCTTGTTTGTGGCATTTAAAAGATGAACAGGAAGTCCATCTGATTCGGTACTGTTTGATCCACTTGTGCTGCACATAATATCAACAGAGTTATCAAATGTTCACAAGAAAAATATTTGAATGGAACATGTTTCATATAGTTTTTATTTGACTGTACTTTTACCTGGACTCGATGTCAATGTCAGATAGATCCTCCAAAGTGTCCACTTCTCTTCCCAGCTTCCGTCTGACCTCTTGTCTCAATAACACCCCTAACTCCTCCAGACAGTGTGTAGTCTGTTTAAAATGTATTAAATGCATTTTTTTTCAATCAATTATGCAATATTTCAAAGCAATATTAAAAATGAGTAAAGCTCAAAGACAGGCCACCTTGGCTGGGTCAGGGTCACAATAGTCAAGCAGAGTGTCACAAAAGCAATGGCCCATTGATTTCAGGTCCTTCGTGCTGAAGTGTGTTCCTTTCCTGTCCCCTACAAATGAATACAAAACACATGAAGGGAACAGTCTGCAAACCTTAAATATAAGATTTGGACAACTTTTTTTAATTTGAAGTACTGATACCCAATGTTGAGCCTCCGAAAGTAGACTCCATTGTGTAGCTGTTCCTAATGCCTAGTCTCCACATGACGATACGTCCGGTGCCCTCTTTGCTTTTATGCATTTTGAACTTGCAATTCCTAAAGGAAAACTAAAAGACAAAAGCCATT
The DNA here is from genome assembly GCA_030378365.1 of Hybognathus amarus. Taxonomy (NCBI): domain Eukaryota; kingdom Metazoa; phylum Chordata; class Actinopteri; order Cypriniformes; family Leuciscidae; genus Hybognathus; species Hybognathus amarus. Next base: position 167,063 of record JAQIUQ010001615.1, on the reverse strand, counting down.
CATTCAAAATGTAAACGTTGCATGCATGAGAGACTATATGCCATGCGATTACAACAATGATGGCCACAGCTAACCTTGTCTTTAGCATTCTTGCTCATCATAAGCGGGAAAATGCGTTCTTGAAGACACTGCCGAGGCATCTTTCCGATCATTACATCCATACATGAACACATTGTTTTTCCTGCTATGACCGTGAAAGTCACAGTAGACCACCACTTCTCTTTCGGCAAGCAACCTGTGGGATCATCAGGTGTATAGTTGTGGTCACATTTATCATTGCCAAATTCAATCATTCCCATAGGAATCTGTGTGTTTAGTGTGAGAGTGAAAGATTTCCTCCATTTTTCTCCTCCATTCCATTTTTATCTTATTATATCATCTTACATTCTATGCAGGGTTGACAATGGCAATTAGGAGATGGGATGAAAAAGATAAATAGACATACAATATTGGCAATATGGTGGTAGTGGGGAGTAGGGGCGGTGAGGGTAATGATAATGGTAATAAATAATAAATGGTTACTTTGGTTACGCATACACACACACACACTCACACACACACTTCGATCAAACATTTAAACCACTTTTTTGCTCGTGTCACTTCTGGAATTATGGAATTACAAGATTGCTCACTATTGCACTATGTTTGTTTGTATGTATGTCTAAATGTTTAATAAAAAAAAAAAATAAAAAAAAAAAAGAAAGATTTCCTCATGCAGATTGCGCTCGTTTTTCAAGTTCGTTTTTCACACGAAGTCGCTGTGCCAACCAACAGAAAGCTCAGAAAGCATGCTTTGAAAATGACTTCTGCGTGCAACCTTATTTCATGTTTAGCATACACAAGATGTGTCACATTAAAAGAGTGCCACAATCATCACTCACCTTTTCACCATGTTGCGAGTGTACCAAATACAGGGGAAAGAGTCGCGCAACAGACTGCGGTAGTTTCGGTTCAAATCGCGGCCTGTGAGTGAGCAGCGGTAGTTTCCCACCACCACACCGTCAGGGTTTAGCATTGGTATAACCTGCGGCCAGAACATCCGATTTACTATGGTAATCAAACTCTTTACATGTTTTGAAGAACTTGGCATGCCATTTTTTCAAACCCATTCTCCATCCATGCCTTGCCCTCCTTCCCTCACCTTAAAGACAAAAATTTCCCTCAACAAACGAGCGTCAGGCAGAGTCGCTCAGCAGGAACTCCAGAAAGCCCTGCATCATCCAAGAGCCGTTGGTTTCTCCTGGGTGCACCCGTGCCGTCACGACCACTGCCCGCTTGGCTTTTCGATTCTGCTAAGCTGTTGGACGGTGATGTTACAGTCAACACATACACCGCATTCCCCGCCAGACTTGCGGCAGAGTATCCCCGCAGTTTACAGTACGGCTGCACGGATCAGGGTCTGAGATGACCTCATTCAGGTAATGCTGAAGGTTTGAATATGTGTAAGGGTAGCAATGGGCCAGGTAGCAGGTGTCACCGTCAGTAAGGGAACTCCAGGGTCCAGGTGAGGGAGTACAGCGCTTTACCATCCTGCTCAAGGTTGTTTCTGTAGTACCTAAAAGACATTGAGACAGCAGTTGGGTCAATAACACCCACCCGGATTTTTTTGTCCTGATCTATTAATCATTTAGAAAAGCCATTTCAACATACAGAGACCTGAACACATTTCATGTTTGATGAGCATGTTTGTAATTTCTGAATTAAAATTCATTGAAATATTTTTTGGGGGTGCATGCCAATCATTTCAGTGTCCTGATATTATAAAAGAAAAATCATGCTTTGGTAAATCATAATTATGAGATAAAAAAGTTACAGTTAAGAGATATTAAATCATAATTATGATAATAATGTCAAAATTAGGGCAGTCAAACGATTAATCGCGATTAATTGCATTTGAGTTACTAATTCATAATTATGAGATGGAAAGTTGTAATTTTGACAAAAGCCATTTTTGGCATAATTGACTTGAGTTTTATCTCATAGTTATAGATACTCATAGTATCTCTTCATTTAGACATTTTATGTAATAATTTTGACTAGGGCTGTCAAACGATCATAATGGCAATTAATCGCATCCAAAATAAAAGTTTGTGTTTACATAATATATGTGGGTGCACTGTGTATAATTATTTTATATATATAAATACACACACATGCTTGTATATATTTAAGAAATATTTTCATGTATCTACTGCATAAAGATTTATATATAATTTATATTATATATAAATATAAATATTTTATATATATAAATAATATGTTTTCTTAAATATACACGTGCGTGTGTGTGTGTGTGTGTGTATATATATATATATATATATACAAAATAATTATACACAGTGCACCCACATATATTATGTAAACACAAACTTTTATTTTGGATGCGATTACATCCAATTAATCGTTTGGCAGCCCTAGTCAAAATTATTACATAAAATGTCTAAATTAAGAGATACTATGAGTATCTATAACTATGAGATAAACTCAAGTCAATTATGCCAAAAATGGTTTTTGTCAAAATTACAACTTTCCATCTCATAATTATGAATTAGTAACTCAGATTTTTTATCTCATAATTCCAATTTACCCTCATAATTGTAATGTTTTGTCTCATAATTATGACTTGGTGGCCTGGTTTCACAGACAGGGCTTTGATTAAGCCAGCATTTAGCATTAGTTCAAAGGACATTTAAGTAGCTTTTATAAATGTGCCTAGAAAAAAATCCTGAGACAAAACATTTCTAAAACAAATATTTTAAGATATGTCAGTGCAAGTTGGTTTCAGTTAAAACAGCTCAAACATGCATTTTAGTCTGTGAAACCAGGGGTATATCTCGTAATTATGACTTAGTATCTCATAATATCAACTCTTTTTCTCAATAATTTTTTAATGTCATGATTATGATTTACAAAAACATGATTTTGTTTTCTTATGTGGCAGAAATGGGCCTCCAACTAGTTTTTAAAAACATTTTTCTATTTATTTATCATGGAAATATTAGAATATGATAAGCTGAGCCACAACTTCACCAAACATTACAATGAGAGAGACAAATCACTATTTGTCACCTGATGTTGGTTCCTGCTCGATGCCACCCTTCCTTCTTCAGCCAGGCAGCGTGTTCAGAGTAGAGTGACGGGCGCATGCCGGCACCATACAGGCTGCTGGACTTCATCAGGTTGATGATAGTGAAGCGGTAGGTGACGCCTGCCCTCATGTTCCTCACCCGAAAGTAGAACCACTGAGTGTGCTTAGTGGTGTACAAGTCAGTACGCAAAGTCAGCTCATAATCATAGTGACCACTGGAACATAGATCAGAAAGGTTTACATTATATCAAGATATACAGGCTCTGAAAGGACAGATAAGTATTTATGGGAGTGTTTATGAAGCTGTATGACTCACACTTGCACTGCTTTTTGTAGGTTTCCACTTTCAAAACGAGACTCAAACGCTAGCGTAGGCCCCTTCTGATGGTTGGCACAGGATGTGGCACTTTCAATGGGTCCTCTGCTCCCACCCACACGAGAGTAGGTGAAGTAGAAGGTTTTTGTGGCTAAAATGGTGCAGTAAACAAAGAAATTAGGCTATAAAACCAAACTGGAAGTAGCTAAAAGTTTTTAAAATGAGAAAAACATTTTTCTTACCTGGGTCTATGCAGTAGACAGTGTTTCCTCTCACGTCTCCTACTGGCATGGGAGTCTGCTCCTCACCTGTTGGCTGATAGAACGGCTCCGGTTCTGAGGGGTCCCATTCTGGTTTTCAAAAGATACATAAGAAATGGAGGGTTTAAAGCCTTCATTTATGAATTAAGACTAAAAATCTAGTTCCAAAAGGGTGAAACTTTATCTTAATTTTAATTCATAAAAAATAAAATGAAATAAATATCATGAATTGTGTGTTCATAATTATCATCAGATTTGGGACGAAATGAATTGTCTCACCATAAAAGGTCTGACCTTTTAAGAGACTAGAAGAATCACATCAAAATTGTGTGTAGTTTAAAACGGGTGAAACTCAAATATGTTTTTAAAAATATTTTGCATGGCAAAGTGTAATTTTGTAATTCATATGTCATTAATTAGAGTCTATATGACACTTTACAACCTGAACTAAACTTGTCTTGTCATAAAAATATCAAAGTATGTGATATTTTAAAAGACTAATTAATCTATGATATCATATCATGTTGGTTCCACAACATGACTTTAATTTGGCATAGAAATGTATATATATTAAACAAAACTACTTCTGCTTTTTCTAAGGAATAATAATAAAAGATTATGTCAAAGATTATGTTTCCCTTTGTTTTAAATAGGTTTTTTTCTTTAGGATCATTTCCAAAAAATAGAAAAGAATATTTGAGTCGCAAATTAAAAAAAAAAAATTTCCATCATCAAAAAGTTAATTGTATGCCCATATTGCATTGATAGAAAAAAGTGTCTTCACACAAATCCCTACAGATGCGTTATCAGTCTGACAATATACTGTATTAATTGTGTAAAAAAGTTCTTTAATTTTTAAAAAGCTGAACTGATACCTATATGCTTTATTTTGTCACAGATCACTTCACATTCTATGGGCCAGCGGACGCCCTGGAATGGACAGGAGGTAGATGGGATTGTGAAGAGGTCCAAAGGGTCCCTTAATCGTGGAATGGGCCGCTCCCCATCAAAGTCAAAAACAAGCTGCCGGGTTCTGAGAACTTTGTCTAAGCTGAAAAAACCTTGAAAAAAAGAAACACACAAGACACCCTAATGCAAAATCAATTAGCCAAGAGACATGCTGTAGTTAAAAGACATGTGAGAAGCATCCCAGCGATTATCCACATCCCTCATGTAACCAAGACATATCACGTATGCTCCCTGAAACAATTATGTGTTCTTAGTGTCTGAATCTTTTATAAAGTCAATGAATTTCAAATGGGACGTAACTGGTTAGACTTAAGTGTTACGTATTGTGTGGCAACTTGTAAGAAATAAATATATGGGACAATTTAGGTGGCAATGGTTATGTCACAGCATATGGCATCTTTACATAAGATCAGCTATATTTATTATACTTTATTTAAATTGGCATATCATTTCATGCTTCTTTATAAAGTAAATGTTCACCACATCAGAAACACAAACCATGCTTTGGTAAATGATAATTATGAAAAAGTCAAAGTTATGGCATCTTGAACAAAATTACGAAAAAAAGGATATATATATAAAAAAAAGTAATGTAATGAGATAAAAGTCAAAATTGACATAAAGAGTCAAAGTCAAAGTCAAAGAATAAGATGTACCAATTCATAATTATGAGATAAAAAGTCAAAAGTGACAAAGTTATAATTTTAAGAAAATAGTCACAATTATAACAAAAAAAAGTCAAGGTAAAGACACAAAATTCACGACATAAATCAAGATTATGAAATTTAAAAAAGTCATAATTAGGGCTTTTTATCTAAATTTCAACTCTCATTTTCAAATCTCATGATTTTGTCTCATAATTATTACTTAGGATCTCATAAGTTCAAAATCATGTTGAAATTATAACATTTAATAATAAACAGAGCACTTCCAAGAGGGTCCTCACACCCTTAAATACCCAGGGCCCTAAAAAGTCCCAATTTCGACACACTTAAACAATTATGATATAAAAATGTCAAATTTATTACAAACTAAGGCAAAATTATGAGATAAAATGTCAGTTATGATCTAGGCTAGTCAAATTTGTTTACATAAAGTCAAAATCATCAGGCAACTAATGACAAATCAAGATTATGAAATGTAAAAAGTGATGGCTTTTCATAATAATGATGACTTTTTATCTCAATTTCAAAATACTGTTGAAATTATTAGATTTAAAATAAAAACAAATTGACATCCTTTACACTAATGATATAAAAAAGTAAAAATGTAACACCAATTTTGAAAAATATCTCAATTTATAAAAAGTTGAAAAAGACAAAATGAGGATTTTTAAAATTGTTTAACGTTATCATAAAAGGTGAAAATTATAACAATTTAGTGGAAAGGTTTGCATCACAATTATGACTTAGTAGGTCATAATTCTTAATATCATGATTATTACATTGTATATCATACATCAATTTACCAAAAATGATTTTCAATGTAGCAAAATGGGATTCCATAATTCATAGAGCTATCAATAGAGCCAGTTTTACATACTTTGACATGGCTTGGGTTCTTCTTGTCCCTCTTCTAGGTTGGAGTCATTGCTCTCAGATGGAGAGTTGGTCGTGTCTGAGGAAGTTGAATCTTGGTTTTCCTCCCACTCTCTTTTGAAGGGGACACCAGAATGCATGTCGACGTTGTCTATGTATACAGACATAAAATAATATGTAATGCTATATTAGTGAACACAGAAAATCTACTAAGCCACCTGGTTGAACACATCCAATGGTTGACTTCAATGACTTACCTGAGAGGAAGCCATAATGCTGAAGATGGAGCAAAATGAATCTCTCGTATGAATCATCTGGTTTCTTTTGTTCAACATGGTAAGAGAAGAAAAACGTGTGTTTAAATACAAACAAAGGGGCAGAAGGTTAACGGGTATTGAGTATCAGAAAGCTGGCATGTTAACTAACTGGGTAATGTTAGACTGTAACTGTAGAGTGCAAAGAAAGCAGCAGTAAATTTTGAGCCAGCTCACTCACCTGCATTCCCGAACCTCAGAGCAATGCGAGTGCGCGCGGGTCATTAAGTCATCGTAAACAACACTAACGTTAAACAACTGTACAGTTTACAAGCGCTTGACAAGACAGATATCACATAACACCGCTGGTTAGTTGAGAACGCCTTGTTTTAATACCCAATTAACAACAGCGTATTGTTCCAAATTAGTATTTTAAAATGAATATGGCCCGAGTAGAGTTAAACAGTTACACTTTTTGATGCAAATCTCATCGTTACAAAAATTGTTGAGGCGCCCTAGACGCCATTTGTGTCACAGGTTGCCATGGGCACGACGCACGTTTCCTGTGTAAAGCACGCTGCAAAAACGTAAAGCAGATAGCGACACTTGTTGTGAAGTATATTTTCGATAAATAATAAGAATGTTTTAGATAAATAGTATGTAAATGTAAAATAAAATAACTGGGAAATTCATATTTTACTTTAAAAACTATTAAGCATAACGTTTTTTGCACTGCTGGGGTCAAAACCAGCTCAATGTTATTTTAGAATCATTAAAGCGATGGTTCACTGTCATAATTTAAAACCCCTTAAATTTCTTCTGCTAAAAACAAAATAACTTTGTATTTTGAAAAAAATATGGGTTACCAAACATTTGACGGACCCCACTTGATTCCATAGTATATATTTTTTCATACTATTATTTTCATATTTTGCTTTCATACTTCTTAGTTCTTTTAGTTTACTTTATTTATTAACATTTTATTTCACTTAAATGTTTAAATAGCTTTAGTTGATAACAGCTCACATAACAGTTTCTTGAACAAAATATTTGTGGAAAAAAAGTTTATTATCTACAATGTAGAAAAAGTTCAATGGCTCTACAGGCCCAATTCAGGGAACATTTACACTGAACATCACAATATTTAAAAGTAAGACACAGTGAACATGGCATATTTGTTGTGTTGAGAAAAAATATAGTTAGTTCACATATGAATTGTACTTTAAAGTGCAATGGAGTGGCCAAGAAGTTTGAACTATTGAAGTTTACCATCGTTATCATTTTCGGAAGCATGGCTGAAAGTCTTGCTAAATGTGAGCTATTTGATCTGAGATTAATCTTAGCTGATACAGTTACAGCAATGTAAAAGAGCAGAAATGACTGTACAGCTGATGTTCGCACCCTTGACATTGTACAAAACGTATATATATATTTTTGTAAGATAACAGTTCTGAGAAACAGAAAAAATGGAACGGTCCTTTAATATTGATTTCATTACGTTTTCATTTATAGACAAATCGTGCACAGGTTTCAAAGTTGGGGGTAATAAAAAAAGGAGAACAAAAAATTCTGTACATGTCCTGTTTAACCTGGTTTCAGGTTCACTGCATCTTTAAAATAACTTTTGGACATAGGAGTCACAAGATGATGTATTTGAATTTAACAGCACGCAGTTTATCAAAAACAGGCTCCAACAGGTAATGTGCGCATATCAAAAATAAACATTCAAAGTCCACTGAAGCTTAGTAAGTGTGAGACAATACCAAACACAGTTTAGTCCAACCCTGCCAGATATTATGAACTCTGCAACTTTCTTTTTTTCTTTAACAGTCTTTCCCTCCAGTCTTCAGGCAGTGCTTCAAAGTTAGCGTTCTTCCCAGCCTTCCCTCTGCAAATGAAGACAAAAACACAAGTTTTTGAACAATCTGAGTTTTCGCTCAAATGTGTGTAGATAACCTTGGCATTGGATTCTTCAAACTTACGTTGAAAGCTGTTGCACTTTCCATTCCTCGATGCGTCTGCTGTTGAGCTGATCTCGATCTTCATCGCTCCAGAGCTTGACTTCTCCTCTTCATCCAGCTCTTTCTGAATGCTCTGCCACTTCTTTACAAGAGACGGCATCTTCGATCTTGCTCTTCTTTGTCTTTACAAAAATAAAATTCACGGCACATTATTCCCTATTAATTCTTTCTGAAGTCAAATTTTTAAGGCTGCGGCATATAGGAAAAAAAAGAAACCACCCACCTTCTCCTTTTTAGTTTCTTGGTTTATCTGGATTAAGGACTTTGTTTATGGGTTCCAGGACGCTGGGCGGTTGTGGAGACAGGAGGTGGTGGTTGGGGGGGCAGGGCTGGCATTGGTGGGATTATGCTCTCTGAAGGTAGAGGAGGTGCAACTGTAGCAGGCATACCCCAGTAAGCATTACCAACAAGAAGTGGTGCTGAGAAAGAACATGAGAAACATAAGGAATAACATCTTGCCACAAGACAGGACTTTTTGAAAATACGGATGTAATGAAAAAGTGATTGATTCTTACCAGGTGTGGCAATGGGTTGAGTGTAAAGAATGGCGCTGCTACCAATGGTGACAGTTTTAGGCAGCGGGACTGAGCCTGGGGCCTTGCGTTTCTGTGCTTTAGCTGCAGATGCCAAAGAGCGCTGCGGCTTCAGCCAACTAAGGAAGAGACATCAGAACATATAGCTTTACTTTGCACTAAAGCACAAGCTAAACAATCTTGACTCAAGACAAAAAACTGACCTTGAACTCTTCTGTTCCAGGAGCCGGAGGCTCTGAGTCTTCATCCTCCATCTCCACTTCCTCGATCTCTCCGTCATCCTCAAGGGGTGGTGGAGGGGGTGGAGGTGGAGATTCAGGTGGTGGAGGGGGTGGAGGCGGTTGTTCTGTAGGTGGAGGGGGCGGAACATTTGGAGGAAGCGGGGGCAATGGAGGCAGAGGAGGCTGGGGAGCCAACCAATAAGACTGCACTTCTAAAGACGTTCCTGTTTATTAAAAAAAAAAGCATTATAATAATATATACATGCATTTTATATAAACAAAAACTTCACTAGGGTGAACCTGCTAGTGTTAAGGAGCAGCCATGCAATTTTTTAGCAATCAAAAAGCATGTCTAATTAATTTAATTATAAACTAGGGCCGTCAGTTTAACGCATTATTAACGACGTTAACGCAAACCCATTTTAACGGCGTTAATTTTTTTATTGCGCGATTAACGGTCTTTTTGTCCTAGCAAACTTTGTAGTTTTTTCACATGCTTTTGCAACAAGACGCGGCATGCATCCTAATTCATTCCGGCGTCTCGTGCTCGTCATCCACTCGAACGAGTCGAAACGAGAGTGTGCAGCGTACCAGTTGTTTTGTTTCCAGTCAATCTAGATCCGCTTACGCTTTGGTCAAAGAAGCAACAAAACGTCCTCGTACGGCGCAAGCCATTGAAATAAATGGGTTTCAAAGCGCAGCACGAGGGACGTTTTGACGCACTCGTTTCGGCTTGCAAACCGGCCAAATAGTAACGTTGCGTTTTGAGTGGATGACGAGTGCGAGACGCCGAAATGGATGCCAGTAAGATTCTGAATGGAAAGTTCACTTTTAAAAAGTTGCCAAATTGTCTCATTGACAAGAGCTAAGTTATCTGTGTGTTTTGTTGTTGTGAACTGAGCTATCATCATCGCAGCACGTCCAGTCTGAAACACCACTTGATGATGGCCAAACACACACACAGATGATGTGATCCCTCGTCAATATAAGGACCTCGTCAGTATTTCTTTCACCCTTTTATTGATGGACAGTGTTACATTGTGTGAGAGATTATTTCTCCAAATTAGAATGTTAGTGTGAAATTGAACACTATTCCAATGTTGTTTTCAAAAAAAAATTAAAATTTGCACAAACAAGCCAATCCACTTTTCCATGTTGATAAGAGCATTAAAAGGAGAAAAAAAATAATGTAACAAAAAGAAATCAAAAGACATTTAGAATAGATAAAAATGGCGATTAATCGCGAAGTTAACTATGACATTAATGCGATTACATATTTTAATCGTTTGACAGCACTATTATAAACATTTAAGAAAAAAATATATATGAAAAAAAAATTCCACACTAATTCTGTGTTGTGTTTTTGCTGGTAATAAAATGTAGCCATAAAACACAAATATTATCATAACAAACTTTTTGTAAAATAACATGCTGCACAACGAGCTTTAATGTTAAAATTAAAACTGGGATAATTCCTTAAATTCAGTTTTGTTAAAATTATTTATTTGGATTAGTGTTAGTGTATTATTACATTAGGACATATCTATATTCTACTGTACAACAGTAATATATTTCTGTCAAGTTAAACCGAACTTTTATTTTGACGGGTTGCGCAAAGACCTTCTGAGTTTTTGTGTGTTTATATCATGATGATAGTTTCTCAAATGAAGCAGTCAAATGAAGCTTTTATATCAATTTAGAGGTGTGTGTGTGTGTGTATGTGTGTGTCTAAAATGAGAAGTCATCCACCTCCACAGAGCCATCTTTATTATGAGGGTTCAGGTGGCGAATTTTTTAAAGCGGAAAATTAATTAATTTTTGAATGCATTTATAGTGTCTATATAAACCACAATATATTTTATAATTACATTATAATTATACATGTAGCCTACATTACTATGCTTTAAATAGAATTATGATTACTGTAGGCTAATTTATGTAGCAGGGCATTCAGTTACTTTTAAAAGGGCAATAATAAGTGTCAGTGTATTTCATAAGACTTTAACTTTGCCAGCTATATAAAAAAAATCTAGCATTTCCTCATGTTTTACCACTGCTTTTTAGTGACAGTCGATATGCATGGGACATGGACAGTGATGGCCACACCACACCCACTCCCTCCCTTCTTCTCACAGCTATCCATGCCCATTTAAGTTGCATTTTTAAAAAAAGACTTTTTGAGCTGAAAGAGGGGGGTTTCATGACCCTTTCAGCAAAGATGTCATGACCAACAGCCCTGACCTGTTATAGCACCAGAGGTTTCTGCAGATGGCAGGCTTGTATCTGTGGTTGCAGCTGTGGGCGGCAGGGGTGGTTTGGCTTCCTCTCCCTCCTTCACGACTGGAAACTCCCACTGGGAAGCATTGGTCCGCTCGTTGACATAGAAGTACCGCCTGTGCTCTCTAAAGGTGGAGAAACAAACACACAGATGCGTCTTAATAACTTTTCCCTCAACTGATTTCAAGGTCATGAGACCCTTGGAGAGTCAAAGGGAAGGGGGGCTCTAGTTCCCTAATGAGGGAATCTTGAACTGGGCTTCATTGGGAGCCCAGAGGAGAAACCAGATTATTATGGGTGCACTAATAAAGAACCCACCTTAATCGTTATAAAAAAAAATAATAATAAAAAATAAAAAACATGGCAAAAAAAAAAAATAGAGAAATCTCCAATCCTGAAAAGTTACCAACATCATTACAAATCATGGCAATACTCACACTGACAGTGACAAAACCCCTCCGCTAGATGCCTTAAGGCAGGCATCTTTAACAGAGGGTAAAAGACAACACTTTTATTTAACATTCATCAATAGAGCATGGAAAAGAAATCCAGTAAAACAATGAAATAGATTGGTCTGACCTTCAGGCTCCGAAGGCAAGGCATCGTCTTCCTTTACTGATGCTCGTGTGACACGCTGCTTCCACATGGTCACTCATTTCTCCCATCATTTTGGGGGCAGTCCTGAAAAGTTCAAAGCTCTCGCACGCGCAACCACCTTCCTAACCCTTTTGACTGACTTTGAGAGGGAAGAGATGTGGCCCAATTCTTTGGTGGTCAGGCTGGCTCTTTAGAGACGCTCCCTTATCAGGATTACCTTCTGTCTTTATCCGTGCTCGTAAACACTCCCCAGTAATACAACCAAGTGCAAATCAGTCGCGCCGTTTGTCATAGCGGCGGAGGCAGTGTCAGATCGTCACATGAGGAGGGGGACTTTTAGGGAGGGGGAGTGATAAGGATGTGAAAGGTAAGGAGCGCGTACCTGTCCCAGTGGCAGGACCAGCCTTTGGGAGTGGCGTTAAGTTCGTAATGTTTTATGTGCTCGGCGGCTTCTTGCAGCCTGCGCCGGAGATAGTTTCCGTTCAGAGCGCCCTCTCGCCAGTCTGCGATCCGCGTCTGGATGAAGCGCGAAAAAAAGCCATTTTTATACATGTATCGGAAGCATGAACAACTAACTGCGCTTAGGTGCGTATCGTCTGTTTTCTTACCTCCGTTTGCAGCAACAGAAGTTGAAAGTTCGAAATGGTTTTCTTGTCGATTCCCAAGAACTCCATTTTGCTGGTGAGTGTGTTGGCAAGCTCTCCGAATCTGAAACTAAAACAGGAGACATGGACAACTGTTAATAAAGACTGTCACATGACATTTCATATTACCAGTAACTGTAACTTGTAGCTCATTTTCTCATAGTAGTACAACTATGAGGTACACCAGAAGTTCTTTAAATTTAGAAATCAGAGATTAGAATGATTTCTGAAGGATCATGTGACACTGAAGACTGGAGTAATGATGCAGACCCAAAACTTAAGTAAGCCATTACATTGATGGTAGATTGTAGAGATGTACAATATTTCTATTTTAATGCTACTTGTTTTAGACCAAATAAGAAAATTTGGAAAATATATTAAAGCCGATAAATAATGGATTATTTCCTTCAGCTGAGACACTTCAGATGTGCACTGTTCACCATGATGGTTTTGAATTGGTTGAAATATAATTAGAATCACTTCAAAAAAGAAAAATCCCAGCAGCAAGCCTGTCATTGTATAAATTATAACGAGAACATTATAATTGTGTGCGTCGGACATGGCTTTTAATGGTGAGACTTTTTTTGTAATCAGGCTCCCTAAATTGTATACACATTTGAATTTAGATTTATCAGCCAATATATCAATTATCGGCTTTCAAATATATAGAATTATCGGTTATCCTATCAGCCAAAATGTTCATATCTGTGCATCCCTAATAGATTGTGAAACAAAAAAACAGTAATGTACACAGTTTATCAAGGCACAATATGAACATGTATGAACAGGACATGTATTAAAAATACCTTGAGGTCCTCTTCTTCCTTCTGAAGAGCTTTGGTTACAGGCTTCTCCTTTTCTTCATCATCTCCTTGCTTTTCAGCCGGTTTGGAATGTGCTTGAAATGCAAAAGGTTCAGTAAGTCACTCATTCATTTATGATGTACAAAACCTAATTTCTCTCAGGTTAATTACTAAATATTCAGATTTCTCAATTTCAATCGATTCTCATTTTTATGAACCAATTTCGAATTCTTAAATCCTAAGAATTGATCTTTTTTTAGCCTGCTGTTTTCAGGTGATGACTGAACAGAGCTTTTGTGCCTCCCATTCAATAAATCGCAATAAGCTTGTTACTGTTGATATGAAAGTCTCTGATTTCAAATTCAGTCCATTTTAAATAATCCAAACAATAAATACCGCTTTGACGCTCTTTATTGTGACGTGACGAATCGCTGTTGCCACCTCAGTTCAAGCGAAGCGGTATGTGAACTGATCATCTCTTCTTCTTTACAACTAGTTACAGCTCAAAATAAATAATGAACATCAGAAGGTATGTTGAAAGATGCAGTACAACTCACCAGAATCCCTATCACGTCACATGTAATCTCTCAATCAGTGCTTCAACCACGGGAAGACATCAATAAACCAGCTTTTAAACAATGTCAATGTAATATTACATTTACCTCAGAAAAGACATTTAGAGACCATAAACTCAAAAAAAAAAAAAGCTCAAGCATTTTGCTAAAAATATGCTATGCACTATATATCATATTAATGTTTTACTGTTCTTCAATATTTAATGAATGTTTGATGTTTGAATCCATCTAAAACTTAGGACACCCACCTTTAAATATTTATATTTGAAAAATAATTTGAGTAGAAACACAATTCTATACAAGTACTATAAAAACATCCTTGTGCATAATTTAATTGTATATAAATCAGTTTATTTAACCTTCAATATTAGTACCAACTGTACTAATATTAAACCATGTTTAGTTTACAGTACTAGTTAGTTAGTTGAGATTTGACATGTAGCATACCTGATTTATATACAAATTAATCAATATTGAATAGAATCGCAAAATGAATTCAATTTTGCGAATCAAAATCATTTCCAAACTTCAGTTATTCCTGCAAATCTTTACCATTGTCTGACTGCTCTGGAGTGGCCCATCCCGCCTTGTCCGAGCCCCGGCTGCTTGAGTCAGGACTTGCCGCACGGACGAAGGCCGTCTTCCATTTGCTCTTCTTCAAAAGTAAATTACGAGGTCCATCCTGACTAGCTTCAGAACAGGGGCTTGAACCACCGGCACTGCCGTCACCTTCCTCCAAGGCACGAAGCTCAGCCTGCAGAAGAACAATCTTTCAACATCACTATTTCAAAAGAAAAACCTTATATTTTAAGTAATTTCATTGACTATAATGGCTTATGAAAATCAGACCAAGATGTTTAAATGATGCATTCATAATCAGAATAATCATATAATATAGAGTAATGAGTTATTTCTATTCATGCAACTCACTTTTTTCCTCTCTAGTGCTAGTTCTAGTTCCATGGTGTCTTCTTCTGCCTCCTCCTCCCTGTCGGATGATTCTGCCGAGTGGTTCCTGCTGCGCTGGTTACTCTGACTATCCGTGTCCCGGAGAGCTGGGGAGTCCAAAGACGGAGTGCCTTCTGTCTCTAGTTCCTGGGCCGTTTCTACGGTCTCCTCTATGGCCAGCACCTTTTTTCTCCACTTCTCCTCTGCCTCCTTCACCTCTTCTGGGATGAGAGGAGCAAGAAGAGTAGCTGCCACTCCTCTCCTCTCTTCTTCCTCGCTGGTCAAAGCCACAACACTCTCGATAACTTCCTGTGAGGATAGAGGAAGAATTAAACCAATGACCAAACTGTAAAAATAAAATAATTTCTAGTAGTTTTCCCATCCTATGTAATAGAGGAAGTCGCAAAAAAATTCCTTGCCTTCTTTTTGGTTTCTCTCTTTAGATGCAGGAGCAGCTGCAACAGCAGGCGGTTCAGTGAAACTGCTATGATTTGCAACACCATTGCCATTTACAGATGAGCTGTGGAAAATAACATTTCAAGTAGATTAATATATCAAATACATGATAAATACATACACACATTTAAACTAAGATCACTTCAACTAAGAGTAATATATAATACATGATAAAATTCCTACATATTGTACATACGTGTGTGTGTGTGTGTGTATGTATGCATGTATGTCTATACACACACATTTTTCTTGCATTCCCTTTATTAACAATATATTACATACTAACAAAATTAGGGCCCGAATCGATAAAGGACTTCGAAGGCCGATACAAATATTTGTTGGTTTTAAAATCCAATATGCCGATATATCGGCCGATTTTTTATTTTATTTTTAAACGCGCAACAAAACATTAACAGATTTCTCTAACATTTGTTCTTTGTAGTTATTTATGAGTTTTAACTAAAATAATTTGATAATGCATTTTAAAAAGAAACTTTTTTTATTGTCACAACAGAACGGACTGATGATAGTGGAATTAGCTAGCTTTGTGGTTAGCTAGTCTATGATGAGCCATAATTTAGCAATGGATAACATCATACTGCAAATTGTAAAACATATATTTTCAATATAACAGGCCAAGGAGAGATGATCTGTCCCATTGCTATAACTGTCACGCACTATTAAAGAAATACTTCAGTCACATTGTCAAAAGTTAAAAGGACAGTCAGTCAACAACACTGTAACAACATAACGTAACTATTACTAGCTAATTGCGCTTCACTCTCGGCTTATTTAACAGCAGCAAAACTGGACATGATAGTCACAAATTCAGTCATGCTTATTTGAGTTAAGAGAACTGATGGGGATGTTCTTTTAATTGTTATTCAAGCAATGTCTCGTGACCAACTCAACGAGTGTTGCCAACAGGGACGGTGTAGAGTGCCCTCTGGTGGACAAACTACACAACTCCAACACTCATGACATGGTTCAAGCGTGTTTCATCAGTTTTTATTTTTGAAACATTTATTTATCAGCCATTATAACTGCCGATACCAATAGTTTGAATGCCTAATATTCGGCCGATAATATTGGTCTGGCTCTAAAGAAAATTAATATATAAAATGCATAAAATATTAATACAAATTTTCAATTAAATAATATATACACGCATATATAAAATAATATTGCAACATACATAATTTTATATTCAACATAATATTTATATAAATGTTGGTTTTGCTGCACTCACCTGCCAGTGTAATGTTGACTCTGCATCTGATCCGCCAGGTAATGCGGAAGCTCCCAGGCCACCTCATTGGTCTGAGTATTCCAGTAGTAGTAACAGCCGGTATTTTCATCCCACACTTCCTGCCAATCACCCATCTCCAACCCAGCTACAACATTCCCGAACACAAGACGGATTAACTCTCACATTATGAATTATTTTGAGATTTATATGTAGGAAACCAAACCAGTCAACAAGTAAACTTACCTCCTGCAAGGGAGTACTGCGTGTTGTATTGAAACTCTTGAGTCTGCTGGTCTGTTTTGGGTTCGGGGCGTGGAGGAGTTGGGGCTGGTGCACTTGTCCCAATCTCCGATTCAGGTGTCTCGGCTGGTTGGGTCGTAATTGCATCAATTTCCTTTAGGGAAGACATATGATAAATATCATATAACGATAGAATTTTTTTATTTTAAGATAAACCATGCGTCACTCAAAACTTCTGTAATAATGGCTGATTTTCAGCATGGGATTGGGAGGCATCATTGGGGAAAATAAACAGCATGACGAATTCTACGCAAATCGACTAATTTACGTTATCTATGTCGATGCGTAATTCCAGCCCTAATATAAAGCAATTGTGTCTCTTCAGAAGACTGACTACACCACTTTATTATTAACGTTTTGAAGCATCAAGAGTTTTGGGTGTATAGACTTTCAACGGAGGGACAAAAATCTCTCAGTTAAAAAAAAAATTGTGGTGTACCAAAGATAAACAAAATTTTGGAACAACATGAGGTTAAGTAAGTAATAGATGACAATTTTTAATTTTCTGAATTAACCCTTTAGCAGCACAAGTAGCCCATGACTTCACTCACCGCCATAAAATTTGCAAGTGTGCTGTCAATGTCTGCAGACTGGTTATGTTTTGCCTTGATGACAGTCAGGGTGTTTCTGCCAAATCTTCATCTTCACTGTCTTCATAAGCTCCAAGCAGAGATAGACCCTCTAAAGAGCAAATTGAAGGATATTTGTAGTACATCAGATTCAGATTATATAAACTATGTAGTAATAATAATAATGATAGATAGATAGATAGATAGATAGATAGATAGATAGATAGATAGATAGATAGATAGATAGATAGATAGATAGATAGATAGATAGTGTGTGACATTACAATATATATTCTTGCAATATTATTCTACACATTGGCTATATTATGTAGTCTAGTGACAACAATTTGGTATAACTTACGTGTGGCCTTCACAGCTGGTGTCTTCATTACTACATTAACTTCTCTTTGCCCGTCTGTGTTACCCTCAGGTTCGTCTACAAAAGGAAACAGCCAGTTTGTAACATTTAACAAACAAAACCATTTATAACCAAGCTGTCCTTGTGCGGGTGAATTAGCATTAGCATTAGGCTAACGCTTTGTCTGAAGCGCTGTTCGTCTGCGGCTTATAAATGACTTAAATAAGAAACACTCCTCTTTAACATATACAAGTAAGTTATATCGTTAAGGATGGGTTTATGTTGCTTATGTCATAACCAGCTTTACAAGTGCTATTTGCGTGCAAATTTTTCGTTTAATCGGTAAAGTTACCATTGTTGCTAAAGCTAAACTTGACAAACGGCTGTTAAAAAGGTATGAACTGAACCACACAATTTGAATTTGTCTGTGAATATTACAAAAAATAATTCAAACACAACTAAAGCAAATATGATTAAGGTTAGCCAAATTACGCAAATGTAAGCCAACTAACGTTAGTTTACTAAATAAACCCGTTTTTCACAGGCGTGTTTCTCTAAAATGGTTTCGTCTTGCTCCATGTTTTGTCTATCTGATTGACATTACTGATCTCTTTCTCGCTCACCTTCGGATCCAGAGGCGACCCCGTCCTCTCTAGCGGCTCCCGTGGCGCTGCGGTTCGGTCCGGGCGGTGAGAGCTGTAATATGGTTCTCCTGCCGGTACCTGTGCGAGTCTTCTTCCCCATTACTGCTGTTAGTAATGGAGCTCCGCTCAATCTCAGCACTGTCTGTGTGTGTGGAAGAACTGGTCACTCTTTCTTTAGAAATGGCTGTTTGACTTCATGTCCTTCAAAATAAAAGTTTTTATATAACTTCAGCGTTTTGTCGTTCTTCCTTCCTCCCAAACACATATTTACGCAAATGTCGTAACAGTTGTGTAAAAGCTGTTTTATGAAACCGTAGGCTATTTAATATTAAAAAAAGATCCGATGATCTTCAAATATATCTTACTTTTGCATTATTACGTTGCATAAAATGAGAAGGACTTTGAATTTGCCATGCTGTGTAGCTGCTGCGTAAAAAAAAATTGAAATGTTTCAGATCACGGACAGACATATAAATAATAATAATAATAATAATTATTATTATTATTATCATTTTAAAAATTAATACTATTAATTAATATTTTTTTCAAACAATGTTTATATATTATTTACTTAAAATATGTCAATAGGCCTAATTGTTTTGTCTCAACTGAGTCAAGATTAAGGTCTCAAGACCCCTGCAACTGATCCAAAATGCTGCAGAGTGGTCTGAGAGCACACGTCACTCTTCTCCTCAAAAAACAGCACTGGTTGTCAGTTGCCGCTCGCGTCAAATTCAAGTTGTTTGCCTACAGAACAGAACAACCATTGGTTCTGCCCCCCTTTAACCCAAACTCATTCAGACTTACAAACTCAGAAACACACCAGTAATGTTTTTATCTGGACGTTTATAAAGGCTTCTTAAAGGGGTATAATTCCCTTTTCACAACATAAGTCTTTGATGTCCCCAGAGTGCGTATGTGAAGTTTTAGCTCAAAATACCGTATATTTTTACATAGCATTTTAAAATTGTCACTTTTTGTGGATGAGCATTGAGCAAAAACATACTGTTTTTGTGTCTGTCCCTTTAAATACAAATGAGCTGCGGCTCCTCGCCGGAGCTACAACAGCTTGTGTCCTTTTACCCTATGCTTTTACCTCACACAGACACTTTTAGCCTTTTATGTTGAAACCAGAGTCAGACAATAATGACTTAAGAAGTGACAACATGTAGACTGCAACAGGACATTTCTGAATAGTTAGTGGATGAATTTAGTAGCTTATGTGTAGTTCTCTTCTAGTCATTGATTAGCAGTCTGTCATGATTATCTATCAATTGCGTTCCCGGGGCGGGGTTTATGTAAATTTAAGGGCTCATGATGTCACAAACCCAGGAGGAAGCCTTTTGTTTAGTCCTTTAAAATATTTTTTAAGAGATTTTTTTCTATTTTCTATTTTTCTATTTTTTTCTATTTTCTTAAAAGAAAATATCTCCCTTTGCTTTGAATTTTGAGCATTGTAACTTTGCAGATGTTGTTTATGCTCAAACAGCAATACACACTAACTAAATTTAGAAAAGTGAAATCATAATTATCAACCACACCTTTAAATATGCTAATTTAACTCAGACCTAATTAAGCTAAATAAGCTTATTCTAGGTCCTGTTTGTGAATCCGAGACCTGACCTTTATGTTTAATTTACTAGCCTAAATACGTAGGCCTATTGCCATTGAGTGATTATTGACAGGTTCTGTTTTGGAAATGCTTAGACAATACCCATCAACATATACATAATTTTAAACAATGTCGAATTGTTTATATTATTCTGTCATCCTTTGTTGGCTTGTTCACATATTTTAAACCTATGAATATAACAGTGTCCTGCTTGACTTCATATTACAGAGCAGCAACAGAACTATAGAGGATGATTAAAACCTATTAAGAGTCTTACATCAAAATGGAGACCCGAATCTGTTCCAGAAAATCTGCATTATTCATGAACAACGGCACATTGTTAGAATCGTACCATTTATCATTGACATGGCCAACCTCACTGAACAGACTCAGAAATCTGGTTTAAATAGTGCCTGGCTAAAATCTGAGACTACTTTCTACAGAAAATGTTTAGGTTGCTGTTTATGTTTTGGAAAAACAAAATGGTAGTCAAATGTGTCTTTTTCCGAAGAAGAAATGTTGCCAGTACTGTAAAACACTGAAATGATGTAGCAATCATAAATAACATCTCAAAAAGAAAGAAAGACTTTGGCACACTTCATATCAAGAAAGCTGATACCCTTTAATTTAAATATTTGTGTTAAAAATTATATATTTAATATTTAAATTCATAAATCTAAATACTTTCATTTCTAATATATAATATATCTCACAATTGTTTATTATGATTCTGATTAATATATATGTGTGTGTATATATATATATATATATATATATATATATATATATATATATATATACACACTACCGGTTAAAAGTTTAAGATCGGTAAGATTTTTTATGTTTTTAAAAGAAGTCTCTTCTGCTCACCAAGGCCGCAATTTTTGGATATAAAATACACAAAAAAATACAGTAATATTGTGAAATATTATGACAATTTAAAATGACTTTTTTATGTTAATATGTATTAAAATGTAATTTATTCCTCTGAAAAAAAGCTGAATTTTCAGCATCATTACTCCAGTCTTCAGTGTCACATGATCCTTCACAAATCACTCTAATATGATGATTTTATGCTCCAAAAACATGTATGATTATTATCCATGTTGAAAACAGTTTTTTACATTTTTATTTCAGGATTCTTTGATGAATAGAAAGTTCAAAGAACAGCATTTATTTAATTAGAATCTTTTCTAACATTATAAATGTCTTTACTGTAACTTTTGATCAATGTAACTCATCCTTGATGAATAGAAGTATTGATTTCTTATTTATTTCCCCCAAAAATAAAATACAAATTCTTACTGACCCAAAACTTTTTAAAGGGTAGTGTTTAATGTAACAAAAGCTTTCCATTTCAGATAAAAACTGTTCTTTTGAACTTTCTATTCATCAAAGAATCCTGAAATAAAAATGAAAAAAACTGTTTTTTACATGGATAATAATCATACATGTTTTTGGAGCATAAAATCATCATATTAGAGTGATTGGTGAAGGATCATGTGACACTACACACTGTAAAAATAAAAAAATAAAAAAGGGTTGCTGCCTTTAATTTTAAATCAACTTAGTTGAAAATTGCTTAACTTATTGTAATGAGTTAAAGCAATATAAAAATATTATGTCCTAACTTATTGATCACATATATATATATATATATATATATATATATATATATATATATATATATATATATATATATATATATATATTATGTATTTTATATATATATATATATTTTTACATATATATATTTTTATAGAATTTTTTTTTACAGTGCATATGTCAGTGTCTCAAAATGCCTAATTTATCTAAGGCCTAATCCTGGCTTAATTTAAGCCCTGTCTGTGAAACCAGGCCTACATCTATTATAAAAAACGATAAAAGACTTTAGATAAATAATTGTCACTTTTCACAAAGCAGTCGTCCTCTGCAGTTTCAAAAACTCATCATTATCTTGATGCTCTTTGTATAACACAGCTGTTGCTCAACGGTTCCTAACTGATCTTCTTCACTCGATGTCTACCAGTGATCCCTGGACCTTCACGCTTGCTTGGACAACATTTCCATCACCCTCATCTTCCTCACCATCAGAGCTGTCGGCCCAGCGCCCGACCCGTCTGACGCCCTCAGCCACCACGGGTGCGTTCACACAGGGATTGTGGTCGTAGATGATGAGCTTCAAGCCTCTCAAGTAGGCCAGCGATGGAAACTGCTGAATGCGATTGCGGTCCACATCGATCACCTCCAAGTAATGCATCTTCAGCAGCACAGGAGGGAAGTCATTGAGCGCGTTCCCCGCAAGCCAGATGCTGCGCAGCTCCTCAAGTCGCCCGAGCTCGGAGGGTAAACTACGCAGCTGATTGTAGCCCAAATGAAGGGTCTTGATGTTGGGAAGCTGGCATATTACTCGAGGGAACTTGGTGAAGCAGTTGGTCTCCAGCCACAACGTTTTAAGCTCGGTGAGTTGCCTCAGCTCTTCGGGCAGCCCATAGAGTCGGTTATTACCGAGGTAGAGGATGTTCAGTTGAACGAGGCTGCACACGACCAGAGGAAGCTCTTCGAAACGATTGAAGTCCAAGGCTAGAAGCTGGAGCTTCTGCAGGTTTCGCAACTCCGACGGCAAGTTGCTCAGGTGGTTGTCGCTTAGATAGAGTTTGACTAGTTCACTGAAAGCAGAAGCTCTGGCCGGAAAGTGACGTAACTGCCGGCTACTCAGGTCTAGAGTACGATCAAGCGGCATCTCCTTCAAGTCGCCTACTAAGAAGCGTTGACATCTCTCGGAGGGCACGAAGGCCACGGCACCACGCACAACATTTCCCATCTTCTCGGCCCAAATTCATGGTCTCTTAAAAACACAAGGATCAGACATGAAGATTTCTGCAGCAATGCTATTCACTCTTAAAAATAAAGGCTCATTATTGATACATAATAACCTTTAATCTGGAAGAATGTGAAAGGTTCTTAATGGAACCATCTATGCCAATAAAGAACCATTATTTTTAAGAGCGATACGAATGACACAATGAAAAGACTAAATAAAAACTCTTCTTACCAGGTTGCCGAAATGTAGATCTTCATTTATCATCAAGCTTTTTTGTCAGAAAGACTGAGAGCGCAAAATGTGCGTCAGTGTGGTGTTTCGTGCTCCTGTGTTCTGCTGACACCTCTGCCCTGCCAGTCGCCGAGAGCACCAGAGATGACATCCAGCACGCTCCTCCCCATTCCGGCTAAATGATTTCTTCCAGCTCTGGAAGGTGGAGCTGGCCGGGAGCTGTGATAAGCCTAAAGGTGTCCTGTGATTAAGGAATTTGAGGGTCATCCGAGACCTTCTATTTAAGCGTTTTTATCTCAAGTCAGGACCCTCTGCATAACTGAGACCACTTGAGTGCACCACCCCAAAAGATAAGACTCACCCAGTTATGGACAACCAGTAGAGGCTAACAACTTCACATGGCATGCCACAGTATTTGGTTGGGAATGTTTAAGAGTAAGCATGGGAAATAAAAAAAGAGTTTTTTTCGTAATCAAACTGAATATAATTTATGATAAAACATATCCTGTTCAACCTGTAAGCTGTCGTTGCCAGAAATTCAACTTTGACAGTTTTTCCAGCTTTACAGAATGCCTGTGTATTTAACAACTTATTACTGTATATTTTACTAAGTGATATAATGTTAATATACATACTTTAAATGACAAAGCAGCCTTTTTACCGTAAGATGTTTACCACCACAATATCAAGGTTCATAATTGGCCTATTCATACAACATATTAAATACTTATAGGCGGTGCACAAGGTCATACGTACAAAGACAATACACACATACATGGTAACATACATGACTCTGAAATAATGCAGTACACTTTAACTACATAACATAAAATGTAACGCAAAACAGACTAATGTACCTTACTGACTACAAAAATAAGAAGAAAACACATGATTTATGGGAAAAAAATATTCAAACGTGATGTGTAAAACAGGGACTTCTTGAAATGTCATTTCAAAAGTTTTATTACTGTAAATTATATGGACTCATCAGTTTATAGTACTTGCAAAAAACATATATTTTACAGTATGTTACAGTAAAATTACACATTTATAGTTGTGTAACTTACAATTCTTTCAATGCCATTTTCATTAAAAATGATGTAAATAGGATGTACATGGCAAACAAAAGCTAAAGAATTTCATTCTTTTATTAATGCTTTTGTCTTCATTATGATATCAGACGGTTTTAAATAAAAATCATATTCTATAAAGAATATGTAGATAAAAGAATGGGATAATAATGCATTTTCAGAATATTTTATGTTGCAAAAATACAATAATCTATGCTTCTGCTATACATATACCAGTTGCTTTGGATTCTTGATTATTTACATTACATGTTTCTTCTACATTATTTAAAGAAACACCTTTAATGTGGTAAAACACCACACTGTGTGGCTGTATTTTGGGAGAATGACTGGCTGACTGTATTATCCATTATTTACATGCTGCTTTCGAGTGTTTTCAAAGCAGGCCTTATACACCTATCAGCGTAAAGTTTGTAACTCCCAGTAATAAATCTATAAAACATCCCATTTCTGTCTTACACCTCAAATTATGAATTCTTAATCAATATTACCTGCACTTGGCTGCAGATGTAAAATACACATATTCTGTAAGATCGTAAGATTTTCTGTATTCTAAGCAGGGCATGTTAAATGGCAGACTACACAATATTATTATAAAATACTATTATAAGAGCAAAATATAAACTAAAATCAAATGAAACTGAGCTGGTGTGATGTTTCAGGTGTAAAAAACAGTGACTGTAATGGTGTCATTCTATTGTAACATAAAACAATGCTTCTGTAAAGTGTCTAATATCCTACCAAGCACAATTTTCAGTTTATCTGCTCTGAGTCTAGTATGAAATAAACTGAAGGTCAAGGGGTCAGAGGGTAAAGGCTATTCCCCCAGCATTCTCGCCTGTAGGATACACAGCCATCTTGGATCTGCGAGGAGAGGGTAAATTAATGCGGTTAGTCAATTTCATTTTCACCCTAAAAAATACATTGCACAAAAGGGTTTGCATCGCATATACAGGGCCAAATGAACATTTGCAGCTTTATGCGTTTATCCAAGCAGATATTTAGTAGCTGAATGAATGCAATGACACGTTTGCACGGCTTTACTGGTTTCTGTTTTTGTTCTGGAGGCCAGAGTTAGCCGACTAGCGCTGAGTGCTAACAAAAACAGTCAGCCGAGACAGAGGCCTAAACCATTTCAAGAGACAGATACAGGCATTATGTATGTCTAGACATCTAGTATAAAACTAAAACACCATCACTAATATAGATGAAATGGTTCAATTTGTTTAGGTTTTCATAAATCTTTATTTAAGCCGAATATGTCTAGTTAGCAGCTACATAGCTATCGTCAAAGCTAACTAGCTGATATAAATGAGAACATTTCGCGACATGCCATGGTTTATTTTATTTATTTATCTCTGTAATTATGTTCGTAACACCATGACACGTACGAATCAGTTTACATTATTTGAATAATGCTACGGTGTACTGAAATGTGAGTTTGTTAAAGTATCTGGCTTGCAATTGATGTTTCTGTATTAATTTAGCTGGTGTCTTAAGCTGATTTTGAGTTTGTTGTCAGGTGTCAGTTCAGAAAGCGATATTTGTTTTGTTTTCCAAACATACACCACATATCTGCTGTGTTTTGAATAGATGAATACATTATTTGTTCAACAACGTACCGAAATAGGACTATATATGCTCGTATAGCATACGATTAATCGCCAATTTACAGTAAAGTTTAATCTTTTCACATCCTTTGACATCATTGAGAGATTTAGGTATAAATTGTGCTGAAGAAAAGAAACTGTTTTTATAATGCTCTTTAAAGCAGAATATAGCCTTAGGTGTTGTTCTGCAGTGGTAATTCATTATTTATTACAAGTTCTCAGTATTGCCATATAGAGCTGGTTAATGATATGTCCACTAGATGTGTAAAGATAATCTGATGTTATTTTGCTTCAGATATGGGTAATCAGGAATTAAACATCTTGTTTTTAACCGTCTCCTCTTTTTCCGTAGGTGACAAACGGAATGTTCAGTGCAACGAGAAAGAAGTTTGGTGAGGGGTCGAAGTGACTACCCGGACGAGATATACTATGGCCAGCAGTCAATGTTCCCGCATCGAATCGGAGAAAGACGTAAGAACAGTCGTTAGTTAATTCTGATTATGTCCATCATGTCTAATGCTTTTGTTAACCATAGGTACGACAGATTATTATTGGCTTATTTCACATGCACTGCGAACATTTCCACTGAGCTGACCACTAAGAAATGTTAAATTATATATATATATATATATACACTTTTTTTTTTGCAATAGTCCTTCATAAATGTATATATGGCTCAAAACATTAATGATAAATTACATTACTGAAACTAACCAACGAAAAAATCATGGCTGAAACAAATTATGACTACAATTTAGCTGTTTTTGTATTTCCCATCATTCTGAATGGCAACATAACAAGAGATAAAGCACAAAGATAAATGCATTCAATACACATCGAATGTGCATCATAATTTGTTTTTATGTTGCATTAGTACTAAAAAGTGTCTTTCATTTGTCAACAAGAGAAATATATATGTATTAAAGAAGTTAATAGTTGTCATTCCATTGATCAAATGGCACTGTAAAGACATTTATGATGTTACAAAATATTTCGATTTCATATAAATGCTGTTCTTTTGAACTTTCTAGTCAAGGAATCGTGAAAATAAAATTTCACAGTGTTTAATATATATATATTTCAAATTCTTTCAAAAATCGTACCTTCTACAACTTTATGGATATTTGTAAATGAAAAAGGTTTCTAATATGTGTGTTTATACATGTCAGATGCTGTATTAAAAAAACCTTTGTTTACAGATGCTGCCATCTCCCTGCCGTCATTGTCAGGTCAATTGTCACAACTTGGTGCGAGTTTGTATGGTCCGCAAAGTGAGTACAAGTCTTCGATCTGGCTTAGATTACTGATAAGTTGTGCTTCTCATAAAAGCACTTTTCACTCTAATTCTGAGCACCATTTGATCAGTGTTTCTTCATTTGTAGGTGCACTAGGTTTCTCAACAAGAGGTATGAGCAACAACAATCCTCAACTGAACCGGAGTTTAACACAAGGCACTCAGTTACCGAGCCATAGCACCCCAACCACAGGCGTCCCAACAATGTCCCTCCACACACCACCGTCGCCGAACAGGTAGCCATGTCCTCCGTGTGATTTATGTTGCGTGGGATGACGTGATCTGCTTTGCTAAATCCTTGCCTTGCTGATGTTTCTGCAGGGGCATCCTTCCCATGAACACCAGGAACATGATGAGCTCGCAGGTAGGGCAGGGCATGGGTATGAGTGGCAGGACCAACAGCATGGGCAGCTCTGGCCTGGGCAGCCCTAACCGCAGCTCTCCCAGCATTATCTGCATGCCCAAACAGCAGCCAGCACGCCAGCCATTCACCATCAACAGGTAGGACTGGCCACACATGTGAGTGAGCAAACACAACTTGATTTGGTTAGGCTTTTTGTGGCTGTGAGTTTTAAGAATCTCCTTAAATACACACTTTGTTCCTTTATCGCTAAAATTAAAGCTGATTTTATGTTAAGAAGTGGATTCTCATAATCTTAAATACATATTATGTATTTTAATTAACTTTCACCTTAGGCCAAGATAAGGCCAATCAAGACTGATTAAGACTGACCTTAACAAAAGGGTCAAATCCTCATGTGTGTCATTGTAGTATGTCAGGATTTGGAATGGGCCGGAGCCAGGGGTTTGGAATGAACTCCTTATCCAATAACATCTTCAACGGGACAGGTGAGTGCTTCATTGATTGGTTTGGTGATGACGACAGGATCCTTGACGCTTAAATTATGTAGCATTCCATTCTCATTTTCTCTGTTTTCTATCGTGTGTGGCAGACGGGAGTGAAAACGTGACAGGAATAGATCTCTCAGAATTCCCAGCACTTGCAGACAGAAGTCGGAGGGAGGGAAACGGCAACCCAACACCGTTGCATAATCCGCTGGCTGGAAGGGCACCCTGATGGTACGAGTTCATTTTACACAGTCGCATCACTTAGCAGAGATGAAACCCTCTTAGTTTTTGTGACTAAGCATGCTTCTTCTTGAATGGATGATGTGTTGTGAATGCAATGCTCACAATAACCCTAAAACCTTTGTTGTAGTTGGAATGGTCACAAAGCCATCGAACGAACAGTCGCAGGACTTCTCAATTCACAACGAAGACTTCCCAGCCCTACCCGGGCCCAACTACAAGGACCCGAACATTGAGCACGGATGAAAGCAAAGCAGTCAGTATTGCCTGAACTTTCATAAGCTTCATAAAGAAATGTAAATAAATAACGTGTCATTGTTTTGCAGTTCGGGTAAGGATACATGGCTATTAAAATTTAAAGTGAAGCTGTGTCGATTGTTTGAGCTTTAACTCATTGTTCCGGCCTCTGCTGTCTCCACAGAACTTGAACTCATCAGGCAAAGGCAGCTCAAGTGCAGATGGACCCAATTTCCTCAGCGACAAGACATCATCAGCACAGAATAACAACCAGCAAAAGAAAGGGATCCAGGTGTTGCCTGATGGTGAGGCTCCCTAGCAACAGTCACAGATGTATTTCAAACAACTTCCAGCTTTGAAAACATAACTGTTGAATAAAACAAGTAATGTGCTTTTTAATCAATTAGTATCAAGAGTCTGCTCAGGCAGGTTTCAATGCACTAGTCAGGGTTTCCATTTCAATTTTATATATTTAAAAATTATAATAGCACTTCCAACCCCATCAAAAGTCACGGAAAGCAATATCTTAAAATGTTAGTTCACCCAAAAATGTCTGTCATTTATGACTCACCCTTGTGTCGTTCCAAACCCGTAGACCTTCGTTCATCTTCAGAAATACAAATTAAGATATTTATATATATAAGGGATGCACCGTTATGAAAATTTTGGCCGATACCGATAATTCTTTATACTTGAAAGCCGATAACCGATATATTGGCCGATAAATCTAAATCCAAATTTTTATTTCATTTCTGAGTCTGATTACAAAAACTAAAGTCTCACTATTAAAATCCATAAATGTATCCCAAGCACACATTTATAATGTTATCATAATTATATGACGGACATAAAACTGTATTTTTATTTTTTGTCCAATCATGTTTCAAGCAATTCCAAACCATTATGTTGAACAGTGCATCTGCAATCTACATGAATTATCAGCTTTAATATATCTGCCAAATTTTCTTATCAGGCCGATAACAATAACACTAAAAATGAACATATATCGGCCGATATGTCGTACATCCCTAATATATATATATATATCTTAATTTGTTTAAATCTGCACCTGCTAAATAAACAAATTAATTGGTTAAAAGATGTGGGAACCCTGTCCATTGGAAACACTCAATCAAACTTGACATCTGGTCTTAACTTTTATAGGCAAGGTAACAAACATTCCCTCAGGAATGGTGACGGATCAGTTTGGAATGATTGGACTCCTGACATTCATCCGGGCAGCTGAGACGGACCCTGGGATGGTTCACCTGGCTTTAGGAAGCGACCTAACAACGCTAGGACTCAACCTCAACTCTCCAGAGTATGATGCTTAAGCCAAATATTGATTTTATGTCAATTTTGTCTTTTCGGCCACACATTCATTTCTTCATTTCTGTTTTAACTCCTCGTAGGAATCTGTATCCTAAGTTTGCATCTCCCTGGGCTTCAGCTCCATGTCGACCACAAGACATTGGTAAGAGCTAATTTGACCTAACTGGTAAAGATGACCAACTCAATTTGGCTCTTCAGTAATGAATGCAACTGTTTTTTTAGACTTCCATGTTCCTTCAGAGTACTTAACCAACATTCACATAAGGGACAAGGTGAGGTGATAAACACTTCAATAAAACAGCATTGAAATTGTATTTTGCACCCAGCTGACCTCATAATGTGCTCTACACAGCTGGCTGCAATAAAACTGGGGCGATATGGTGAAGACCTGCTGTTCTACCTCTACTACATGAACGGAGGAGACCTCTTACAACTCCTCGCTGCCGTCGAGCTGTACGTCCTGCTGATTAAGTCAATCTTAGCCCAAATATTTTTTTTGATAACCAACCACAGGTGGACGTCGAGAGGTTAAATGGAACGCTTTGTTGTATTGCAGTTTCAACCGGGACTGGCGGTACCATAAAGAGGAAAGGGTTTGGATTACAAGAGCACCTGGCATGGAGCCCACGCTGAAAGACCAACACCTACGAGAGAGGAACATACTACTTCTTTGATTGTCATAACTGGAGGAAGGTCGCTAAGGTAAAGATACTAAAAACCGTGTCAGCTACAGAGAGTTGCTGATAGTCTTTTGCTGATATTTCTGAAACCTAACATTGGATTTGTGCCATTCTCATTATATATGAATTAGTTTCTCTTTATGAACGTTTTGAAGCGTCAGAGTGGTAGTTGCGTAGCTGTCAATGAAGGGTCAGAAAGCTTTAAAATGCATTAAAATGAATAGTAATAAATTATATTGTTTAATTTGATTAAAAGTACTTTTTATGGGATTCGGTTAATTTTTTACACGTACATAGCAAAAATGTTTGAATCAATCTGCTTCAGTGTGGACCATTTAAATACTCATTATTCAGCCCGTTCTTATCCTTTCACATCATAGAACCTTATATGACAAAACGGCGCTATACTACGCACATGACACCCTTTGTCGTTAACATAACACGCGAACCCAAGGCGTCATAAATCCTTTAACGTAAAATGCAGAGATGTATAAAGTACTCGAAACCTGGACTTGGGTAAAAGTACAAGTGCTCTATCAAAAAAGTGACTTGAGTAGAAGTTGAAGTGCTCTTTAAGCACTACATTTACTAAAGTATTCAAAAAATGTTGTACTTAAGTATTGCAAGTAGTTTATTTTAAAATTCACTACTTAAGTAATAAAAGTACAAGTATTGTGTCATGTAATTATTAAAGAAAGCAGTCAAAAGTTTGAACTAGCAATCAAATAAGGAGCTTTGGCGGGATTCAAATTTGCTTTGGAGGCCGCAAAAAAATTGTCATTGCAGGACCTACATTAGTTTTCAATGTGTGTGTCAATAAATACCATTACCCTATAAAACTGGCGTGTGATTTAGGCAGCATGAAAGCCAACTTGCAATGAATGATTTGTAAAATTTTTATAATTGTAACGAATAACTAGCAGAACATTAAGAAAACATTGAAGTAAAAGTATTTAAATTCATCGAAAATATCTACTGAAGTAAAAGTCGAAGTATGAGAAAAAAACAATACTCTAGTAGAGTACAGATACAGCATTTTAGTACTTAAGTACAGTACTTAAGTAGTTATACTTTGTTACTATACATCTCTGGTAATATGAGACTACCCTACCCCTAGGGTTGGGTATCGATTGGAACCGGGACTAACTTTTAGTTTATCCTGGAATCATTCAAAAATTAAAATTTCCAATTCCTAGTTTCGATATTCAGTCCACTGACCGGAAGAAGAAACCGCTGAAGAACACCAACGAAGAAGCGTGTAACGAAAGTGTTGGCATAACTGCGCGAGTCGAACATGAGTAGCTTATGTCGGCGGTCCAAAGTGTAGCTTTACTTTTCTAAAAATAACGAAATCTCTTTCAAAATGCAAAATGTGTGAGAGAAGAGGTATTTTTTTGACAGAAGGAGTATTTCCTTCAAAAAGACCGTTGGTTAGCAAAGTTAGCTAAACTTTTTTGACCCTGCCTCTTAAAAGAATTGGAATCGAAACAAGGAATCGGAAACGGAATCAGAATCGTTCAAATTCAAACAATACCCAACCCTACCCTACCCCACACCTAAACCTACCCATCACAGCGCATGTTATATTAACGATCACGGATGCCATATGCGTAGTATAGCGCCGTTTTGTCATATAGCGTTCTCAGGATGAGAATGCGTTGCATTATTTCCCAAAAAATAGTTGAAAACGTGCACCTTGAAAGTACTTTTTTGAGCAGTCGATGCAGATAATGACGAAATATGTCACTATTATACTGAACGTTCAATTGAAGTGCATGTCATTTATATATATGTGGCTGGACGTCAGCTGTGTGCTTTCCTCTCGCCTCAGGAGTTTCACCTGGAATACGACAAGCTAGAGGAGCGGCCTCACGTGCCAACCACCTTCAATTACAATCCGGCCCAGCAGGCCTTCTGAAGCTGCGTCCATCAGCACCCGTGAGCTCTAAGAGCGATCGGCCAGAGACAGCCAGCTGACCTGCCCGACCACAAAAAAACCTGGTTTTATTCCTCAACTGTCTGGACAAGAACTGCGGGAGGGGGAGGGTGGCAGGGGTCTCCACCTTGAGAACTGGGGGGAGGGACCCTGCCTTACAAATTATGTGCTGCCCGAACACAAAAAAACACTTCTATATATTTTCATTCTGTTTTTAAATTCCCCCTCTTACGTTTTTCTTCTCCCTCCATTTCATTTCGAGCAGGGTCAATGTTTTGTTTACTCCTCTGATGGAAAGCCCCCTTTGGTGTTTGCCTGGAGTCTTTGAAGTTGCAGTACAGCACACAAACACATCCATTGGTATTAAAGAGAGAAAAAAATACGCAGTTTGCGCTTTGTTTTCCGAAGCGTGCTGTGCTAACAAACAGGACAGACACAAAGACAAATCCAATACATGTGAATACACAAGGGCAAAAGAAAATGCAATGTTCATTGTTGCACTATTTAGTAATAAAAGAACACAAAAATTGTTTTCTGCTTTTTTTTTAATGTGGGAAAATCGCTCAGCTCACATTGTTGTCTGGAAGGAGGTGCGGCCCTGTCATTAACATCATGGAGGTGCTCCCCCCCCCATTTTTCTTTCGTTTGTCATTCCTTTTGCTCCATCCACCTGCGTTCCTCATCCCGAGCTGTTTTCTGCTTAGTTTCAATAAAACCCAATCAGACTGTTTCAGTGACCGTTGCTGGGCACAAGCCACGGACCTGGCGGTTGTGAGCTTATCGAGAAACATTGTTCCAGAATGAATACAAACCCTTTTCAGTCTTTGTTACGATTTTGTAATAAACGTGTACATTTTTTTAATTTTTTGACATCACATGAATAAAGATATGTATGTATGAATGTGTATATATATGATATATATAGATAGATGTATCTATATATATATATACATTACGTCTATTTTGGAAGAAGTAACTATGCTTGACCTCGTTTTTAGGAGGTAAACAGAAATGGCATTATGTGGTAGAAGCAAAAATGCAAAAGACAAAAAAAAAATTAGTGAACAGTATGTTGAGCTGCCAGAAAGGGAATCAGCGTTTGTTACCCTGTGCACTTAAAGACCAATTCAACTAAACGAATAAAGGCGACACGGAGGGCCTACCGAGGACATCTGTATTGCGGGAAAAAACCACGGGGTGGAGACATTTCAGCTGCAGCTATTTGAATAGAAGCATTTCGTAGGAAAGGGAAAACCGATAGTACGAAAAACAGACCAATCTTGTATTTTCTGACCACATTTAAGGCTCCCTTTCTTTGTAATAAAGCAGAACGGCTTTCCTGAACCAGTGTTTGGACTCTGTATGGGACGGGGTTGTGTGTGGGTGAGACCGCACTTACAGTACCAGCATGCTGTTTGTAATCTCTCTGTAATGCATGACTAAAACTAACATGCCTTTTCCTGTTTCACATGAGCAGACGGTTTGTTGTTTTTCCCCCAAGTATTTTAATAAAGATGCCATGAGGTTAATGCACACGAGCTACTTGCAAACGGTCAAAATAGACAAGAAAGATCAGATGGAATGTCACTGAAGAAAGTGTAGTGTGCTTTTTCAAGCACTACGAATACTGTAAGACAGCAGAAGCAGCTTTAAGGCAAGTGCAATTCAACTTCCTCCATCACAGTGCTCAAGGATGTATGTTTTTAACTGTCGGACACATTTAAGGCAGCACAAATAGGCTAAACAGAAAATATTAGTGCGCTGACATTTTAAATTATAAATGTCATATTTCAAAGACGGAGATGAACAAGATTTGGCCATTATTTAAAGGGGTAATTCACTTAAAAAAAAAACTTGTGCTGATAATTTACTCACCCCATGTCATCCAAGATGTCCATGTTTTTCTTTCTTCAGTCGAAAAGAAATTAAGGTTTTTGATGAAAACATTCCAGGATTTTCTCCAAATAATGAACTTCAATGGGAACCAAACGGTTCAAGGTCCATATGAGAGTTTCAGTGCAGCTTCAAAGGGCTTTAAAACGACACCAGATGATGAATAAGGGTCTTATCTAGGACCCTTCGGAGTCATGACTCAAAAAAAGATTAGTTAATTTTGATAAACGAGTTTGAACAGGAGAGTCACGAACGTTTCATCACAGAACAGAGCAAGGCGAGCATTTGTGCTTATAAAACTTACATTTTTTATTTCATTTTTAAATTACCCTTATTCATCGTCTGAAATCGTTTAAAACCCTTTGAACACTTTGCAGTTTGCACTGAAACTCTCATTTGGACTGTTTGGTTCCCATTGAAGTCCATTATATGGAGAAAATCCTGGAATGTTTTCATCAAAAAGACAGAAAGAAAGACATGGACATCTTGGATGACATGGGGGTGAGTAAATTATGAGCAAAAGTTTTTTTTTTTTAAAAAGTGAACTACTCCTTTAAGCATTAAAAAATTAGTTCTGCCAACAAGAAAAAAAAATTTCAACACTGAAATACCAAAAATGAAAGGTCTGTCATCATTTACTCACCCTCACGTTGTTCCAAACCTATACGAATTTCCTTTCTTCTGTGGAAGAACTTTTTTGTCCATATAATGAAAGTAAATGGGGTCCAAAATCCCCATTGTCTTTCGCTGTATCGAACCCAAAAATTTTTCCACAGAATAAAAGTTATACAGATTTTAATTTGACATGAGGGTGACTAATTTTTAGAAATGTCATTATTCATCTTTGAATTTTTGTATAAAAAAATTGTATGGTCAATAGTGGTTTTATCATCTAAAAATACGTGTGGCTAATATTCAAGAGGATGTTAAGATACCTCATCTACCAATCACATTTCTCAAATTTACGTCATTATTGAAAACAACGCTTGCAAAACACCGGTTGAAAGTCACTGAAGTCATAAAATAAATGTGTAAGTTGGTCCAAATCTACTGTCAGTTCCAGTCAAATGAGTGCAAAATGAGTTTAAAGACGCTGTACAGACTCCAACAGAAGTAAAGTGGCTGGAGGATCAATGTTTATGACCTCCATGATTCATTTCATTCAAACTGCTTCGTAGTTTCACTTGCCACTTGGTTCACCCTCAATCGGCGAAGAACCAGGACCCGTTTTGGAAACTTCCTCTGTAAAGAGAGAGCTTAAATAAGTGTCTGTGGTCCAAAAAGTCACTATAAGATGTTCTAGAGATCATGGATCCATTAACCAACCTCTGTCCTTCTTCTCCTGGGTCTCCTCGGCTGCTGTTTTATCAGCCCTGAAGAAGATCCGAGCGCTGCTCAGAGAGAAATAAAGCAGCTCGAACTCCTACAAATGGAGAGAAGATGTGAATAAACAAAGCGATTGGCCATCATTGTTGAGGAGCATGAAGATACGAGTCCCACACCTGCAGATATACGTCCAGTCTCTTCTGGGTCAGGTTCATGGTCTGCATGAGCTTCTCATCCTGGCTGGTGGACTGAACGTTCTGCTCCTTCACTACTGCGTTCATTTCCTTCATGTACTTTTCCCTCACAGCCTGGAACCAATGGAGGGAGTCAAACTCCTGATACTGGTCGAGAAGCTTCAGGATGTAGGCGACACCTGGAAAACATGGGAAAGGTCCTTGCATATATCGTTCATAGATGAAATACCACTGGCGTTTGTAAGCGTAACGAACACATACCCATGGCGAAACCATCGTCTGTAAACGCAGCTCCCACTTTGTTCTTTTTGTTTAGTTTTTCTTTGCAGCTGATTGAGTGTTCCACAAAATTGACTGTCTGCAAGCGAGAAGAGAAATTAACGTTGTGCACGCGACAGTGTTATTTTTGGCATCCATTTTTGATTAAAGGCCATTGCACACTGGGTACGAAATTTCCGTGAAAAAAAAACAAAAAAACATCCGAATCTTTTTATGACGGACTGAAAATTTCGGAGGCGGTGTGCAAGCGTGATTGACATAACGTGAGCTTGAAATTTTTTTTTAACGTGCAAAAATTTCTAATTCGAATTTCAGACTCGGTGTGCAATGGCCTTTAGTCTTAGTCTTCATCTTCAGATGAAAATGTTTATTGGTCTTATTTACATTTCAGTCATTTTGTCTTTCATAGTTTTAGTCTAGTTTTAGTTGACGAAAAGTCATTGCAATTTTTGTCAACTTTTAGTCATTACTTTTAGTCAAACTGCAGTTACCGACATTAATTTTGGTAGCGATTTATATGTAGTCTTTACTATTTAGAAAAAATAAGTCATTTATTTTTCTCTCTAGGCCAATTCAATTGAGCTTATGAGAAATTGAAACAGTTTGTTGACATTGCACTCTTTAGCAGTAACACTTATGCAGTTCTACATATCCATTTTCCTTAGTTCAGTGGTTCTCCAAATTTTCTCCAGTCACACCTTTCCAATAAGGGACAATATTTGCCCCTTTAATCGATTTTTCCAGTTCATATTTTACCTTTATAAATATCTTTACAAAATAAATAATGCTTTAAGTGAGTCACCGAGTCATTCATTCATTCAGTAACGAAGCAAGTTGCTGTATTAACGGATCATTCAATCTCACGATTCGTTCAAAGCCACAGATTCGTTCACAAATGAAAACATCACTTATTCGTGCCCTTTTGTTTGTTGAACTGATGTATAAAATCAATATCACATTTGAAATCGTGTGGATATTCAGACTTCAATATTTAAAAACACAGCTAGATTTCAGCCTGCATTTTGATCGCAGATTTAGTTGCACAAACAGCTCGTGACAGAACACATACCGATGACCGACTGAATGACCCTCTAAGTTGAAAATCTCAAATGAAGATTGCTGAACTCCAGTTTAACTTGTCTGTGCTTTCTGATCATCCACAAACTTCTTCAGCAGTGTAGAGAGAGGGTGTGCGCATCGCAATGCGCGTGGTTGCCAGATACTATTGAAAAGACCGGCTAAAATCGTGTTCTTTTAACAGAAAGGCTCTGACTGGGGGTTTAAGTTTTTGAAATCTGGCAACCGTAAGCATGAACGCTCGTAAGAACAGTCAATGTGCTGTCGTCTCCTTTATTTGACAAAAAACAAGTGGTTTTGTCCAGTTTAAATTTGTTTTAAACACATTTCAGTCTCGTCTTTTTTGTCAACGATATTGCATGTGTTGATATAGTCATATTGATCGTTTCGTTTAATGACATGGGTGTCGACTCTCATTGTCTTGTCTTAGTCAGGGAAAAAAAGGTCGTCAGACGAACATTTTTCGTCATAGTTTTCGTTAACGAAATTAACACTGGCACGCGATGCTGCAGTAAGCAAGAGATTGCCACATCACATTTTCACAGATCTGAAGACCCACCAGAGGAGGAACGATCATGTAGAAGTTCCTCAAGTGCATGTTCTTAATACTGCGAAACTCGGGATGCGAAAACCCCCACCAGCATCTTGAAGTACTCGGTTCCTTCAGCAGAGTTGCTAGTCAGGTCGCTAAGCACACAATCCAGTTGGCTGAAATTAAAAAAAATATATATATATATATATATACACAGTATATTTTATTATTGGCATATTTTGACCATTTACTAATTATTATTCTGTGGCATAGACGCTGTTTGAGTGAGGTATGATGTACAGTACCTGGCGGCCTTCTGCGTCTCTTCAGAAAGACCTTCCTCTTTCACAAGCTCCTCAAAGTTCACAATGTCCTCGAGATCAGGAACAAACCTGGAAGACATCTCAGTGTCAATGCTAAATGAATATTGTATTATGTTCTCTGAATTTCATGTGAGATGACTTTATCTAGTATTCATCAATTATTACTATGATCTGAATGTCTCAGTCAAATAACATTTGAGTATAGTAGTCAAGTGTGCCGCGCACATGTCCTGAAAAGTGAAGCCAACACATTTTGATCGCCCCCTGGTGGCTGGTTGCAGAATAGGTCATAATCCCCAGTCCTCTCTATGTAATCGAAAGGGACACGAGCCAAATGAAAAAAATCCAATTATATTTCAACTAATTTTTTCTGAAGATGGTTTCGGTTTTGTAGGTAGACCTGATCACGCAGACATATGTTTAAGTGTCAAAGGAGTAGTTCACTTTAAAAAAACTTTTGCTGATAATTTACTCACCTTCATGTCATCCAAGATGTTCACGTCTTTCCTTCTTCAGTCGAAAAGAAATTAAGGTTTTTGATGAAAACATTCCAGGATTTTCTCCATATAATGGACTTCATTGGGAACCAAACAGTTCAAGGTCCAAATGATAGTTTCAGTGCAGCTTCAAAGGGTTTTAAACAACACCAGATGATGAATAAGGGTCTTGTCTAGGACCCTTTGAGTCATGACTCAAAAAAAGATTTGTTCATTTTGTTGAACGAGTTCGAACACGAACGCTCATCACAGAACAGAGCAAAGCGAGCATTGGTGCTTATAAAACGTAAACTTTTTTAATTTATTTTTTAAATGAGCGATCGTTTCGCTAGATAAGACCCTTATTCATCATCTGGTGTCGTTTAAAGCCCCTTGAAGCTGCACTGAAACTCTCATTTGGATCTTGAACCGTTTGGTTCCCATTGAAGTCCATTATATGGAGAAAATCCTGGAATGTTTTCATCAAAAACCTTAATTTCTTTTCGACTGAAGAAGAAATGACATGCACATCTAGGATGACATGGGGTGAGTAAATTATAAGCAAAAGTTTTTTTGAAAGTGAACTACTCCTTTAATATTTCCAAAAAGTTTGGTTTTAGTTTGGTTTGGGTGATTGACAGCTGTGCTTGCAGAGTGAGTCTCGGGCTCCAAACGATGTAATCAGCAATGATTGTTTCTGGGATATTTGGACTTAATTTTTCTACAGCGGGAGGAAGCGGAGACAGACTGTCCGTCTTTTTTACAGTCAATGGTAGTAGTAGAAAGTGATGCTATACCTAATAGCGCTACTGCAGCAGTGCAGTCCTCCTGACCGAATCATGCGCACATAGCCCATCGCATTGCCTGCAAGAAAGGGAAGAGAGGGAATGAAAGAAACCTCATGGGATAGTTCACCCACATTTAGTTATAGATGCGTTCAAACGACAAAGTTTACCCGATCTGACTGATGAGCTGTCTGTACTGGTCCAGGTAGCTCTGACCATCAGGAGTGAGACCCAACTTCCTGATGCCCCGGTTGAACTTCTCCGCTCGCTCAAAGGGGTACTTCGTTTAGCAGAAACCAACAGAAGAACACGTCTTAAAAAAAAAAAATGTATATTGCTTCACGAAAACAACGGCATGCAAATGGAAACCAACATACTTTTTGGTCGGTCTGATCCTTGGTTTCCCTGAAGAAGCGGATGTCTTTGATGAGTCTGGATTTGATGTGTTCGTCATACATGAACTGACTGAAAATGTAGAACTTCTTGCGGAGGAACTGATACGTGAAGTTCACCTGCAGAGATATACTTCAGACCATCAATATTAGTGGTCGGCCGAAATTTAGCATTCTTTTAAGGCCGAAAGGTTTTTCGGTTTCTGACTTTTATTTTGACGGTATGCCGGACTTATATTTTGACAGCGCTAATTATTTATTTCTGATTTAGTAAATATTATGTAAAATAAATCGAAATTTAATTTCAGAAACTGTGTATTTACGATCTTTAAATTAAATAGTGTGAAATCATAATATATCGGCTTTATATCAGACACCTTCGGCATAAAAAAAAATCAATTTCGGTCGATCATTATTTGACATGATGAGATATTTCTGGTCACGTAATAAAGACTACAGGCTACATACCGTTGTGTTCATGATACCCGTTCCATGAGTGCGAATAGAGTTGGCAATGTGGCGGATGTTTATGGTATTTAAGTGCTTGTTGTTGCTGGTCCTCTCGATGAAGATCTACACACAATGCAGAACATGTTTTACACAAACACATCAACTAAAGTACATTGGTAACGCTTCCTTTTACAGTCCAGTTACC
The DNA here is from genome assembly GCA_030378365.1 of Hybognathus amarus. Classification (NCBI taxonomy): domain Eukaryota; kingdom Metazoa; phylum Chordata; class Actinopteri; order Cypriniformes; family Leuciscidae; genus Hybognathus; species Hybognathus amarus. The sequence goes on along the minus strand of JAQIUQ010001615.1, from coordinate 126,578 downwards.
CATGTAAATACTATGTACTTATTTTAGTAACTACAATTACTGGGTAATAACTAGTACTAACCCTGAACCTACCCCTAAACCTAACCCTCTTCCATGTACTTACCTTATATTAGCTAGTACTTTCTAGGTAAGTACACTGTAAGTACACTGCAAGTACTGTACTGTAAAAGGAAGCGTTACCAGTACATTTATGGACCAATATCTTCAGAGGTAAAGTCTTGCCTGGTTGTTTAGGTTGTAGAGGTAGCGGGAGACGAAGACGTGAATGTTCCTCATGATCTCAAGGACGTCCAGACCCTAGAAGACACCAAAAGTGAAGTGAGGCTGAATGCGACATCATTTTTGAGCTGATCCGAGTGAGGTACACACCTGTTCCAGAGTTTGGCTGGGGAGATGAGCCTCAGTCATGACCAAACCATAGCGCTGTGTGGCGAGATTCCTCATCTCACTGTACGTGGCCCAGTCGTGAAGAGCCACAGTCGTCAAGTTGTAAAATGTCTTGTCTAGATAGTGAGTCACATAGGCTGCAGGAAACAGAGGACTTGATCTTAATATCTTACACATCATGCTTAGAAGGCAGAGATAAAGCTCAAGGTTATGACATTACAACCAAGGATCCCTTAATATGATGATCCCAAGAGATAGACTCTTTTCTACTTTATTTTCATCTATAAAAGGTATTGTTTTCAAATGATTAAATGTGTAAATAATACACATAGATAATAATACACAAATATTTAAAATACATAAATTACTAAAATAATATTTAATGCATACATTATATATACTTTACTAAAATAAGTTTATATATATATAATATATAAGTGTTTATTTGAATATTATTAAAGTATAAATACTACAATATAAACTACATACACAAATATTTAAAATACATACATTACTAAAATAATATTTTATGTATATATTATATATACTTTACTAAAATAAGTTTATATATATATATATATATATATATTATAGTGTTTATTTGAATATTATTAAAGTATAAATACTATAATATAAACTACATACATCACAAAAAAATGTATGAATAACACTGATATTTCCACTTTACTGCAGCTATTTACTAACTACGTATAAATATAAAATAATGAAACCCATGATTAAGGTTAGATAAACCTTTTTACTATAAATTATTGTAAAAATACATTTTGTTAAATAACACATTATCTGTAAAAAATTAATAAGACAATATAATAAGAAAAAAGAATAATTGGCATTAATCTAATTCTTTCAAAAAAGACAAAATGGAACAATAAAGTCATATTAAATAAATGTGAAAATGACATTTTCAAATGGTTATAATAAATTAACTATGGGGTATTTTGAGCTGAACTTCACAAATACATTCTGGGGACACCAAAGACCAATATTACATCTTATAAAAAAGGGGCGTAGTAGGTGCCCTTTAAAGGTACAGTACTAAAAAAACACTTGTTTATGACTGTTTTTTATGCGAAAAACCTTGACTAACATTATATAAGCACATTTCAGGGACAAAAGACAAACATGCAGGATATGTTCCCTTTAAAGAACTCATTATATAAAATACATTTAGTGTAACTCATGCATTCAGTCTTATATTCTCTACCTTTGATGTCGATGAAACGGTTGAAGAAGCGAATGGGCTTAGAGAGAAAAAGTGTGCCAGATCCTTCATGCCCACTTTGAAAGGATTTCGGTCATCCAGTTTGAGGTGTGTGTGCACAGATAAGCGCAGGTCCTTCTCAATTTCCTTACACAGCTTGTCTAGCAGGTGCTAAAGATAAAAAAAAAATATGCAAAATTATAAGTGTAAGAAATTATACCCCAACCCAGATTATAGATGGTTGATCCCCAAAATGGCTTATCTATCATAGAGGAAAAAAAAGTTGTATGGTTTTTCTGCACCATTTAAGTGGATCACATCATGAGCAAATGGCCATCAATTGTAGAATTGTAGATCTCAGCCAATGGGGTATCTCAACTCCATTAACACAGAGACCACAGCTGTTACAATAGGAGCAACTTCATTTACTTTAAGGGTTGTAAACTGTAATGGAATAAAAGGTTTGAGAATTGGATGTTCTGGGTTCATTCTGACTACATTGAACCCAAGGTGCTACCTTCTTCAACGTCCTCCTCATCTTTTCTTACACTACAAAAAGTGCATCCAACATTTGGCTTACCTCATTGAAGATTTCCATGATCTCAGTGTCATAACACTCCAGTAGCTGATCACATGACTCCATGTGTTTGGCGTGCAACATGGTGGGCACACAGTCTCTGAGCGCACTAAACATGTACTATAAAAAATATATACATATTTAAATGGCATGTAAAAAATATTTCACACTAAAAGTGAACATTAAGGATAGATTGTGCTTTTACATGAATTCTGGCCGCATCCACAGCGTTTTCATACACGTCATCCAGGTAGATGGGGAAGACGGTTCGATGCCAGTAGAGAAAACTGCAGTCGCATTGCACTTTGACTCTGAGGAGAGAGGATATCTCATCATTCACTTTACAAGACAGTCACAGACTCAAAATCGGCCACTGCTAATTATAACTAGTTGAACAAATGTAAGGCTCACCGCTCTCTTAGTTCACTGATTAAGTCCAGCTTTTTCAGCACAAGCTGTAAAGGAAGGAGCTCCTCATCCTTGAAAGTTTTCTGTGGAAAAACAAAATGTAATGAAAAAAAAAGGAACATCAAACAAGAAAAAAACATTTAAAAAATGTAATGGAAAAAAAATAATATCAAACAAGCAAAACATAAAAAACAAAAATGCAATGAAAAAAAAGAAAAGAAAAAATCAAACAAGAAAAACAAAAAAAAATTAAATAAAAAATGCAATGAAAAAAAAAAAGAAAATCAAACAAGAAAAACATTAAAAAAAGCAATGAAAAAAAGAACAAACAAGAAAAACATAAAAACAAAAATGCAATGAAAAAAGAACATCAAACTAAAAATACATAAAAACAAAAATGCAATGAAAAAAAGAAAAGAAAATCAAACAAGAAAAACATTTTAAAAAAGCAATGAAAAAAAGAACATCAAACAAGAAAAACAAAAATGCAATGAAAAAAAGAACATCACACAAGAAAAACAAAACACAAATGCAATGAAAAAAATAACATCAAACTAGAAAAATTAAAAAAAAAAATAAAAATGCAATGAAAAAAAGATCATCAAACAAGAAAAACATAAAAACAAAAATGCAATGAAAAAAAGAACAAAAAGAACATAAAACAAGAAAACATAAAAACAAAAATGCAATGAAAAAAGAACATCAAACAAGAAAAACAAATGCAATGAAAAAAAGAACATCAAACTAGAAAAATTAAAAAAATAATAAATGCAATGGAAAAAAAAAATCAAACAAGAAAAACATAAAAACAAAACAAAAATGCAATGAAAAAAAAGAACAAACAAGAAAAACATAAAAAATAAAATAAAAATGCAATAAAAAAAACACAAACAAGAAAAACATAAAAAATAAAATAAAAATGCAATAAAAACAAAAGAACACGAAACAAGAAAAACATAAAAACAAAGTATAAAAAATGCATAAATAAATAACGAGCATCAAAAAAACATAAAAAAGAATAAAAGCAAAGCATAAAACAAAACAAGGAACAAAAAAAAAAACAATGAACATCAAAAAAGAAAATCTTCCAAAAATGTTTTTAATAATAAAATCTATTTAATGAACAAATAAAATATTTGTATTAATAAGAAAATAAACACCATGCGCAAAAAAAAAGTCAAATAAACTGGAAGCAACTTTAAGGCATCAGAAATGACATTTATTTTAATAGTTTATATTCAAATGTCACGAATTGGCCATAAATTTGATTCAGAAAGCACTCAAATGTATTTATACTCACCATCTGAGTGCCAACACTGAGAGCCAGAGACACGATCAGTCTCCTCTCTTTGGTGCTGGGCCCGTCCAGAGTGTTCTCCAGCCAGAACCAGAGCCGACAGCACGTCCAACCTCTGCTCACTGTACTTCTTATCAGAGATCACTCGTTTCTGAATGAGGGCAACAACCAATCATGAAAATGTCTGGTCTATAGAGCTGGTGTATGTGAAATGGTTGTGTTTGTACCTTAGCAGTAGAGATGGAGGCCAGAGCCTGAGACTGCAGCTGTTGCGTGATGTGAGACACAGAATCTGCTACAACCACTGAGCGCCGGTGGAATGTGTGCTCCACAGCCTGTGCTTGACAAACACTCACATAAACACTGTGCACTTCACACAACCTAGAAGAATACCATTAGTGTAGCAGATCCGCAATGCACCCTACAACTACTGTAGAGTACTTGACCTGATGGGAGACACTGCATAATGAACTGAGAATAGTGCACACAGCCTAAAGAATGCTTGAACACTAGAACTAGTATACACTACCTGTCACTGCACAGTGAAACTTGCATACAACCTAGTGTACATTTGGCACCTATGATAGCATAAAGTTTCTAAAATACAGTCTTTAAACAGATTAAAATATACTAGTATTTATAGTGCACACTACTATTAGTGTTTATGATTTTGTGCACACTACAACACTCATACTGGACATGTAGTAAACACAACTAATGTGTAAAATAAAATTGTTCTAAATTTCTAGTGCATATCATTATTAGTTTCCAAATGATTGTGCACACAACAATATACTAGATTAGTGCACACTATTAGCATTTAAACAACAACTAATGCACTAAATTTGTGCAGAGTAATTATTGCGCAGCACTAAATTGTACTAGATTTATAATGCACACTATTACTAATGTATCAACCTTTTCATGTAGACTAAACCAAACATATTAATATGTAATAAGTCAACACTACTATTAATTTCTAAAATGATATACTAAATTTTTAGTGCACATCATTAGTGTCCAAATTTTTGTGCACACTACAAGTAATGTACTACATTTGTAGTGCACACTATTAAGTTTTAAAATGGTGAGCTCTGTAAATAATGCACTAAATTTGCAGTGCGGACTACTGACTATTGTCTAAATTACTGACATTACAATGCACTACATTTATAGTGCACACTAACTTTGACATTTTTGTGAACACTACAACCATCATGCAAGATATGTAGTGAAACACTAAAATTAAGTGTAAAATTCTGTACTAAATTTGTAGTGCATATGGTTATTTGTTTCCAAATATTTGTGCACATTACAAGTAATGTACTACAATTGTAGTACACATCAGAGCACTACAAATAATGCACTGAAATTTGCAGTGGCAGACCTGTTATTGTACAGTACTAGATTTATAGTGCACATTACTAATAATGTGAACACTGAATACGACAGATAAAATATTGTCCAGAATTGTGTACATTATGTTTTATGTCCAAAAACTAGAACTGAATGTACTATCGTTAGTAGTGCACAACATTACATTAGTGTTTAAACAATATTAGTGTTAAAAAAATTGTGTAAACGATTGTACAAACCACATTGAAAAACAGACAGTATATAATAAACACTGTTCGCATTTGAAAATAAAACATTCCTGATTATGTTAAATTATTTGCTATTGAAAATATTGACTCATCAACCCACTTTTAACAACTCCACTAATCGGCACAGGGCCTTCACAGAGGTCTTGGTCACTGGGCCGCTGCATGGACATGTACATATTCATAGTGGTCTTGATGATGGTGCTGATGCTGTAAGCGTACAGGATTCCCTGTTGAAACACAGACACATCTGGGTAACACTTTAGTTTAGGGTCCAACTCTCACTATTAACTAGTTGTTCATTAGCATGCATATTGCTAGGATATAAGCTGTTTATTAGTACATATAAAGCCTTATTCTGCATGACCATATTCTACATCCCTACCTTAACAACTATTACCTTACTAACTATTAATTAGCAGTAATTAGGGGTTTATTGAGGCACAAATCATAGATAATAGTGAGAAATTTCAAACTCTTTTAACAACATTTTTAATCCTGAAAAATAACAGAAAAGAATAAAACGTCAATCTCTACCTGAACAAATGTATTACACCTGTTGCTCAAGTCCTCAGACAGTTTTTCTGGTTTCGGTTCTTTTGATAATATTGACTCCATCTTCATCATCCAGGAGGTCACAAATATGTAGTATGACTGCATGTCCCTGCACACAGGAACATAATCAGTCAATAAGGGCTTTCGTATTGGGTAGTTATAAGAAAGACGGAGAGTTAAAATGAATACAATCTCCTGTCCACACCAGCGTTTTATCTGTGTATTAGAATTGATCTCCATCCACATTAAAACGACTGAAAACGCAGATCACGTGGACCATTCACCAACAGGTGTAAACAGGAAACGGGTCATGTGATGGGTGGCTGACGAATCAGGGAAGGACGCGTCATGACTGATGACACCCAATCATAGAGCCCGAGCGCGAGGCTCTCCGTCATCGTTTCTAGAGTCCTCTGTTTTGTCCCGTTCTTCACTAAAAAGTCCTCCGGTGATTCATAACGCAAAAAAGAGCTGCAGCAATTCTAAATTTCTCCGTTTTAGGTCTTCGCTTTTTCCGTTTTAGTCCAGACGGGAGGTGCAAATGTAGCAAAAGCTACAAAAAACTAAAAATTCCTAAAACTAAAATCATTCCCAGGTACTTCCACTATTAGTTCTAGGGACTATGAAAAGGTTCCTCCGGTTCGAAAGCCCCTATTATAAGGAACCCTAAATCTTTATAATGGCATAAAATACATGGACCATGGATGAATTGTTGAGGCTAAATCATAATTCATTTATTAGTCTGTCTTACTTCATTAGTGTCTGGGCCTTTTGCTGCAGGGAACGCATCTCTACTGCTGCGGGTGCTCTGGACGCTCTTCTTGTCCAGTAGTTTAGCTGCCGCAGGGACTTTGTTTATCAGAAATGTGTCTGGAAACCAGATTATATTGGCTGCTAATGTCACTGCAGGGACCTGGAGGATTGAACAAGGGAAAGAGTTTTGATAATGACTGAAAGAGCAGATCTACACACGCATAAATCCCACTGGTTAAGTGTACTCACCTTTTTACACACATCTATCAGGGATTTGTAGATCTTCTTGTCCACTGCCCTAAAGATGTGGAAGTGTAGCACGAAGAGACCACATACACCTCGTACACTTATCCCGCTGGTCGATCTCCTGATGGTTCACCTGCAAGTCACATGACTGTTGTCAGTTGTCTATAGCTAAAAGGAGGCTCTCATTAATGCTGTTTGGAATTCAAAACATATACAGACCAAGCTTTTGACTCAATGTTGGCAAAAATGGTTCTGATATTATAACGCAAACTCCTCTGCAAAGGCAGTGTTTTTAGAGACGGATACACCTTCTTCTGGGTTATCAAACCTCTGCTCCACACAAGCCTGCATGAAAATGGGAAAAAACACTTATTAACATACAGCCAATATAGAGTGGTGCAGGTATGACGTGAAAACAGGACTATTTCACAACTATTGACCACAATTTGACCAATAATTCAGTAAAATCTTTGTGAATGATATATGAAAGAAAATTTATATATATATATATATATATATATAAATAAATGTATACATATATGGTATGAAATAAATGTATATATATATATATATATATATATATATATATATATAGTATGCAGTTAAATCAATTAATCACATCATAAGACATAAAAGTTTGTTTATATAATACTTGTGTGTCTATATATATATATTTTTTTTATTTTGTGTGTATGCGTGAGTCTGAATGTATGTGTGTGTGTGTGTGTGTGTGTGTGTATATATATATATATATATATATATTCACATACAAATATACACACACAGTACATGCACACACACATACACTCACATATATATTTATTATATATCTTGCATACACATATATTATATAAACACAAACTTTAATGTTAGATGCGATTAATTGATAAGACAGCACTATTATATATTTTGAACTAGTATTTTTTTAAATATTATTAAATATGTGTAAAATATTTTTCTTCTATATTAACAAATTTATCATCAGCATCACACACACAAAAGTGATGTCCGGAGGGAATATTTGTTTTTAATGAACATCAAAATATGAGAAGTATGTTATATTGGGAAGAACAAAACACTAAACTTGGATATCTGACATAGGGCTTTCAAACGATTAATTGTGAATAATCGCACCCAAAATAAAAGTTTGTGTTTACATAACATATGTGGATACACTGTGTATAATTATTTTGTATGCATATATATATATATATATATATATACACATACATACATACAAATATATATATGTATATATATATATACATATATATTTAAAATATTTATGTATAATATAAATTATATATAAATCTATATACAGTAAATACATGAAAATATTTCTTAAATATATACAAGCATAAGTGTGTATTTATATATATATAATAATTATACACAGTGCACCCACATATATTATGTAAACACAAACTTTTATTTTGGATGTGATTAATCGTCAATTAATCGTTCAACAGCCCTAATCTGACAATGTTATTGGCAAATATTGGCATTAAAGGCAAACTACAGCTGCATAATTTATCTTGCTATGCAAATAAAACTGAATGGGGTTGACCTGAAAGATCATGCTGTCCAACAGCTGCCCCTCCAGCTTCAGTAAGAGCTTCTCAAACGGCTTCAGTTTCTCCTCTGGAATGGCAAACTTAGCCGGGTTATGATGGACAGATTTCAATAACCTTCAGAAACAACACAGAAAATCTTTTAATCAAAAACCCCAATTTGAAACACCACATTTCATAAATGCATTCATGAGATGCATTTTATTATATGAAATGTATTGAATTTCAGTTCATTCACATTAATGTCAACATCTAAATGGTCCCACTCCACCTTTTATACATCTTCCAGTGTTCCCTCAGTGTGGCGTGGTTCTCCATGATCTCATCCAGGGTGATGAGGACCACCAGAAGTTCTCCCAGATGCTCGTACACTGCCTGGTTGTAGACAAAGAGAAACCGTCACTACAAGACGTCACGTATCAGTGAGGAATCGCATGAAGATGGAAATTACCTGAAAGTGTACACCTGTGGACTCAATGATTTTAGTCGCCCCCCTGAGATATAGAAAAAAAGAATAATTCAGCAAGACAGCATTTGTGTAACACTACATAACAAGTAAATATTTTATATTTCTCACTTGCTGCTGTTATACAAAGCAGCCAGCTGGTGAACCATGTTAACCACCACCTCAAAGCAGCGCGAACACAAAGCAAGACAGCTCCTGTTACATATAAACAGAATAAATGAATCTATGTGTTTAGAGCTCTTCATTTCTTTTGAATGCAAAAAGATCATGAGGTCAAACCTGTAAGAAGGAAATGAAGCGGCCCATCTGAATCCGAGACTCTCCCTCCACCACACTAGTGTCTGACACTGCAATCCAATCAGATGGGAGTCATCAAATTCAAATAAATTAATAGCATGCAATTCCAGCTGGATAAAAAGATAGATTTTTGAAACAAAAAACAACAAATATGGTCTAATTTTGCTATAAACATATAACTTTTGATTTAACTTTCTGGTTAGAGTTTGAACATGTTCTTGATAAGTAAGATGTGAGTCAAGGTAGACTCCCAAATACTTAAATGCTGATACAATTGAACGCGTTTGATTAGAAAAAGTGATAGGATTGGATATGGATATTTGTCTTCTAGATGAATAAAAATACATGCATTGGGTCTCATTCATGAAACATTTGTAAATATACGAGTAAATATGAGAGTGATTTGCGCGTAAAGAGGCCTTCCCGAAAACTCTTCTCCTGATTCCAACCAGTCATAAATGGGATGCCCGTGCACATTCATTCTCAATTACCATAAATCCCGCCCATTATATACGACTGACATCTATATATACTGTAGGCATATAATAACATGAATGCAAATGAAAAAGAAAGATTTCTCGGATGCAGAAATTGAAGTTTTGTTATCAGAAGTTCATTCAAAACGCCAATATTATTTTTAAGCGTACATAGTGGCCTATTAGGTCCTAAAGACAAAAGGAAGCTTGGCAGCATATTACAGATGCAGTTAATGGAGTTTCATCTGTTAATCGAACAGTCCCAGAAGTGAGAAGAAAATGGTTTGACATTAAGCTTAACTGCAAAAAACGAATTAGTTCACTTCGGAAAAATCATATTCAAACTGGAGAAGGACCGCCATCGATCACCAGATCTACTATTACTTATGGAAGCTTGTTTCCGCCATAGAATAAAAAAATAAAAAGGTAATTGCGACTTTTTTCTCACAATTGCGAGTTTACATCTCGCAATTCTGACTTTATAACACGCAATTGTGTGATAAAAAGTCGCAATTATTTTTTTTTCCTTTTATTCAGTGGCGGAAACAAGCTTCCATAAATTACTGGCTCTCATAATAGAAGTAAAAAGAAAAAACGTATGTAATTACTATATAAAATATTTTTTCAAAATGCTGTTTAAATATGTACCCGATTAAGGTGAATTAAAATGCAGCCTTATTAATGAGAAAAACATTCGGATGTTAAGTGCACCATTTTACGCGTGGCTGGGAGCAGGTGTAGATGTCTTGCGTACCTAGCATTTGGATTAGACCCATTGTGTGTGTATATTGGTGCATATTGTATCATGCAGAGAAGCTATAAACTGAACTGCGAAAACCAAAACAACCATAGTTACCTCCTTCACCATAATACAGCAAGCCATTGTAGAACTTGGTTTCAGCCTAAAAATAGACAAAAGTAGGACAAAACCATTATTAGCTTTGCTAAGTTTACATCTGATTAATTGACTTTATAATCATCTGGTCAAAAAATTGGTGTTGGTATTATTTTCTTAATGTTTTTTAAATACATTTACATTTATTCATTTAAACCAAAGCGACTTACAATTGCTATATATGTCAGAGGTCGCACGCCTCTGGAGCAACTAGGGGTTAAGTGTCTTGTTCAGGGACACACTGGTGTCTCACAGTGGATTCGAACCTGGGTCTCTCACACCAAAGGCATGTGTCTTATCCACTACGCCATTCGACACCATTCATTAAATGAACCAAATGACTCTAAAAAAGATTAGTTCATTTTGATGAACGAGTTCGAACAGAAGAGTCATGAACGTGCATCACAGAACAGAGCAAGGCGAGCATTTGAGCTTATAAAAATTAAAAACATTTTTTTTTTAAATGAGTGATCGTTTCGCTTGATAAGACCCTTATTCATCGTCTGGAATCGTTTAAAGCCCTTTGAAGAGTTTGCACTGAAACTCTCTTTTGGACCTTGAACCGTTTGGTTCCCATTGAAGTCCAATGTATGGAGAAAATCCTTAAATTTTTTCATCAAAAACCTTAATTTCTTTTCGACTGAAGAAAGAAAGACACGGACATCTTGGATGACATGGCGATGAGTAAATTATCAGCAAGATTTTTTTTTAAAAGTGAACTAATGCTTTAATATTTTTTGCTGTTTTTTGGACTTTCAACTCTATTCAACTGAAAAACAAATATTTTGCTACATTTTTAAATGTCTGTACTTCTGCTCAATTTAATGCATACTTTTTGTATGTTCTTATACAATTTTCATTTATTACTCCAGTCTCCAACTTACCTCGTATTTCAGTTTTTTAACCTCACTGCAAAGAGCTGCATACACTGTGATGACTTTATTAAGCACCTAGGGAAAAAAAGAGAGATTTTGGAAAAAAAGCAACAGGTAAACTCATAATACACTAATTTCACTTCAGATTTGCAGTCCACCAAACAGCAGCATCTAAAACAGCACATTGTTGAACCACTAATTATTATTATCAGACCTTATTTTCTGTCTTGATGAGTTCCAAGAGTGAGGACTGTTCATACGGCAGGAGCTGGTGTGGAAGAGCAAAGACGGTGATCTTAAATAAATGCAATTCAACAAGCAATAATCCCTGATATGAAGATATAATAATAACAAAACACCTTCAAAGCGATGGGATCCAGAGTGAAGTCCCACACATCTCCAATAGAGTCGTCAAGGGCTTCTTCAGATACCCTGGAGCTGAGCGGTATATTCTTCTAAGAACTTCTCATAGTTTTTAACCTGCACTTCTGTGTGAATTTCTGCACAGGAAGGAACCAAATGCAACAGATCAACAGTCACAAAACCAGCAATAAAAGCTCCAAATGATTTCCTTCCTTATTTGGGTGACCAATTCTTTAATTATACATGTATTTGTTTAATTAAATATGTATATTTATATATACAGTAGTCAACATTTGAAGTGGATCAAAAAAGTCCATCAAAGTTGTCCTGACAGACGAGAAAAACGGGTATCGATTCAAAACTCATGTATAACTTTGATGAAATCTCTCATTACCTGAAATTACAATAAGGTGATATCTTGTATAAAATATTATCCATCTGGATGGGGGTCTTTAGATTTGTAAAGTTTGACCTCCCCTCTTATAGACCAAAATAATTATATTATAGCATGTATTATATTCAGAGTTTTGGCATGTAAATCTATCATAAATCAAATAATATCATGTGAATGAAAAAATATTGATATTCTGAGCACTGAATTCACTGGCTAATTAAATTAAATTACCTATTTTTGCATTAAAAGAAATCGAAACATCAAATACAATGACACTTCCAAATGAAAGTGAAAGTCTTCCTTATCAAATGTTTGTTTAATCAATAAAGCCCACAAACATCATTTCTAATCAGTGTTTGAACTTGGCCACTTTCCCTGGTCATCTGACAGCTGGCTAACGTTACTCAGCTAACTGCAGGATCTACAGATTTTTACACGTTCCTAATATCATCCCGAACAAACGCGTTACTTACTTTGTGATCCATCATCAAAGCGGTCAAACTCCCAATCAGGAGATAACGAATCCACAGCCATCGTGATAGAAACAACACAGACTTATATTTTCAGTCAGCTGCCATTAGATCAGTCAGTCTGAACAGTGTCAGAGAGGGGAGGGGCTGTGCTGGAGTCACATGATACACACAGTCAAGAGAATTTCCGGTCTGCGTCTTAGAGTGAAATTCATAATAAAAGCATGCCAGATGTCTATTTCGCCCAAACATTTACGTTGTCATATTTATATATATATATATATTTATATATACGAACGTTTAAATTATGCGCTGAAGATACGCTTTTTTGGTTTCTAATGATGAAAAGTCGTAATTTTAATCAAAGAAAAAAAAGAAAATAAGAACACATTAAAACACATTTGTGTACATTTATAATCTCCGATATAAAAAAAAACATTGCTTTTAAAAACGAATGGCTCTGAATCAGTGACTTTTGACTTGCAGTTCTCCCTCTTGTCCTGCGGGTGGCGCCATGACGCACAGCGACAACACAAATAATGAAACAACTTTCTCCTCGTAAATTAGACGATAGAGGATTGTACAGATGAATGCATTGTGATTTGCCAGTCAGTTGAATCCCAAACGCCTGAAGGCCACATTCATAAAGTTTTAGTCTGGCCTCGGTTTTCTAATGAGAAATGTGTGCTAAATGAGTTCATGGTCAGTGTGAGCTCAGCACAAAGAGATTGACTTCATTGTCACACAGTCAGTCTGCTATTAATGTATGGAAAGCTGAAGGAGAGAAAAAGTTAAAGATGTGCTCGGGAACCACCACATGTTCAACTTGTTTTTAGGGGTTTGCTGCTTTAAGGTAAGGTAAAATTTTCTAAACATTGAATTGAAGTTTATGATTACTTTCAGTAGTGATTAGCAAGCACATCTTATTAAATATTAAGAATTTAAATGTTGTGTTAGACCAATATAATCACATGTACTGAATGATAATTCTGTTGCCTGTAAATGTAGATGAGAAATATCTCAGTTTAAACTATAGTGACGTTCGCTCTCAAACTTGGCTTCACAAAAGCTGAAGAAACACCTACACAGCAACGTTAGTTTTTTGTAATTTGATGCCAAGGTAATATAATACTATGTATAGTGTTATAAATGCACATACATTTTGAATATATTTTCAAAAATGACCGTCCTTATCACAGTCTGTGAAAAAGGTCCATATTGCCCACACTGTGCCATAGCCACAGAATTTTTCATGTCAAATTGGTGAATTTGTAGAAGAAGAAAAAAAGTTATTGTTTATATTTTTGGACAAATAAAAACCTTATGGTTTAAGCTTAAAAACTTAATGGTTAACTTGATTTACAGTTTTAATTCATAAAAGTATGTCAGTGGGCAGCTGATTTTTTTTCTCTAATCAGCATCACACTCCTTTTCTCTTTTGCTTTTCTCTTTGTTTTTAAAGTCTGAGCTTTGACTGATAATAGGCTTTTAATGTTTATCTGACAATGAAGTAAACATGGAGCCCAACTGGTTGATTTTGCCTATGAATTCTCAGACATGTTCACTTACTGAAAACTACTAGGAAAGGTAACTAAGTTTATAAAATTAATTCACATTAAAGGCTACACATTTATTATTTATCTTATGCCTTATCACATATTTGTATATGTGCACTGGAAACATTAGCACCAAAACAAATTCCTTGTGTGTGCAAGCACACTTCTGATTATGCCTGAGTACAGGGCTGTAGACAGGGCTTTATAATCAAAGAGGTCCTACATTTGAGGTGGAGGTTTGGGGGTTACTCTGATAAGTGCATTTCAAGAAGTTTGAAGACCAAAAAAAGGATAAGAAATAGCTTTAAAACTATGTCAGTAGACTATTTGTCAATACCTGCTCTCTCCTCATCTAACGTTGTTACATCATCCTTCTTTTTTCAGTCTCCTCATCGCGCCCTTTCTCTTCCCTCCTTAAGCTGAGCTTTTTTTATTATTTACTAAAGGCTACAATTTGTATTAGGTATATTTTCAATATGTACACATTCATTATTAATCCTGTACCTAACATGATGAAAACGGCTTTGTTAATGTTTTGTCCCCTCACAATGACAGTAATAAACGAATGTATTAACGTTACATTAGGCTGACGTCACATGCCTTATTTCAGCTCAAAAGGGCGAAATTAGACAAAACTCAATTAGTTTACCTGATTATATTTTGTCATTCGTTTAACATTCATGAACTTAAAAAACTGTCAAATATATAACGTTATAAGTTTTAGCAACTTACATCTTATCTTGCACTTGCACTGAATCAAGCGTCGCGTGATCGCGTCGTGCTGCTAAAATTCGCGCTCAGCGTCTGTGAATGTAAAGCCCGCCTACTTTGATTTGATTGGTCATTCTCAAATATTCTGACATTGACGAGCAGTGGCAGACCAATAGGATCAGATGAACACACACAAACTAGCCTACAATATCAAAAGCTGACTGGTAATAGTTAATAATTGGAGAGTGTGTGAAGCCGATAATATACAACACAGAATAGTGGTATCATCTGCATAAAGATGATATATAGCATTATGAACAGTATCACAGTTGTTATTTATATATAACGAAAATAATAGTGGGTCCTTGGACTCACCCCTGAGTAACTCCTTCTGAGACAAAACAGATGAGGTCAGGCTACTACAACCCTCTAAAAGGTTGATCTAAAATTCATCTATACACATGATTCATATATGAAAATATCTTCACGTGATGTACTTTAAATTCTTAATTATTTTTCGAAAGGTTGTGTAATGGGATCCATCGCTGAAACAAACCAAAAAGAGTGTGAGCTGACCTCTGAAAATGGGCATCAGTTTATACCAGAGACCAGAAGACCTGACATAGAATCAGAGCTTCACTCGTATCTGCAGTAAGGAGTTTTCAGAGTCAGATCCTCTGCTTTTTTAATGCGAGAACAAAACTGGGACAACATCAGGACAACATCGGGACAACATCTGTTTCCTGGACCATAACGCAGGATGAGCCTCAGAATTTTCATGGCCAGGAGATGCCAGAGTGAGTCGATCTGGGCCATGGTGTTACAGATTTTGGTTCCATTCCTCCTGGCAGGTTTTGGAACGGTGCTGGCGGGGATGTTGCTGGACCTTGTGCAGGTGAGTGTGGGAGATGATCTTGGGTGGATGTTTGGGATTTTTGACTATAAATTGTTGTCTTGTGTTTATAAATTAGCACTGGGACGTTTTCACTTCGGTGACCGAGATCTTCATCCTTGTTCCACCTTTACTGGGCCTAAAGGGGAACCTGGAAATGACACTGGCATCAAGACTCTCCACCGCTGTAAGGTTACTATGTTATCTATATATCTATTAAATCCCACTGGACCAGCATTCATTTTTCAGGCTGGTCATCTAAAAGCCATGCTTTTTTCCCAGAAAAAGATTTAGGGATGCACAGTGTATTGGTTCCATATTGGCATATTGTTGTTGGTTTTTTTTTTTTTTTGTAATTTAGCAGTAATTTAGTAAAATTTTTACAATTTAGTAAATTGTAAACATTTAAATTAAATTCTATTTGCACATTTTTTCTAATTTCACTTACAAAAATCACTTTAAATATCATCTTTAAATATTTAATTACACTGCTAAATATAATTTTTCTTACTAATCTCGAATTGAATACCCTTTTTAATGCTGTCAAATTGGTTAATCGCAATTAATTGGATCTAACATAAAAGTTTTTGTTTACATAATGTAAATGTGTATATATTTTATTTCATTCTGTGTATATATAGATACATATATATACATATGTATAAATATTAGTGCTGTAAAATCAATTAATTGTGATTAATCACAAATTTTGTTTACATAATATATGTAATATATTAGGGCTGTCAAATGATTAATCATGATTAATCACATCCAAAATAAAAGTTTTTGTTTACATGATATATGTAGGTGCACTGTGTATAATTATTATTTTGTATGTATATTAATACACACACATGCATGTATATTTAAGAAAAAAACATTATTTATATATATAATATAAATTATATATAAATCTATATACAGTATATTCATGGAAATATTTCTTAAATATATACAAGCATGTGTGTGTGTATTTATATATTAAATAATTATACATAGTGCACCCACATGATGAATCGATGATGAACGATGAATCATTTGACAGCCCTAGTATATATATATATATATATATACATATACAGTGTGTATATATATATATATATATATATATGTGTGTGTGTGTGTGTGTATGTCTGTATATATACAGACATGCACACACACACATATAATATATAAAAATATAATAATATATACACATACATATTATGTAAACAAAAACTTTTATATTAGATGCAATTAATTGCGATAAATCCACTTGACAGCACTTTATTTTTTACTTTATAATGTTGTAATGGATAAATTCACTTGTAGCATTTAAAGCAATTGATCTTATTTTTTTGTGTTTTATTTTTAATTTATTATTTATATATTTTTAATGGGGAAATTTACAGATGATCTACTTTTTCCTCTTTGTTGAAGTCTGATCTGCTGTATTGTATCTGCGTTGTGTACTTCTCCCTTCATCACATGCTTTTTGTCATGGTGATGAACTTCATACCATGCTGTGAATAAAAACAGCCCTCAGGGGTTAAACATAGCGTTTTGAACTAAACAAGGTTTATTTTTGTAATGCTTTATATTGCTTAAATAAAACAAATATGTCATTCTCACTCTTCCATATCAATATTGCAGGTGAACGTTGGCAGAATGAACTCTTCAGGCGAGAAGTGGGACCTGATCGTCGGAAATCTTGCCCTCAAACAGGTTAATGCAGCTCATTTACTCCTTTGATACTTGTGTGGCTCTGTTCTGTTCTTCATCCAACTTAATTTTTCTCTTTAGATACAAGCTACAGTTCTGGGCTTCCTGGCTGCTCTTGTAGCATCTGGTCTTGGATGGATCCTGGAAGAGGAGCTCTTCATGAACCATGTAGCTCTGCTTTGCTGTTGCAGCGTGGTGACAGCATTCACAGCATCTCTGCTGCAGGGTTTGCATCCAAATTTGTGACCAATTTTTATCGACCTAAAATAGACCATTTATAACCACATTAAATGCTTCATGCTCATCAAATACGGAGGACGTCATCTTTGTCGGTGCTGATCATGAGGTTATTCTCACTTGGCTTGTGATCTTGGCCACGCAAACCCATTTTCCACACAGGTCCCGAATATAGATCCAATATCCTCAGGCCACATAGCTCACATTATCAGCATTCGGCATAAATAGATAGAACTGTCAGTGTGATTAATGGAAGCAGTTCCTTAGTGATGACAAACAAGGTTAAGCACTGAACATTATTTCTGTCATAACAACTGATTGGTATGGTAATAGAGATTATGGTAATGTATCTGGTCAGAATAGGTTCTGCTGCTGTTTTTTCCGATTTGTAAATTTCAGACCGCTTGTATACATTCTGAATGGATTTGATGTATTAATATTTTTCCAGGGATCTTAATGGTTGGTGTGATTTTTGGGTCCAAGAAGGTGGGCGTCAACCCTGACAACATAGCCACGCCCATTCGCTGCCAGTTTTGGTGACATCATCACACTTGGACTGCTCGCCATCATCAGTCAAGGCTTATTTTACTGCATGGGTGAGAATGAAAGACCAGTTCACTGGACGAAGATTAGTTTACTGAGAGGTATGGGCTATTTTTACTCACCCTATATTTTGTGACTCTCTTTGTTTGTAGAACCTTACCCTTATATTTCCTACCTGGTGTGTATTGTTTTCCTGTCCGTGACGCCGGTGTGGGCCATTCTTTCATTTCGGCACCCTGAAAGCCAAAAACTGCTGTTTTCCAGTTGGGAGCCAATAATAACCGCACTGGTGATCAGTAGGTAAATGTTCCCCATTCAAGTCTAGAATGGACCATTTTGTTTTGAACTGCAATTATGTTGGTACAACCTGATTATCTTTTTTGTTTTATTTCACATTCTCCAGTCTTGGAGGACTGATTCTGGACCGAACCATTGCAGATCCAGTGCTTGAGGGAGTTGTTCTCTACACTCCTGTTATAAATGGTGGGTCAAACACAACTCACTTGCTGTGTTGTGATCTGTTTTTAAATTTCCAATGTCAACCTTTCCTTAAGGTGTTGGTGAGTAATCTGGTTTCCGTCCAGGCTAGTCGTATAGCCACGTATCTTCATTTTCACTGTCCGCCGGGGCGAACTTCCAGACAACTCTAAACGATGTTACTTCCCCTGCCGCAGCTTTTACACTACAGGTAAAGGCCATATGCAACATGACATCATGACTTTTGCGTTAACATACACGCCACTTTCAAGTCAAGTGGTGTGTTATCTGTACGCATTTTGAGCTATCCGCATGTATGTCTATGCCATTAACGTCCGAGTGATTCCGCGTGTACGTACACGCGTCAAATGTCCAAGCGAATGCCCAATGCGCCAACAATGTCCCTGAACACACCTCGTTTTAAGACCAGCATGCCCATGGGCGCACAAATGGGCACAAATGCATTTGCTATTTAACCCTTTGATGCACAAGCTATGCAAAGCCCTTCTAATGCACAACATGGGTCTAAAAAGACCCGCATTCATTTCCTGTTATTTCATGCATGGCTTGGCTTTTTTTTTTTTAAATCACTTTATTTCAGCATTTAATATTCCTTGATCTATGTATTCCATGATTTATGAATATTCAAAAATCTTGTTTTCAATGATCACAATTTCTTTTTTAATATTTCCTTGGTTTTGTGTTAATACATCAAGTTTACACAAATGGGTCAAAAATGACACCGCATTGGGCTGGGTGTATGATAGAGTTTTGCTTAAAATTTGAAATAACAGTTCATATATTAAAGCTACACTGTGTAACTCTTTTAGTTTATTCTTAGCTAAAAACACTTAGTTCTTTCAAAAATATATGTGTCCCATTTATGTATATTTTACTTCGTTCAAGTAATAAAGTATTCTCGTGAGTGTATATATATGCCATTGAAAATACATACGGGTAAGGGGTTCTAATGTCGGTCGCCATGTTGCCCCTCCATCTTGAAAGTACATTAGCCAAAGAGGGACATACCCGTTAATTCAAGCTTCGCCTTTCGCGTTTACGTTTGAGTTAACACTCATGGATGAGGTCGAACTGGAAGCCATGTTAATCTTGGACTACATTGGCCACCGTAGGAGTTCAAACGAAATCGGAATTGAGAGGAACAGAAACTAATATTCACTGGATGGTCATATACCTTTTCACCACTAGATGGGGTAAAAATCACACAGTGTAGCTTTAAACACTGTTCCCTGAGCTTTATTGACTGTATCGCTTTGTTCTAAGTGACGAGTGCGACTCAGGTTAGGAGGGGGACGGTGATACTGGGTGCAACTAAAAGGTTCTGTTGTCCGAATGAGGTCCGGTTTCAGTCAGTCGAAGGAGAAGGGTAGATGAACTAACCCTTCAAGGTTTAAGAACGAAGACAAAAATCATCTTTGCATTGCTTCTTACAGGGCCGAACGGAAGATCAGCACAGGTGCTGCTCATGTTGGCCATCCCAGGTCACCTGATCTTCGTCTACACCATTTACCTAATACAAGGCAGCCCGGCTCCACCCACTGCTGTCTTCATTTCCTTCTATTTGGTAGCAGCTTTCACACAGGCAAGTGATGTTCAGCGTGTGTCTTACTGAGGAGAGGGATTGGTATTTGACTCTGGAATCTTCTTTTACTCAGGTGTTTCTCCTGCTGGGGCACCGCGGATGTGATGGTTCACTGCTTGTGGAAATGCGCAGGGACCCTGATAGCTTCTCTATTCCCGTATCTGACGGCTCTGGCGGATTTGATGGGAACTGCCTTTCTAGCACTGTGTTTTCTTCTGTTGTCATTGGTGACATAAATGTTGAAATGACATTGTCATATTTCATTAAACAGACCACTATCTGATGTGCTGGTTTACATTTCTCTGCACAGTTGAACGTTAGTGAATGACTTTACTTGAAATATTTGAAATATCTCTTCATACATGCAGTTCAATGAATCACACATGCTGCCTCATGTGACAATAGTACTTCTCCAAGTCACATGACCATCTTCACTGAATAATGAAACAGCTGTTTCCATATGTTATTATGTTAAACAAATGACTGATTTGCACTCATCTTCCTTGATTAGTATTTAGAGCAGCATTTTCAGTATGATTCTAATAAATATGTTTTATGATTCAGAAAAATGTATTTAGGTACATTGACATGGCAGGCCATTAAATTAAATGGTATTGATGTCCAAATATTTGCGTTCAGGCAGCCTATTACAAATTTAAAGATTTTATTTTTCTACTCATTAGTTATTGGTCAGGATGGATTAAAACAATAATGTTTTGGTTTTGCTCCTTTATTATTTTATTATATTTTGCTGTGAAGGACATAAAAACGGTTGTATGTATCAATGCTAATGTAGACTGATGAAAGGAAGAAAATTACTAGGATAATTATCTATAAATTTTTTTGTATAAAAAATTATTTTATTATCTAAAAATGCTGGTTAGTTATTTAACATTATTTAATATTCACAGTTCAATAAAATCATTTTTACTAGTAATTTGTCTTTACCATAGTCTTTACATGCATGATATTATAAAAGGACAACATTAGAAATTGTTTGAATTTTTCTAAAAGGAATTTAGAATTTTATTTAGTTTAACTATTTTATTTTAATTTCTGAATAATGCCCATCTAGGCAACTGAATGTAAACAGTCTTCTTTATACTGTGAGAAACATTTTATAAAAAATATTAGCATGATTATGATTAGCCTATACAAACAACATTAAAATAACAGGTTTTTATATTGTTACTGTACTTTATTCAAAGCGATTTATTAAAATATCACCTAGAAAAATCATGATATTTATATTATAGTTCATAAATTAGAACCACTTTAGTGAAACATTAGTGAGACTTTTTTTTTTACTCTGTTCATATCATAGTTTTAAAATGTTATGTTTTTATGATGGATTGTGACTGAAGTCTTAGGAAAAGGGGGGAAAAGTCCACTTCAGTACGCACAAAACATTCGAACAGTAGCAGAAATAAACCATAAAGACTCAGAAAAGTGGCCTTGATATAACGAAACATAAAACGTCGATATCTATTAAGGGAATTTACGTGTTATGCAGACTGAATCTTCTCAAGCCAATTTGAGTGCAGTGTACCAATTACTACCAATAGGAGGCGCTGTTTTGATAATTGCGGTTTTATTTTTAAACTTGCCTGTAGCGCCACCTGGTGTCCGAGTGAGGCTCCTCCTCGAGGACTGTTCAGCCCTGAGCAGTGACTGGCTCTCCCGCAGCCATTTTCTGTCCAACCAAACGGCCGAACTGAGACGTGAACCAACCAGGGCTTCATTGCAGGTTAGTGTGCGGCTCCGGCCAATGATTGCTAACCCTTATTTTGTTACATCGAATGGAAATCTCCGCGTGCGAGTGTTTTATTATTAGTTGGCGGGGAGATGGAGAAATTAAGCGCGCGATATGAAAAGCAGCTCGCTGTTGTGGCAATAATTGTAAAAAGCCCGTCATGGTGCTCGGCCCCTTTGTTAACTACGACCCGTTTTGACTGAAACACTGGTGCTTTGGCTCGTCGTCCTTGTTAACTGCCCTCTTCTGCTCTTTAATGCGTTTATCAATTAAAATAATTCATTGTAGCGTTTTGTCTGAATATTTCAGGGGAATGTGGTTTTAGCCTGTTTAATCTTACATGTTCATTGATATCACCGGCTGTTTAACCAATAAAATACACCAAATGTGGTTTGATATGTCGATACAATATAATATACTATACACAGAAGAGTCTTATTATTAATCATATATTCAAACCAGGCTTTCTTTTTTACCAATGTCATTTATATCACATGACATTTTAATATCCTAGGTGTGTATGTGTGTGAAGATGTATGAATAGCAAATAAAATTTGTTTGTTTTGTTCTTTTCTTCAAAATTAAAATATATGTTTGTGTGTAATAAAGTGATCCATTTAGCTGACAGTTCTGAATGAATGTTTATTACTGAATAAAATAAAGGTTACATTTATATGAATGGTTTATTAATTGTTCATATATGAAGACAAGATGGCTGTCTTAAAATATTGGATGCCAACATGTTTAGATAAGTCCAATAGTGCACTGTGAATGGCCCAAAATATTGTACTAGATAGGCAAGTCACTTGGTTTTAAGACAAGACCAATATGTACAAATGTAATACAATTTAATTTATGTTTCAGATGGACGGAGACAGTTCAACCACAGATGCCTCCCAGCTTGGCATAACAGGAGAATATATGGCTGGTAGTCACTTTGTTCTCCAAGCTCAGGATGGTAAGTGACGTCAAACATCATATAAAATAATCCAAATGCTTTTTTTTTTTATAAAAAATATATTTTATATAATTTTGTAATATTTAAATAAGTAATTTGGAGTCATTTAAATATGAATTTTAAATGAATATAATTGTAAATAATAATTAAATTTTATATATAAAATAAAATATTTAAATAAAAAAATATTTATTTATTATTTAGATAATGCATTAATTATTATTATTTTGTAAAGATGAAGGTGATGAGGGACTCAACGACCATGAGGATGGCAATGGAAGCAAAGATAACCTACGGGAGACAAGACATCTATCTCCCAATCGCTAACGTTGCCCGAATCATGAAGAATGGAATACCGCAAACAGGAAAGGTAATTTATTTTTTCGGGCTTTGTTTGCTAATTATTTTTGTTTACGTATTAAAAAGATGCACATTTTTTTATTAAAAGCTGCTTTTTTAAGGCCCATTGTTTTCCTAAGCGAAAGTGAAACTTCAAGTCGAATGCATGTTATTAAAAAATAATAACAATCCTCTGTCCATCCAATCAGATTGCAAAAGACGCCAAGGAGTGTGTGCAGGAGTGTGTGAGCGAGTTCATCAGTTTCATCACCTCAGAAGCCAGCGAGAGGTGCCATCAGGAGAAACGCAAGACGATAAACGGGGAAGACATCCCTGTTCGCGAATGTCCACACTGGGTTTCGACATGTATGTGGAGCCTCTGAAGCTCTACCTGCAGAAATTCAGAAGAGGTAGTGTTAACATTTTTAATGCCACGCCATCATATATCAATAAGGGCTTTTTGGAAATACTTTGCACAGCTGTCAGAGTTGTGTCTTTCTCATTTTGATTGGTGGATAGATCTTACATTTGTCTGTATGTTCTCAGGCTATGAAGGAGAGAAAGGCATAAGCACTGTAACTGTAACCGAAGGCATGGGAGAGGAGCTGACCGATGAGTCTTTTCAGTAAGTAACTTATGAACTTGATGGGTATGTTAATGGTGCCGTGGCTTTTAAATACAGCTAAACCTGAATGTATTCATTTTGTTTATATACTATGTAGTATTAGATAGGGATGCACCGATATGACAATTTTGGCCGATACCGTAATTCTCTATATTTGAAAGCCAATAACCGATATTTTGGCCGATAAATCTAAATCCAAATTTTTTGGACAATTTTTGAATTTCCTCATTTAAAGCCAAGATACAAACACAATTAGGATGTTCTTATTTTAATGCTGTGTAGCCGATATGACAGACTTGCGCTGCACATTTTGCAGTTTAATTGGATTTTCCTTTTTTAAAGTGATTTTAATCGTATTTCAAGCGAATTTAAAAGCATCATGTTGAACAGTGCACATCTAAAGTGCCTCAGCTCAAGGAAATAATGCATTATTTATCGGCTTTTAGATATCGGCTAAATGTTCTTGTTGGGCCAGATAACGAATAACATAAAAAAATTATCATATATCGGCCAGATAACGATAATGTGGCCGATATATCATGCATCCTAGTATTAGAGTTACTTTTTTATATATTTTCAGATTTAATTCTAAGTTAAGTGTTAGTAACTTAAGTAAAAGTATATTTTTTCTTTTAATATTTTTTTTGTAGATTCTTTTTTTTATTCTTTAACTTTGTTTTATTTCTAATTTTCATTATGCTATATAAATAATATAATAAATCATAAAACACTTTCATTTTCTCACAATAAACATCTGGGCTGCGTTACACCCCAACGAAACATTACACAATGTTTTTTAAACAAAAACGGTGATGCGTAGAACACACTGTTCTGATGACGCAAGAGTTGTGACTATGGCAGCTGAGAAGGCCATTCTTTGTGTTCTTTGTGAATTTTCGGAACCTGATGAAGTCGGTTTAAATATGAAAAGCACTTAATTGCCATTGTTTATTTCTATACCAAATGTCATACACTTGCAATGAAGCTACAAATATAGGGAGAATAATCAAACATAACCTATATGTTTTTTCTCTGGGATCTTTTTGTTTGAAAATATATTTTATACCCATTTTATTCACACGCTTTTAAAGTATTTAAATATTTGTGAATGACTAAATGCACATTTTATAATGATTTCATTTATATACTTTTTCAACTGTAGTGTGTGAGATATGTGACATTATTAGAAAAACTCTTTCTCTCATTAACCCTCATCAATGGGGTAGATGGGCTGGAGGGAATTCCACGACGAAATCTTCCGGAGTTATTACCCCCGGGTTAATAGGGGCAAATTCATACGTCTAAAACTAATTGTCAAAACCCTATGACATATCATATCCCCGGTTTATAGGGCAAAACTAACTGTCACAATGATATGTCATCTCTCGGATCAAAGCCAACTGACAAAATGATGTGTGCTACAAAGATCAACAGGTCAAAACTAACTGTCAACTTGATCGATCGCTAACTAGGGCAAAGGTTAATCCCAAACCGGAAGGTCAACCCAGGGGGAAGGGGAGGGGCTAGGTCAAAGGTCACCATCAACCATCTTTTTAGGATTTTTCCATTTTAGGCCCAACAATTCTAACACTCTGAAACAGAATGTACTAAAACATTCTGTCGTATGTTTTTGAATGTTCTATGTTGTGTTGCCATACCATAGACTTTGGTTGTGCGAGTGTATAAATAACTAAAATGGGAAATGAAACTAGACAGATATCTAGTTTCATAACTTTGGATCATGAAGTAATCACACAAAAACAGAGTTTGTTTTACGTGGTAACAGAAGGGTTTGTATATGAAGAACCAATCAAATTGTAGACGAGACTCAGACTAAACGTCGACTGTAAGACGTTAGGGGACGTTCGATCTGTAGAAGAGACTTTAGGGGACATCCAATTGTAGATTAAACCCAGATGAGACTAAACTTCGACGGAAAGCACGTCAGGGGACGTTGACTGTAGACGAGTTTCATATAGACTAGAACGTCGACTGAAAGACGTAAGGGATGTCCATCGTAGACAAGTCCGAGATAGACTAAATGTCAACTGAAGACATTAGGGGAGGTCAACTGAAGACGAGACTCAGACTAAACGTCGACTGAGGACGGTCAGGGGACGTCCGATTGTAGCACGAGACGTTAGGGGACGTTGATTGTAGATTAAACTCACATAGATGAAATCGACGAAGATGGTAGGGACGTCCAATGTACGACGAGACAGTAGGACGTTGATCTAGGCGAACGCCCAGAGATTAAACGTCGAACGAAGACGCCAGGGGACGTCAATTGTAGACGAGACGTCAGGCGTCGATTGTAGACGAGACGTAGGGGACGTCCGATTGTAGACGAGACCCAGATAGACTAAACATCGACGGAAGACGTTACAGGGACGTCGATTGTAGACGAGACGTGTAGGGGACGTCGATTGTAGACGAGACCCAGATAGAGCTAAACATCGACGGGAAGACGTTAGGGACGTCGACTGTAGATGAGTCCCAGATAGACTAAACGTTGACTGAAGACGTTAGGGACGTCGATTGTAGACGCAACGTTAAGGGACGTCGACTGTAGACGAAACCCAGATAGACTAAACGTCGACTGAAGTTGTTAGGGCACGTCGATGTCAACTGAAGACATTAAAGGATGTCGACTGAAGATGAGACTCTACTAGTCTACTCTGCTCTGATTGGTCAGATTGATCAGTCTGTTGTGATTGGTCTACTCTGCTCTGATTGGTCAGATGATAGATGCATGGATGGATGGACGGACAGACAGACAACATTTCGATTTATACAACACAAACATCATGATCTAACACAATGAAATATTATTCTTTCTCAGCAAATCCACTACCTGCAGGGATCATAACAGCTGATGGACAGCAACAAAATGTGATGGTGTACACCACCTCCTATCAGCAGGTGAGAATGCTAGCTTGTTTTTGCGGCCAAAAATATCAGACGTGATCTTTCATCTATTCAAACCAAGTGTCAATCATTTTAATTGAAGATAGCACACTTTTCAAGCATTTTGAGTGATGCTTCTATTTGCGTTGCAGATCCCGGGTGTGCAACAGCTCCAGTTCTCCTGAAGATGTGCTGCGCTGTCACATGCAGAAATCCACACCTAATCTTCACAAATCAAGCCTCTACACTTCCACATACAAGTGAAGGTCCTGAACGGTGAACTCTGTGTGGTTGGTCTACAGCGGACACACTTCTTCTGCTCTCACAGGTCACAGAGCTGGACTTCTTTGTTTAGCTTGTTTTCAGGTGTCCTCCGTGTGTTTCTGTGCACACACGTTATGATTTTAAGTGACTTGTTGTTTCTTTTGTTTGTTTTACATCACACATTGGGATTTTTAAAGGGTTCTAAGGGTTTAACAAGTAATTGTGACCTTCAATTAAAGCAATAAAATAGAACAAATGTGAATCTTTCTGCAATTTACTGGAATGAGTGCTTTGCTTCTTTATATACATAAATGAAAATCATGTTGCATGTACAATTTCAGTTTGATAAGATGTTAACTCAAAACAAAATGGGTATTTTTTTTTGTAAATTATTTTTTAGTTTTTCTCAATGTTTTCATGAATTTGTATTGATGCAGTTAGCTTAACACTAAGGAACACATTTTAAAGAAATCTGCATTTATCAATCAAAGTAAAAAAATAAACTAAATTCTAGTCTAAGTTCTTCAATGTGGCCAATTTTATATCAGTGACTTTCTTTGGATGAATTTACATTAAATTCTTGCTGGCCACAAATCATGTTTATTAAATTTTATGTACACCTTAAATATTAAGTTTGAAACAATTCAATACAGAAACTGTGAGTCCGTGACCTAGGACAACAACCATTTTTAACACAAAATCATTTTTCAAAACATTTAATTAAAACAAAATGTTTCTTTGTCCCACATTTCTGTTGTAATTTCTCCAATATTCTTATTTTTATGTTTCTCCCACAGCATAAATGTGTTTTTGGCCAGTGGGATAATGCATATCTAAATGATGAAGGAAAATATCAGATTTAACTGTTGATATTTTGTTGGTAACACCTGGGAATATTATCAAACTTATGTTTTTGTTTTGGATTGCTTGTGTATTTGAAATCTGTTTCATGACAACACAAATAAAGGACAAATTTGTCACCCTATTTTGAGAATGATCCCAACAAAAATAGAAGAAAGTATCAAATAAATACAGCCTGACTCTCCACTCTGGTAAAGTAATCGCTCCTCTGCTGGCCTACGGTGTCTTAAAGGGATAAGACAGCGATCGCACAATACACCCAAACCAGCCCAGCTAAATAAGAAATTGGGAAACTGTCTTAGATGGTAATGGAAAAAAATATATGTATCAAAGTTTAAGTTTCAGGGAAGGAAGAGGACAAGGTCAGCTTGTGGAGACTGGGTTTTTATTTGAACCAAAATTAAACTGAACAAACTCAAAGTTGTGCACACTGCGCTATGTAAACTAACTCTATAGAGTGCCGAAGTTACGATGTCACTTCGTATGCCAAAACGCGGAAGTGAGTTAGCCTTTTAGCACTCCCGTTTCGCACGCTCTAAAGTCTATGGGATTTTTGAATGGTCTTTGCTATATCGCCTGAAATAAGGTCTGTGGTTAACAAAGCCTCGAAACATTTTTACGTTTTGATCTATGATATAAAACACTTACTTTTGTAATGACAATAAAGTTGAATCTAATCTAACATAGGGAAAAAATACTATGGAAATCAATGGGGTCCAAAAAAAAACACAGAAAGAAATTGATAAATGGAGAGTAAATACTAACCCCTTTAAATGTTAATACATTTATTGTTATTATCTTGTTACAGATTCATCTGCTCATTTTATAATTTTTATACTGTTTATCTAAAGTTATTTAGTTAATTGTTCTGCACATTCAAAATAGCCCCTCACTAACACAGTAACATAATGAGTGTTGTCGTGGAAAAATTATAATAGACAAAGTCAATCATGTCACCAACCATAAAGTTCTGATTTTATATTATAATCAGTAGAAGTTAATCATATTACTAACGTTCTGATTTTGTATTTCTATCAGATATCATGATTTCAATATTCCTCTCATGTGATACAATCTATCATGCTTCCTACTTCTCTGTCTGAAGACGACTAAAACTTTCCATTTCTAATTCTAACAATAAAACATAATGAGACTTACTTCCTTTATTTCAGGATGTAGCCATCCACATGAACTAACCATCTAACAAATATATGACCCAATATAACCTCGGTAAGGCTGAATCTTGACAAAATACTAAATGTTCTGTTCCTTGAACATATGCTGATGTTACTAACAAAGGAGGGGGGCTTGTTTTAACCAATGTGACAAATCATGTGGGTAGAGCGTGACAATGATTTTTGATTAGTGATGATGATTCTATTTTTGATGTGTCTGGCTTTGCACTATAAAGTCTGTTGTATTTTCTGATTGTGTTGAGACTTCTCTGAGTACTGCTCGAGAGGACTCCCAGCTGAAATAAAGAGCCATCTAAGGGACATTTACTGAAATCTGTCTGTCATTTAAGCTGCGCAGCAAGGTTAGTTAGTAGAACAAGACATTTGAGCAAAACACTAGAGACCTTACTACTAAGTGATAGTGTGGGACAAGAACACTAGAGACCTTACTACTAAGTGATAGTGTGAGACAAGAACACTATGAAGACCCTACTAATGAAGTGATAGTGTTCAACAAGGGACGAACAACGTCGTCCGACTTTCTTTGTGAGACTCTCAGGCTGGGTTAGATTCGAGTCGACCAGCGCGTTCAGAGGTAACTCGACTGAGTATAATACTTTCGGGTGTCAGGGACACCAGGCCCATCCTAAGTCAGGGGCGTTAGAGAAAATCCATCACAGTGTCCATACATGCAAAATGAAGCATTGAGAACTTTGTAAGTGTACAGACTGTTTCATAAGAAGATACGTTATAAAGACAGTTCACTTCGTGTATACAGACAGGAGCCATCTTAAAAAATAGTCTCATAAGTTTAATCCTCGAACGCCGTTAATACAGTTCAGAAGTTCGCTGAACTTCATACAGTTCAGATCACTCAGCACGACGCTCGTGGTTTGACTACTATTCAAGACTATATTCTAAGATGGCTCCTGTCTGTATACACGGAAGTGAACTGTCTTTATAACGTATCTTCTTATTAAACGGTCTGTACACTTACAAAGTTCTCAATGCTTCGTTTTGCATGTATGGACCCTCATTATGTTACTGTGTTAGTGTGGGGCTATTTTGAGCCTTGTTAGTGGTAAAAACTAGCGATTTCTTTTTACGTAGTAAATGCCCCCAGTACTAGCGTTATACGCTGAAACAGTTTTTAGAGATAAAACTCTTTACATTCGATTATCATAAAACAAATTCAGAGAACGATTGACTAGGTACCAAAGTTTTATTAGACCAAAGGTTCATTGTTCGCGAGTTCTCCTTTAAATCATATTAAACTGATTTAAAAAAATAATAATAGTTGATTCTTGTAAAACTTTCACTTATTTTGACTGAGTTAAAGCAATGTAAAAATGTTGTCATAACTTATTGATTGACTTATTGACTTATTATTTTTTACAATGGCACAGCATAAAAACGTTAGTCCTATAAATCCTTTCCTGAGTGAATGTTTTCAAGCATAATCTTAAAAGTTGAAATTAGATCTTGCCAGGGCATGTTACAAGGCAACCGTACCTAGTTTCGTGCTTACACAAACTAGCGCTGAAACCCCTTGGGCCAGGAGACGTACCATATCGCATTAACATCTATACAGCTATTTGTAACCAAAAACGTCCTAATTTTGTATCGAACAATTTTAACCGATAGGGAACATTCTGGGAACCAAAAACTAACATTGCCAGAACGTTCCCTGATTGGTTACCCAGGCAAGTTTTCTTAACGTAAATAGAACATAGCCTTAAGGTTAGGGAACGTTCTGGGAAATCTATGGGAACATTTCTTTCAGGTTATAAAAAAGAACCTAAAAATAACCTACAGGGAACATTTCCAGAACGTTCTCCATAGGTTATGAAATTAAACCTAAAAATAACCTCAGGGAACGTTCTTAGAATGTCTTATTTGGTTCCCAAAAAAATGACCAAATGGGAATCATACAGTTATTGTTATTGAACCATACGTTGCCTGTAGTGGTGACAGTTTCAGCCCCCCCCCCCCCATACAGCCAGAGTGACCGCATTACAAGGGCACAATCTGTAGATATCACACCTCCAGGACGACCCCCTACCACTTCACCAGCCTCTTCCCAGACACACTGTCTGATGGGGCGGTTCACACTGTTACTGTAACGATTGAAGTCCAATGGAGGCAAGCGAGGTGAGAACCCAAACGCAATTTATTTACAAAAAGACCACGATCAAACATACAACAAAAAGTAGGAGACAACAGGAGCCTGGACATGGACCAATCAATACTCAGAAAAGACACAGGACTTAAATACACACTAATGACAAGACAAGACACATCTGAACAATTAACAATAAACCAATTACAACATGACACAATAGACAAGGGAAATGACTAAAACCCGGGGATCAGCATGACAGGAAGAAGAAACAAACACTCAAAACTTGAAGGTTACACTCATAGATATCCATAATAAAGGCTAGATGTCTTATGGGGCGTCATCCAGCGGCCATCTTGTCACAGGCAAGCTGATGAGTGATCAGCACGAACACAAATACTCTTATCTCATTTAAATCTTGACTGATTTACAAACAGTTTGGTTTCTTACAAACATTAACGTTATTTATTTATTATTTATTTATACAGCTCAGCACAGTTTGTACATCTCCCTCATTTAACACACCTGATTCAGATCATCATCTCGTTAAGAAAGAGCTCTGAACTGAACTGGGTGTGTCAGATAAAGGAGACATATAAAATGTGCAGAGCTGTGGGTCCCCAGGACCAGGATTGGGAGTAGACAGTGATTATTATTTTAGAATCAATATGAAAATGTTCATAATATGTAACAATAAGAGTTTGATGTGATTTATTTTAAATAAATTATTAAATGTTAGCATAACAAATTATTATATTATCATATTTATCTCATAAGTGGTTATAACCATATTGACCCTGTTAAACCTAAATCCTGCTCCATACTATATCACTATCAAGAATATATATGACATATGACATTCCTGAAAGGTTCTGTAATACATTTGAAATGTAAAAGGTTAACAGCTTACTCTGAGTATACTGGTTTAGTTGCTAAACATTTGCTGAATTTGCATACTACTCTTTATATTTGGCTATTCAGGCTGAACAATTAGAACTTTACACTATACACTGCCATAACTGTACATTCATACATAACATCTAAAATTGTACATCTGTAAATTACCTAATAAACGCCTACACTTGTATAACATATCAGTACATTCATTAAAACAAATATATAGCCTATTGGCCTATATATTTTTTTCTATTTCTACTGTTCTGCTGTATTATATTGAATTGTTTACATTTTAATTTCTATTATTATTGTTATGTTTCAATGTGCTACTCTCATTTCACATGTTGCCAGATCCCATTGAATTTACCGAAATATTGAATAAAATGAATCAGTTAGGAAACTGCATAGAGTAAATAAGATAATTAAAATAATTAGGATTTCGATTTTAAATAAAAAAACGTTGTTATAACAAATTGTACAATAACAGAAAAAAGAACGACAACACTAAAATCGACATAACAAAATGGACCTGGCAACACGAGCCAAGCAGTCCCGCCCTCGTGCGCTTCAAAGGCCTGAGAAGATTGACTGAGACTGAGAGGAAGTAGTCAGAGAAAGCCACTGAATGAAAGACATCGCTGTGGAGTGTTTCTTACAAGAACCTTCAGTAAGTAATTGAATACTTCTTTGCAGTGAATATGTAATTGTTTATCATGTGGCCTCCATGTTTAAAAAAAAGAGCACTTTGAATCCCCGTTTTTTGGTTTTCGTAGACGGTTAGAAATTCTCCAAATCTCGCTGTTTTTCAGTGACAATATTTGGAGAGCCGAACAAAGCTAAATACCCGCGGTTAAAAGCATCTTGTTTTAACGTGTTGAATTAGAAAAGACATTCCTTCACGAAACCCTTTGGGAGTATTTAAAGGCGATTTCCTGTACGGTTTGTTACGGTCGTTAAAATTGTTCCAAATGTTTTTTTTTAAATTCTGTTAGTGCATGAGGTCTATAAAATCAGCGACGTTACAACAGAAGTAACGTTAATTCATGGAAACATCTAAGTTAACGTTTGTCAACTACATATAACGTTAGTCCTTCGTTTAAATGCATAATGTTATCTTCCAATTAAAGGTTTTACGTGCTGCAGAAACTTTGTAGAAATGGAGCTGGGTTGCCATGTTGCTGACAACAAAGTTTTTCAGTAGGCTAACTTAATTTAGTAATCCCCGAAGAAACCGTTTGTAACTACTTTTGAAGAATCTTTAAATTAACAGATGTGGACTTGCACAAAATTAAAATCGGTAAAGTTATTTTGATTAAAAATTACGAGGGCATGTGAATATAAAAAAATAAAAATGCATAAAAATAAATATATATATAATGATAAAAAAATGGAAGCTTCTTATCTGCCACAAATAAATTAAAAATTTGTCTCTTTGACATAGGCCTAAACTCACAATTTTGAGTTATAAAGACAGAATTGCGAGTTATAAAGTTAGAA
Source organism: Hybognathus amarus (assembly GCA_030378365.1). Lineage (NCBI taxonomy): Eukaryota > Metazoa > Chordata > Actinopteri > Cypriniformes > Leuciscidae > Hybognathus > Hybognathus amarus. The sequence goes on along the minus strand of JAQIUQ010001615.1, from coordinate 92,610 downwards.
TTTATTGTGAGATCGTAAATTCGCAATTCTGAGAAAGTCGTTTTACCTCCCTCAGCGTTGGACTTTTTGCAACTTTAAATCTCGTAATTCTGATAAAAAGTTAGAAAGTCAGATTTGCAAAGATGTAAAACTCGACTGCAGCAAGCCCACTGATCTATAGATGATATGCCCTCCAGACATTGCAGCTCCTTTTGGGGTCAGCAGTGGTGTTGGACAAGGGGTGTTGGATTTTTTTTCCCTCCTTGCTTTTAAATTGTTTGCATTGCGCCGCGCGTCATGTCCACTGGCGCAGAGTTCAGTGAGCGTTTTAAATTAATTCCTATGGAAGTTTAACTTCGGAAGTTTTTGGTGTGGATAAACATTGCTGCTTGTGAGACACCATTTGGACAAGATGGTGGCAATTGTTTTAAACGTGGTGGGGTGGGGTATAGGCTACTTTTGGAAAAGGGAAGAGTCAGCAGTAACAATGAACTGGTACTGAAGATTAGAGCCCGACCGATAAAGGATTTTGAAGGCCGATACGATATAAATATTTGTTGGTTTTAAAATCCGATATTCTGATATATCGGAATTTTAAAAAAAAATATATTTGGTTGGGATGAGTCACTGAGTATTTAATTTAAGATTATCAAATAGGTTGCTATAATTGTCTAATAAAAATCGCCATGTTTTTGGTGCTGATGCGGTGGTGACACGTTCTTGTAACATAAGGGTGGCACTGCCAATAAAGCACCTAAAAGCTGACGCAAGAACCAACAAAAGTAATGATTATTAATATGTTAACTATAGCAAGGAGTTCATTTTTAATTGTTAATTAATGATGTGTTTTCTGCCAGTGTCAACTGCTAAGATGAAGTTAATTGCAACGTGACTCTCGATCTTGACTGTAGTGAACGCGCCAGATAAATGCAATTTTCATATCGGATTATATAAGCAGAGAGCAGTCTGTTTTGTTTTGAGTTGTTCAAATTAAAAGTAGATATTTCTATAGATTGGCCTATATCAGGGGTGCTGCCCAACCCTGCTCCTGCCGGTCGACTGTCCTGCACAGTTCATCTCCAACCCTTATCAAACACACCTGCATTTAATTTTCAAGTGATCCTGAAGATCTTAATTGGCTTTATGCACAGCTGCACTATTTCCTGAACTTAAGCCAGCTCCTTGTTTCCTGTCTGCCATTATTGGACAAATTGATTAATCCAGGTGTGCCTAACCTCAGTAGTCATGGCAACAATAATCAGACACACCTGAATTAATCAAGTAGGAGCTGGCTTAAGTTCAGGAAGTAGTGCAGCTGTGCATAAAGCCAATTGGTTGCTTCAGGTGTGTTTGATTAGGGTTGGAGAATAAACTGTGCAGGACAGGCGATCGGCAGGAGCAGGATTGGGCACCCCTGGCCTATATATTTTGCCACCTGAAAATTAAAGCTGTTTTGTTGCGTCCGTGTACACGTGTATATTTCCCTCATATTAAATCTAAAATGCATGTGTACTGTGTAGACTTATTTTTCTAATGTCTTGGACATGTACTGGACTTTATTAAGGGAGTAGGCTATGGATATATAAACAGAAATGTCAGTATATTGGAATTAGAGGAACATGCTTTTTCTGAGAATTTATATTTCAAGTTTTGGCTGGCAAATTTCATGTCCATAACACAACTAGTTTTGTGATGTAGGTCTACATATTTCATTAACTTCAAATAGTAGTTTTAAACTAATAGTAATTTAAACATGTGGTAGTATTGGATCTGGACGGGAAGGATAACTTTAGGAGTTGGGAGGGGTGTGTCCTGATTCTGCCTTCTCTATATCGCTGATACAGGTTTGTAGACCAGAGTATTGTGATTTACATTTTTATATTGCATATCGTTACAGCCCTAGAATTTTCCTTTTTAGGTGAACTAACCCTTTAAATCTGTTTAATGGCATCTTTTAATGAAAGAAGACATCCCCAATATTGATATGTATTGCCTCAATTAGATTAATTTTCTCCCTCCCTCAATTTTAGCTATTAAGTATAGCCATTTAGAACTGAAGAACTAGCCTAATTAGTTAACTCTGTCTTCTATCATTCAATTGTTTTTCTGGTTTTAAATTTTTGCCATTTTATTATCAAAATAATATTGGTATCATAAAGTATTTTGTACCCTGAATATTTTGCTTTTGTTTTTTTTTTCAGGGATGTGAATATCCCACCCCTTCAGGAGATAAAAGTGAACATTCATTAGCATGCAAGCTAATTCGCAACAATCAGGACAACTGCAAAATGTGCATGAAAAAGCGACCACACCTGGAGATGGAACATCTAATACTTTGGGCCAAAACTTTTATCAGCTATGTTTACCATCTCACGCTGCAAGCCCCTCCTATCAAGGACAGGGGGCCACTGGAAGTTATCTGACACAGTTCACCTGCACAATCCAACTCGGCAACCAATGACCAGATTTTGACTAATAGTATTCAAGCTACCAAAACCAAAATACTTACACAAGAAAATCCTCTTACTTCAGAAATATACGTTGTCGACAGGAAAACAGCACCCGCGACTGAGTTCGTGGAACATTGTGGAACATTCCCTCTAATTACCAGATAAATCTTACCTGTCAACAGTATCAATCTACAGGGTGCTCCCAGCAATAATGGGACAAACATGTCAAATGGCTACAATTATCAATCATTGGTTCCTGATAAGTTAGCCCATGCTAATGTGCAAAAGCCTTCAACATGTGGTCAGAACATTGCTGCACAGGAGAGCTGTTGCCGTTGTCACGCCATTATCACCGATTGGAACAGCACCTGTTAACGTTGCAGACAAATCTGCTAATATGAAAATGAATGTAAGCTCTGTGCAAGAGGTTGTATGGCATCAACCCAATATTCCACATGCTTTGGAGACCAATGCTAAACCTAATAACCAAAAGGAGAACCAATTGACCCAACAAGCAAGCATCAACGCCCGAAGTCAGCAGAGCCGAGGCTGAATGATGGACTTTGCCATGTTGGAGCCAAAAGTCCCATTTGCACTGAATCAACTGACCAAAGTCGCAGCAAAAGTTCACCGAAGCTTAAAAGTGTGGTTTCAGGAACAAAAAATGTCTATGCCAACTCAAATGCAAAATGAAAAAGATAAACAATAACTCCAACATTCACAGAGCAAGAAAACTGCTGAAACTGGAAACCATTCCCGTTATCGATGGCCAATATATCGATTGCACACCTTAATAACCATGATTCAGCAAATGGAAAAGGGGCATCAGAAGAATGTCCAAAAAAGTGATGCTATGAGGGACATCTTAAAGCTTTATTGGAATGGGGATTTCCATGAGTTTTACAATGCTGTACAAACTGGTACATATCGCAGCATAATGGAAGAAGTCTATGTTTACTGTCCGACGACAGAGCCTGTGATTCTGACGCAAATTAAAAGTGATGCTCTTAGCAGAGTCAACAAGGATTTTCATGTTTTAAAACACAACGAAGAGCCACCGAAGATGACGTATAAGTCATCTTGGTTAAATCTTAATGAAAATGTTGATGACATCGAGAAGGAGTGTGGTTATTCTTGGTTCTATAAGTCCTTTCAAAATGCCACTGACCACTGAAGCACAAAAACTCAAATGGTTGCACAAAGGAGGCAGAAAAGATTGAGAACCAAAGACCAGCAGAAGAACCAACATTAGACAATGAGTTTCTTTGTGAAAGCTTGTTTAATAGACCATCTCCATGTGACTGATGCTGACTGCTCACCAACACGTGATTGTTTGGTTGCAGGACAAACCAACAGTCAAACAAATACAAATTCTTTAAAGGACATAATTACTGTTGTGAAAGATTTGGTTCGAAAAGATGTCCAGACTCAAATGGCCAGTTCAGAGGACAACTTGTCTAATGATGTTGGAGCCCAAGGTGTTTTGTCCCCTGAAATCAACCAGCCAAAGGGACTGCACAAACTCACCAAAGCTCAATGTGGTAGCAGAACAACCTGAAATAGCTGAACAGTGTGAGACTAGTGAGATGGAACAAAATGTCAGTGCTGCATCACCAGACAAGCATGAGACGCATTTGTTAAACCGGCATACCCCAGAAATGAACAAAGTACAAGTAGAAGAACAAACCTCTTTGGAGAAAAAGATGTACAATGAGAGTCTTCGTGAAAAATTGCCAGTTCCCTTAAATGCTCATTCTCCAACTGTGACTGATAACTGCTCAGTGACGGTTAATTCGGTTGAAGAACAAACCAGTCACCAACCAAATACTATAAATCCACTAAATGGAATACTTGAATCTGGTTAAGACATTGAATGAACGCAATCATTTAAGAAAGTATCAGAAATTAGTTGATAAAATCGCAGTGGTTTGAAAAGAAATCATCAAAACTCCTTTAGAACATTAAGACCGAACAATAGTTTTTGTGATGGTGTGGGAGCCAAAAGTCCTGTGTTGACCAGTGAATCATCCAGCCAAATTGACTGCAGGAGTCCTAGTCATGTAGTTGAAAAACAAGTGGAGTTAACTCAAGTGCGAAATGAATCCAGTGACTGTGAGAACCGTGTTAAGATGTAAAACTAATCCAAAACCTAGGCAAGAACTTTCTGTGCAAATGGATGAAGAGGAGATGGATGTTGAGATGGATGCTTCAGCTTCTATTAGGATTGATGTTCTTCCTCATGAAGTGGCTAAACAATGCTTTGCTGGTCAGTTGATGGAACTCAAAGACATGTCTGCAACACCAGAGATGAAGTTGGAAAAGGCTGATGGTCACTGCCCGCTGAACGGCAATGAGGTTGTGGAACAAATCAATCATCCATCAAATACAATTTATCCACTGAAGGTCATGAAAGATCTGGTGAACCGAGTGGGAGAATGTGACGTTTTGAAAACAAGCATCAACCCTCCTCTACAACATCAAGGCTGGTTGATCGTTTTTATAATAGAGCCAAACGTCCGGCATTGACTGAATCATCCAGGCAAACATACTGCTCGGGTCCACCGACGCTTCATCCTGTGATTGCAGAACCATCTCAAATGCAATTCAATGAAGAAATGCCTGAAATTGACTGCGTACTTGCAGATGAGGGTGTGAGATGCGAGACCAATCCAAAATCAAGTCAAGAACTTCCTGTGCAAATGAATGAAGAGGAGATTGTCGAGATGGATGCTACATCTTGTATTAGGATTAATGTTCTCCCTCAGGAAGTGGCTAAACTATGCTTTGCTAGTCAGTTGATGGAAAATCAAGACATTGCTGCACCACCCGAGATAATGCATAAGACCTCTTTGTATACACTTCAAGACACCATATCAAGAAAAGGCCAGCACATGTGGAGGTTGGAAAAAGCCAATGGTAATTGCTCATCAGAGGGAAATTTGGTTGCAGAACAAACCATTTGCCAATCAAATATAGCACATCCACTGAAAGCCATGACTCATCTGGTGAGGCCGGTGGGAGAACACCAAACTGCTAAATGTGAGATTTTGAAGAATGAGTATCACCTTGCAAATGCAACATCAAAGATGGATGACCGTTTTTGTAATAAAGCCAAATGTTCTGTGTTGTCCACTGGATCAACCTGCCAAACTGAATATACCAGTCCACCGAAACTTAATCCTGTGATCGCAGAACCATCTCGAATGCAAAATGAATTCAATGAAGAAATGCCTGACATTGACTATATGCTCACAGATGAGCGTATGAGATATGAGACTGATCCAAAAGTGGAGACTGACAAGATGGACGCTTTAGACTCTATTAAGATCAGTGTTCTCCCTCATGACATGGCTGAGCTATGGTTCGCTGGTGAGATGAAAGTTAAGGATTTACAGGAAGACACTGTTCATATTTCCACTGAGGACCAGGTTAAAGTTCAAGTCCTAGAGCTCATGTCTGAAAAAGAATTACCCCTAGAAGATGTGAAGCCAAAAGAGGGTAGATCTCAAAGTTCTAGTGGTGAAAAGTTGGAGTCTTTCTGTTGTCTTGCTAAATGGTTTAAAACTTTACAATATGGCGATGGCTTATCGTGTACATGCCAGAGAAAAGCCGAGTTCAAACAAGAGATTAAAACTGAGGTCCATGGCACAAGTTTAGAGTTGCAGACAGAAAAAGAGGATATTAAAGAATTTGTGGAACTGGACAATTCTGCTGATGATTCTGAAACAACAGATGATTCTGACACCACAGAGGACGAAGTTCCCAGTAGGATCATTCGGAAAGGGGTTAAGAAAAATATTCTGGAGAACATATCAAGTTCTGAAGAGGCTTGTAACATGGAGACTGAAATTGCAGAGGAGACAAGAGATGACTCTCCTTCAAAATGTGCAACAAATCTGACCATGAACAATGAGATTGAGCAAGACACCCCAAAACCTGATTTGAAGAGGACGACCAATACTATATGTCTTGCACTGTATGGGTCATCTTCTGGAAGAAGAGAAGTGAAGCCAACTAAAAGATCTAAAGGGAAAGAAAGTTGTGAGGAACCCCCAGAAACTCTTCAAATAACAATATCCTCTCATCAGAAGATTAAGCCAACGAATTGCAAAGGGGTGGAAGCACAGAAGGAAGGTGTTGTGGATAAGAGTGTGAGATTACAGAAAGCATCCTTCAAAGACCCGGCTCTTCATAGAACCTTGCCCTCACTTCCCATTGCTGAACTACACAAAAATGAACTCTCATCTACCTCAATCAAAAAACTGCTTGGTCCAAGTGCTAATGCAAAAAGTGAAGTCCGTTTGGGCAAGGGAAACAAGCGAAAGAGACCGCCTATTATTTCAACGCAACAAATGTCTATGAATAAATATCTCATCAGAAGGAAGACAGCGCCATCCAAATTATTGGAAGAGAATGTAACAAAAAGTAAATATGAGCTGGGGAACCCTGCTTTGATGCCATTAGAGGAGGGTCTTTCATTGGAATTCAAAGTATTGCCAGAGTCTTTTAACTTTGAAGATGGAGCTGAACTCAATTGCGCTCAAGCTCGAACACAACACAGAGTATGCGCATAATGGTAACTGCTGAAAACATATACTCTCAGTGCATGTAAGATTACCAAATGTCCACTTTTAAAACACTTTTTCCCTTTTCTTAAGGGATATCGGGCCCAGAAGAGAAAGTTAAGCAGATGGAAACTAATTTGTTTCGCCAACACCAGGTATTGGATGCACGTTTTTTTATTGTTAATTTAAATGTAGTAAATTTGTATTAGCCTCTTATGACGTTAAAGCTCATTGAATAATGATTAATAAACACAATAGTAAAAGCAAATATCCAATAATCACAGGTTGGTGTTCAATCCAAGTAATCTAAAGCCTAACCAGGGTATATTGTGAGAATTGAACCCTGTATCAGCCTATCATGCAGGGGTAAAGTATTTATTCAGGGATGTTTCCCTACCAATACCCAGTGACACTGATATCCCTAGCAATAATTTCAAAACCGCAATAAATCAAAACCTAAAATATATTGATGTCCCCATCCCCACCAATTTCAAAATCAAACCTACGCCACTGCTATCATGAACCATTTTATGGCAGGTAGTGTAACGCTTATCTAAATGGTTTTGTGCTTGTCTGCAGGTGTTTGGAGTTTCAGCCCCTTGAAAGAAAAGCGCACTCAGCCCATCCAGGTCACAGACGTCTCCGGCTCATCTAGCCTCTTCCAGGAGTTTAAGAAGAGATATCATAAAAAGAAGGAAATCGCCTCAAAGTAGAATTTCAATGAAAGACCTCGTATTCCTTATTAAAATTTAAGCAAATAGTTCCTTTTGTTTTGTGTTACTTCCTGTTAATGGGATGAATCGAACGAATGCAAATTGCTAAATATACAGATTCATTTTTACTGTCTACTTGAAGTTTTGTATTATATAATAAATGCACCACTTGCACACTGATCATACAGTTCAACAGCTGCTAGTAACAAATATTCTTCAGTATTTGTACGAGTGTGAGGTTTTTTTTTTATACTACATTTTCCAAGAAACGTGTTTTAATTTTGATTCCACTGGTTTGTAAAAATGTGAAAATCTATTTTCGTACAATTTTATAAAACTCTTTTTATTGCTTCTTAAATAAAACCATTTTGTAATACCTTATGTGGTTACTCTTGAATTTTAAGGTTTGTTATGCCATGATTTACTGCAATTAACAAGATATTTACATTAATAAGCTTTAAATATTCAACATTGACAAATAAAGGCAAACCCAAATTAAAAATATCAAATTTAAATGTGGAAAATTTTAATGTGGAATAACAAACGTTTCAAAAAACAAAAAGGGGAAAATAATTAGGGTTTTTTTTGTTTTGTCGCTTGTGAATGACGTAATACTATTTGTTGTGTCCCGCCCATGCTGTTAAACCAAAACAATGTGAGGAGTGACGAAGATGCCAGGTAGACAGTTGATGCTGCTAACAAATAAGAAAAAATAACGTATTTTCCTCGTGATATCCTCGCGGTTAGCTAACGTTATATAAACGACGCGGAAAGCGACCAAATCATGGCTGACGTAGATTCTCTTATGAGCTTGTGAGTAACACCAAAGACAAAGTCCTTCTCTGCTAATACACAGCGTCTAAGATAACGGTAGATAAATATGTAAATCTGTAAAACTATTGACACAGCTCCTTACGTTCATTTTATAGCACTGAACTCCTAGTCTGTGATTGTTACACGTTTCTCCGTGCACAGGTGTGCTTTTTAGTGTTGCTCAGCCACGTGAGAAGTATGATGAGATCAGGATGTTACCTGCTGCCCTTAAAGACAGAATATTACGAATAAAGATGTCGTTTGGCACGGTAACCGACTCCAACATCAGCCAGGTAAGATGTCCCCAAGAGCATTTTGTGATGATAATATGCAGTGTACAATATGTAGTGTGTTATTTGTGTTTCAGCTCGTGCACGCTGGAACTCACACACTGGATCTGCAGAGCTGCATGGTGTCAGACTCAGCGCTTAAACAAATCAACTGTCTGCAGTTGAGGACAATACTGTTAAAAGACTGTGCAGAAATTACATCTGAGGGTATTCTTTCACAGATTAATGGTTTAATGGGGGTCATAAATACTAGATGAAAAACGTAAAATTCTTAAACTTTGAAAATAATAGTCCCCAGCTAAGCTAGTCTTAGACTAAAATGCATTTTTGTGTTGTTTTAACTGAAAAGCAACTTGCACTGACATTTCTTAATGTTGGTGCCATTGTTTTGTCTCAAAAAGCACAGCAGTAATGTTTTCCTCTAAGGCATGTTTATAGAAGCAACTTAAATATCCTAATTTGAACTAAGGCCTAATCTAAGCTTTGTCTGTGAAATCAGGCTATTACTATTACTAAAAATGAAAACTGAAATAAAAATAAATTAAAGTTAAAGGAGTAGTTCACTTACACCCCCATGTCATCCAAGAAATTCATGTCATTCTTTTTCAGTTGAAAAAGAAATTAAGGTTTTTGATGAAAACATTCCAGGATTTTTCTCCATATAATGGACTTCAATGGGAACCAAACGGTTCAAGGTCCAAAAGACAGTTTCAGTGCAAACTGTTTAAAGGGCTTTAAACGAATTTCAGACAATGAATAAGGGTCTTACCAAGCGAAACGATTCGCTCATTAAAAAAAAAAACAAAGTTTAAGTTTTATAAGCTCAAATGGTCACCTTGCTCTGTGATGTGGCGTTCATGACTCACCTGTTCGAACTCGTTCACTAAACCGTTTGGTGCCCAGTAAAGTGCATTATATGGAGCAAAATCCTGGAATGTTTTCATCAAAAATCTTCATTTCTTTTCAACTGAAGAAAGAGAGACATGGACATCTTGGATGACATGAGGGTGAGTAAATTATCAGCAAAAGTTTTTTTAAATGATCTACTCCTTTAAGTAGATTTAAATTTTACTTAAACATCAACCTTCACTACATTTGTATTTCCCACAGGTGTCAGCGGTGTTGGCGTCCCGCTGCCCCTGCCTTCAGGTAGTTGATCTCCGAGGCTGTACGGCTGTGACTGATTCAGGGATTCAAGCTCTGGCTCTACAATGCAAATGTTTAGAAGTGATTTCGCTCTTTGGCTGCATCGCTCTCAGTGATCAAGCCCTGCTGGAGCTGGGAAGAACTGCAGGAGGCTGCACAGCATTTACTTTTCTGGGACAAATGTAATTTACACTATTCTTGGGCTTTCAGACTTGGGTATACAATATTACAGATGAGCCAAAACATTATGACCACCTGCCTAAGTTGTAAGACGTTTCAGAGATATTCTGACCCAGTCGACTTGCCGTAACAATTTGGCCCTTGTCAAAGTCACTCACCCATTTCTCCTGCATCCAAAACGTTGATTATGAGAACTGATTGTTTGTTACATCTTAATACATGGCCTTGTTAAGAGATGATCATTGATATTCACTTCACCTGTGACTTCTCATAATGTTTTGGCTCATCAGTGTAAGTATATAGCGTACAAAATCAAAATGCGACTCTGACATTTTGCTTGTACTTATTGATGTTTATTGTTTTCACCAAATACTTACTAGTAAATTCTATTTAAAGGTAACTGATCATGGGGTCATTGGACTTGCGACAGGAGTTTGTTCACGTAGCTTAAAGGTATTGCATACAGATTTGAATTTTTTTACATTTTGTATTATTATTTATTAATAAGTTACTTATTTATCTTCACAGGAGTTACAGATGGTACCGATGTCACAATTTGACTGATCTGGCTGTGACCGCTGTTCTTGCAAACTGTGCAAACATCAGAATATTCTATTTCCATGAATGTCCCCTGATAACAGGTAGTCACATGGTACCTGACATAAAACATATATATTGTTGCCCAAATATGAAATTTCAGTGCATTCATACCTGCTATGTGTCTGTCTGTCTGTTTTTAGATAAGTCGAGGGAGGCACTACAAAACTTTATTGGCCCCGGCAAGATCAAAAACGTTTCTTGGACTGTGTATTAATGCGATTAACTGAACTGATCTACAGCACACAAACTTTGTCATACATGTAATGCACACATCCAGGAAGATAAACATCATCCTTTTCAAATTCACCTAATCGTCAATGTTTGAGGTATAAAAAAAGATAAAATGGATATTTTACAGCGTTTGCATTGGAAATTGTTAACTTACTGTATTTAACTTTAAATATATATAATTATTATGTAAGAATGTTTTGTTTACTGATTGTAAAATAAATTGTAAACCAACCATTGACATTGGTTGGTTGTCAACTTTTATTTACTATTACTTGAATGAGATTGAAGTCTGAATTTGACAAAATCCATTAGGCTGGTGTATTTGTGAGGATTATTTAATTAGTTTGTGCTTTTGTCATTCAGGGTAGTTAGCTGCTCTTTTCTGCGTTTTGCGAAGAAGAAATTGCTCTTTTTCTGCAAAAAACATGATTTATTCAAATAACATGAGGAACTGCTACTGTCAACCACATGATAAAATAAAATTAAGAGACATTTAAAAGAGGTGATTGAAAACCATAGCATACATTTTGGTCAGAATTTCAGTTCAGAGGTTCAATTTGATTTATGTGATATTCTTGAGTGTTGTACTTTTTGGGATTTTTTCATTATAATTTTTTTTTATCATTGCATAAAGAACTACTTCTTCATCCCTCTAAAAATGTAAGGTGTTTTTATATCTATTTGCATTTTTTATTTTAAACTTAAACTGGTTAAATCAATTTATGTAACATTTGTTATTCAGTGAGTTATATATTTTATTTACAATCATTTATAATTTAAAATAGAGATAAGTTCCTTTTAAAGAACCCATTTGTGTGTGTGTGGTTTCAGGTATTCCCGGAGCAAAATTTGTCCCATGAGCATAACAGCTTATGAATTATAATTATATTTTTTGAAAATCTAAAAAACGCAGAATGTTTTCTGTGAGGGTTGTGTTTAGGTGTACGGGACATGATATATTGAGTTACCGTGCAAGTGTTTGTTTTTTTTAAGTTGATTTAATTATGTACATGGTTCACATACACATGAATGCATTAGCTGTTAAAGATGAGGTTTATAGTTGTAGCACCACACTGTGCTACTCGTTCAGTCCATAATTCTCCTCTTTAACTGAGTCTGGTAGCTCAAAGTAAGCCCGCTGATGTAATAATTTTCTAATGTCATGGCTTTCAAATTGAGCCCGTCCTGGGTCACCAATAGAGCACTTGTGTTTCATGTGTGCTTATACACGCCTGGAGCCACTTCTGCAGATGATCAGCCATACCTTCATCATAGAACATGTCTCCTAGAAGAATGAGATCCCAGGCCTCAGGCTTTGAACCGATCATGTTTTCTGTCACACAAGGTAAAGGGTCCACGTTGTTCAGTTCACAGTTCATTTGTGTGGCAATGGCAGCAACTGCAATATAAATAACAAAACAAAAAAACATAACAAAATAAAGCACTTAATTTTATATTTTATATAAAAGCACTTTATATTTAATATTATAGAACTTTTGTTTGTCAGTCATTGTGGTGTAACCACAATAAAAATAATTATGACTGTTTAAAAGTTTATGTGCGTGTGTGTATATATATACACTACCGGTCAAAAGTTTAGGGTCGGTAAGATTTTCATGTTTTTAAAAGAAGTCTCTTCTGCTCACCAAGGCTGCAATTTTTTGATAAAAAATACACAAAAAACACTGTAATATTGTGAAATATTCTGACAATTTAAAATGACTTTTATGTTAATATATATTAAAATGTAATTTATCTCCTCTGAAAAAAAGCTGAATTTTCAGCATCATTACTCCAGTCTTCAGTGATCCTTCACAAATCACTCTAATATGATGATTTCATGCTCCAAAAACATGTACTGATTATTATCCATGTTGAAAAACAGTTTTTTACATTTTTTATTTCAGGATTCTTTGATGAATAGAAAGTTCAAAAGAACAGCTTTTATCTGAAATGGAAAGCTTTTGTTACATTAAACACTACCCTTTAAAAAGTTTGGGGTCAGTAAGAATTTGTATTTTATTTTAGGGGGAAATAGATAAGAAATCAATAATTTCTATTCATCAGAGGATGAGTTACATTGATGAAAAGTTACAGTAAAGACATTTATAATGTTAGAAAATATTCTAATTAAATAAATGCTGTTCTTTTGAACTTTCTATTCATCATAGAATCCTGAAATAAAAATGTAAAAAACTGTTTTCAACATGGATAATAATCATACATGTTTTTGGAGCATAAAATCATCATATTAGAGTGATTTGTGAAGGATCATGTGACACTGAAGACTGGAGTAATGATGCTGACAAATTCAGCTTTTTTTCAGAGGAATAAATTACATTTTAATATGTATTAACATAAAACAGTCATTTTAGATTGTCATAATATTTCACAATATTACTGTGTTTTTTGTGTATTTTTTATCAAAAAATTACAGCCTTGGTGAGCAGAAGAGACTTCAATATTAAGAAAATAAAATACAATAAGACAAAAAATCTTACCGATCTTAAACCTTTGACCGGTAGTGTGTGTGTGTATGTATATATATATATATATATATATACATACACACATACATATGTGTGTGTATACAGTGTATTTACACACACACCTATATATATACACATATATTATGTAAACAAACGTATGTTAGATGTTATATTTGACCGCAGTATCTATCTATATACATATTTGTGTGTCTGTGTGTTTGTTTTATTATTTAGTAGTTACATCATCTATGTCTAAAGTATTTTAGCTATTTTCACTTAAAAGATACCCCACTTACAATTTGTCAATAAAACAATTAATTTAGTTACAAAATTTAAACATTACATTTCAAATGCAATAATCATTCAAAGTATATATATTTTTATTATATATATTTTTATTATCAATTTGGATAATTTAGGAATGTATCCAGAGATTGGGTTTGCTTTGAATCTGGCTTTGTTTGAAAATGATCAAACTCTCTAAGGGTGCTTTAAGTCTAGTTGAATTCCACAAATCATAATGTGAATAGCTCTTCTGTTTTTAGGTACGAGGTGCAGAAACACAAATCTCACTTGGATCAATGTCATTGGCCACCACATGGGAAGCTCCACTGAGTCTGGCTGCAATGGCTGATGCTCCACAACCACAGCCGAGATCCAGCACCTTCCTGTCTCTACACACCTCGGGGTTATTCAAGAGATACCTGACAACACAGTTCACAACAGCATCATCAATAAAAACCGACAAAAGAATGCAAGTAGACTGAGCGAATCTTACAGTAGCGTTCATTATTATGACTAATAATCGTTACCTAGCCAGCGCTTGTCCACCGGGCCAATATATTGCCCAGTACGGGTCAGGGAAAGGCCACAATTCAGGTTTCTCCGTCCAAAACCGGCAGGTCGGTGTGAACAGTCTTAAAGAAATCTCTGGGGTTAAACTTTGGCTGCTTACTACTTCTGTGTTGTCTATAATGAAGTTCTTTATATCGTCCTCCGATTTGACGTTGCTTACGTATAGACGCATTAAACAACACATTCCTCTTTGAAATGCAGTGTCCTGACCGCGGAACCACATGGTTATTCCTCTGTACATGTCTTCAATGCCGAAACTAGTCAAATATCCTTGAAATGTTTACATTTCTTCCATCCACATGTCTGTCACGCATGCGCAGACGCGCTTGGCACTTGTATGACGTCACTGAGCGGATCCCGCCAATTAGAGGGCCACTTAAAAAAAACTGCTTCTGTTTTACGCAAAAACATTCTAAATAACTATTTATTTTTTATAAAATATATTAGAATTTTTTTGCGTAATATAAAACACATATCCACATTCTACAAATGTTCAGTTGTTCAATCCCTAATAAATGTCTTTTTTTTGGGTGCAATTCCTCAGCCAAATATTAATTCGCCGCTACATCATGTAATTAATTAGATTTATTCAATTTAAACGCTTCCATATGGCAGAGGGACATTGGTGAAGAAATTGACTCAGAAAAAAAGCCATTTTTGTGGGGTGTGGTAAATATATAAAAGAAGGAAGGGGGAAGTTCACTCAATATAAGATTCCACCAGAGCCCACAGACACTAGCCCACGTGATTTTTCAAGATAAACTGATTTAAGACAATTTATGTTGGAAATGCAAGCTGGAAATACCTCTACTCAGTATTTGGGAATGTAGTCTTGTTAAACAATTCTGGAAACAAGTTTTTATTTAGTTGCTTGTATTGCTCCAAAATATCTTTATCTCCCAAACTGTCTATTAGATGTCAAATACCTATGTTTCAAAACTTTTTTTTGTGTATGTATTGTATGTATGGTACACGTCCAGGTGGATGCTGCACATTGGTGGTGGTTGAGGAAATTCCTCCTCTAGTGAAGCGCTTTGAATGTCCAAAAAGGCACTATATAAATGTAATGAATTATTATTATTTATTATTACGTATTAAAATGGCATATAGGATTATTTTCAGACAACGAAAGCCCCAGAATTGAAAGAGTTGGCCAGTGCAATGGTAGAAATAGCATCTTATGAATCTATGCTTAACTGACATTGTCTCCTTGGGAAGAATTCTGGACACATTGCAGTAAAGTCTGAAAATTAATAGATAACCACTTTGTGTTTTGTCTTGTACTGTGTTTCATTTCATGGTCAAAATGTGCCTGTAGGAACCAGTGACCCTGTTTTTATCTGTAATGTTGTTGTACTGCTGTCACCTTTCAACCTCCCAAAAGAAGCAATAAAAAAACTTCTATTCAAAAAACAAAAATGTAAATGCTTGCCAGGCCTACAATATAAATCGATTATGTTGATTATGTCTCTTAAATAGATATGTCATCGTTGTTGGTTACAGTGTTTTGACAGGTACATGCCATGGTAAATGTTGATCATCATGGCTTGCAGAAATAGCCTCATGAGCACACCAAATGATTATTCACTGAAGAGGTGGGTTGGACACACACTCTCTGTGTCCTGTATATGACAGTCTCCATAGATACCTGCTGTGAGTGAGCATGCGTATTGAAAAAACAAGGAGGAAAAACAACCATAACCAAGGATACAAATAGGTATGTTATTCTGTTCTGATGATTAGGCCTATGTAATTGTAAATTAGTAATAAACAGCATTATTGGCACATTAATCTCAATTAATAGTAAGCTACTAAGTAAACACTACATAACCCTTTCTGCAACAGAGGCTGCTCGACTGTCAAGTTACCAAGTCTGAATGAAGATTATAGCAACAGATAAACATACAACATTGTTTCCGTGTTGTTGTGCCACTCTGACGTGCTCCGTTCAAACTCTCTGGTTCGTGTGAAATTGTTTTGTACAAGGGCAGGACAATCTGCAGTTGAGTACACACAGTATCTCAACTCACTTTCCAGAGCTCTCATGAATATGGCCAATTGGAGAGGAGAAAGACGAAGCCTTTCACCTTCAGATTTCTGGAATGACCAGGAATGGGACGCTGAACTGGGCCGTAGATCTTTCCGACACACTCTTAGGTCTCTAAGTCCCCTCGCTCTCTCGGATCTTGACTTTTGGGATAGTAGATCTCTTTTTAAAGCTCGGGTATGTACAAACTGAAGCTGTGGGGATGATTTTTTCCCCTCTCATATTCTTCTTCTATATAATTTTAACAAACGTTTCCCTTTCTTCAGAAATCTCCAGCATGGAGCTGTATTGGCTTACCTGGATTGACTCTCTGCCCAAAAATCAGCACCAGGTTAGTGCTTCAAAGTCACCATAAAATCAAAATGGACAGTTATTATTTTTTTATGGAATATTGCAGTATTTGTTATTTGTTTTTTAATTAATGCGCCCTTATAATCTTTAATCAAAATAACTTCTCCCTCGTGCAGCGTCATCTCTTCTCTCTATGATGACTGGCATGTGGGCGGGTAATAAAGGGACTCCCTTTAAAAACACAGTAATAATAGGCCTAAGGTAATTTTATTAAACTGTTTGGCTTGTTTTTAGAATTAGTGTTTTGTGTAATTAGATTAAAAGATAATAAACAGGTACGATTTTGAAATGTTTTTTCTTAAATCAACATTTCATGTCTCCTTGTCCTTATTTATGTGGTGAAAAGCTGTCTATTAAGTGATATAACTGTACATTATGTCCTAAAGTTGGCATACAATGGGCATTTCTCACATTCCTGCTGTGCATTTGGAGTTGGACTACACCTCCAGTACACAAGGGGGCCATAGTCCCCTAAAAATGTCTGTCATTCAAAAAATGGCACAAAATTTAGGTTGCGATTGTCTTTTCTTTCCTATTGTGATGAAACGGCTTCTAGAACATGAACGATTGTAGGTCAGGACTTGATTTTGTTAATTGAGAATTGATTGAAATGTTTTTTTTTTAAATCAACATTTCATGTCTCCGTCCTTATTTATGTGCTGAAAATTTGTCTATTAAGTGATATGACTGTACATTATGTCCTAAAGTTGGCATAAAATGGTCATTTCTCATCCTGCTCTACATTTGGAGTTGTTTTGGTGGGAAACACACCTCCAGCACACAAGGGGGCGATAGTCACCTGCAAATGGCTGTCATTCAAAAAATGGCTTGAAATTAAGGTTGCGATTGTCTTTTCTTTTCTATTGTGATGTATATTGCTTGTATAGTGAAACGGCTTCTAGAACATGAAAGATTGTAGGTCAAGACTTGATTTTGTACATTGAGAATTGATTGGATGGTTGTGGTTTGCTATTGGTGGATCTCATGTGATTGACAGGTCGTCCCACCCTCATACCAGTAAACACATCAGAAAATAGATGATGGGAGGGAAAGTTATTTTGATTGAAGATTATGAAGGCAGGTGATTTAAAAAAAAATCTAGCTGCTTGCTAGAAACTTTTTTTCTTTGTGGACGCTTTGCGTTTAATGAGCTAATAAAATATTTAAACTTAAATCAATATTTTGCGTCTAATTATTTACTTATGTGGCAAGTAGCCGTACATCGAGCCGGTTGTTATCTCAAAAGTAAAATTATATGGCTGGATGTAGATTTTCCCTTCCTTTTGTCGCATACGTCTCTCTTTATCAGCACGCTTGGCAGTGAGAAGGGCTCTTTGGGTATGACGAGATGGTCATCTGCATCTCGCTTGGCTCCAGAAGGAGCTCCACGATCTCACTCTTCTTCTGAGGACTTTGAGCTCAGAGCTGGCTTGGAGGAAAGCGGCATGAGGAGGGCAGAGCTCATCCAGAGGCTCAGAGAGGCCAAAGGTCACTTGGACACTCAGACTGACCTTTTGAAAACCAAAGGGTTCTCAGCTTCAACAAAACCAGCACATCTCAAACAATCTGGAGATGAAGCACAAGGTATGGATATCCTCCTCAAACAGCTGAAAGCTGTTTGACTTTTTTTTATTGTGTTTTTATATTGGTTTGATTGGCTGAAAAAGGAAAGATATAGTCTGCTGTTGCATTCAAGGAACACTCATCCCTGTTGATTTTCCTGCCTCGCAGCAACTGTCTGAAGCAGTGAGTGTTCTTGAACAAGACAAGGAAGCTGCAGAACTGAGCCGCTTCCGAAGAGAGCCGCGCGAGGGGAATTACACGACAAGTGAGTTATACAGTCTTTGCACCTTGAATGGAATCCATACATGATGTAAGAAGTACACTTAACTAACATTCAGTAGCGGTTCTAGGCACGGGCGGAACTCGGGCAGTCGCGCGGGCGGAATTTCTTTATGTCACATGGGGGCGGCATCGATCGAGCAGATAGAAAAATCCTCTGTGCCGTGAAGTTTTTCTATTCTTTATCATTTCGATTCAATTATTGGCAATGGCGCCCTGGCTTGCTGAGAAGGTGCCATGCACAGAAGCAATGTCAAGGCGATTCTCTGATTAGTTCACGTAACATTAAACATGCATTACTAATTAGCACTACAAAGTATTTAATTTATGCACTGAAAACTATTCGTTCAAAAGGTTGGAGTTGGTACGTTTGTTAATGTTTTTTTTTAAAGAAGTCTCTTATGCTCACCAAAGCTGCATTTATTTGATCAAATATAGTAAATATAGTATTACAATTTAATATAACTGTTTTCTGTCTTAATATATTTGAAAATGTCATTTATTCCTGTGACGCAAAGCTGAAATTTCAGCATCATTACTGCAGTCTTCAATGTCACATGATCCTTCAGAATTCAGTCTAATATGCTGTATTTTTGGAAATTTTACTTTTAGGGTACGTTAAAAGTACAGCATTTATTTAACCCTCTGATGGTCCTCGGTCACTTCTGACCGAATAATTTTCTGTTTAAAATTATTAAAAATCACAGCTTCATCGGAAGGTTATGATACTTGGCGACTTTTTTGGCATTTGGTATGTGAATACAAAAAAAATTGAGGTCATGATCCGAGCATGCTAAGTGGTCGTAAAAAAAATAGTCACACTCGTGGTCTTCAGTCAGAAATGACCGACCCATAGGAAATGAATGGGAAATTTACAAAAAAAATAAAATTCTCTGAATTTTTGTTTGTACAATCTACAAATCGGCCACAATTCTTAAAAGAAGTATACCACAGTTAAGGGGTGACACTCTACAACATCAAGAGTGCAAAAAATTTACACCCACCACACACACACATACAAACACACTTTTATACACTTACACACCAATAAATTCAGACTACAAAAAAATCTGTTTTGAATTTTTAAAATCACAGCTTCATCGGAGTGTTACGAAACTTGGTGGCTTTTATGCCATTATGTATCTAAACACACAAAAAAATTTAGGTCATGATCTGAGCATGCTAAGTGATCTTAAAAAATAGTCACACTTGTGGTCTTTGGTCAAAAATGACCCTCATAGAAAATGAATGGGAAATTGACAAAAACACAAAAATTCACTATTTTTTATTTATTTATTTTTTACATTTTTTTTAATAAGAAATAGTTTTTGAGATTGTTCTAACTATAAATTCAAATCCACCAAAAAAAAAAAATTGTAATGGCTCTCACATGCTTCTCCATAGAGATCTGTACATGCCATCTAGTGGTTACACCATGATTCTACGCTTTTTCTCTATACTGTAACCAGATGGTGCTAATTTTCTTTTACAAATATTTTTTTTTTCTGAAGGCCTAGACTCTATATTAAACTAAAATACTGCATTAATAATTTAAAAAAAAAAAAATATATATATATATATATATATATATATATATATATATATATATATATATATATATTTCCATTGAAAAATTAGACCATAAATATTGCATAAATATTAATACATTTAATCAAATTGTCTCAAAATACTAAATTAAAAAGAATATATATTATAGAACAAAAATAAATTGCAATGGTTTTACTGGGATGGAAGAAGTTTCATTTTTAGGCCTCCGGTCACTTCTGACCGGGAAGGCCCACGACGTGACTCATAAAGGAAGACCATCAGAGGGTTAAAATAGAAACCTTTTGTATTGATATGCTGATTCATTCTATGTAAACTAAGAGTTGTGCAGCTTGAGTTGGACATTTTGAAGATGAGATCTAACCTAGAGAGAAGGACTCCACCCACATCCCCAAACCCACCCCAAACTCTACCCGCTACAAAAGACCAAGTCCTCAGAGAGGAGAGCTCATTATGTATGACACAAAACCCTAACATTTGACAGGATCACAATAACAATTTCATGAGAAAATGTCATCTCAATCAACTAAGGTTTTGTATGCTGCTGCCTTCTTCAGGAACAGAGGCAGGTGGACAATGAGATAAAGAAGCTCAGAGAAGCTCTCAGAAAGGCAGAGGAGAAAACAGGCGACCTGGAATACGAGAACGACAGTGCATTGAGAATCGGCTCCGTTCCTCTGAAGAGGTTAAACAATCATTCAAAGTATGTTAAAGGGATAGTTCACCCAAAAATGAAAACTCTTTCCAAACTTGTATGAATTTCTCGTGGAACACTGATGTATTGAGGAGAATTTATAATTTATAATAAAGAAACATAACATGAACAGTTAAAATCCCTTATAATATTTCTAAATAAAATCTAAGTCACACTCTAAGTATATTCTTGCCTAAAGAAAAGAAAACAAAGTTGTCGAAGCTCTCTTTCTGTAAGATTGGTCGCAAAAGAGCAAAAGTCGCAAAGTATAGACTGACCTGTACAGAAATCTCTCTCTCTTATGCAGTTAACTTAGCGGAACAAAGCCCAGTTGCTCTTTTCATTGCATATTAAAGCAAAGCTGCCCCTCCGGACACAGCTTCTAAGATTAAAACATATCTGGCTTTGATGGTTTCGCACCCTGAGGGTAAGAGTACAGACACACATCGTTCTGGACCATATGTGTCAGGAAATTAGTCGCACTACAAAAAAAAAAAAAAAAAAGAAACTTGCCCCCTTTTCCCTACATGCAAGATGTCTTTTATGCAAGATATCTTATATTTTAAAAAATAAAAATAAATTATCACACTAATTTGCCGGTTTATGCCACCCTGAGCAATGTTTAAACATTGTATTTTGAGCACTTCTTGTGTTGTTATTGCCTCTTCACGATGACTTGTTTGATTTAGTCCTCAGATGTAAATTGCTTTGGGTATTATGGAAATTATATAAATAATGGTGAAAAAAATGACTAAAAATTAAAATTAATTTGAAATAGTATATAAATATTACTAAAACTGATCCAAAATAACTATTTTATGACAAAAACAACAGAAGAACGAAAGTAATTCTTGTTTGGAACAACAAGAAAGTAAGTAATCGATGACATGTGGTGAACTGTTCCTTTAAAATTTGGTCATTGTGATTAAAATGAACATAAACGCACAAAAATGTTATTACGGTTAGATCTAAAAAGTATGCAAACATTCACCTAGGGTAAGCAAGAGGCAATAAAGCAAGCAGAAGAGTTGGACAAAGATTGAGCATCTCCGTCCAGACCCAGGCAGAGCTAGAGGACCAGCTGAACGAGTCCCGCAGCCGCCTGGGGCAAATGGAGCTGGTACAAGCAAAAAAAGCTGTGCTACACTCGCTAATTTTCATCATGAGTCATGACATGACCCAAAACTGCCAGATTAACCATTATCTCTCTTCCTCAGGAAAAAGACCTGGTTTCCAATAAGACACAGAGACTAGAAGACAATCTGAATGACTTAAAGGTCAAACTATCTGGAGCTTTAATGGACAAAGAACGTCTTGTCCAGGTCTGATATCATATATATAAATACATATGCATTTACCATTGATTACCCGGCTGTAACCCGCTAGTTGAGTTCCTCTGATTTAAGTTAGTTAGTTAAATACGATGACCCTTCTGTGTATGATTGTCTGTAAAGGAGAAAGCAGAGCTTCATCAGAGGATTCAGACTCTGGATCTGCAGTTGCAGAGGGAACAGAAGAGCAAACAGGGCATCAATGAGCAAGTGTGTGAGCTCCATTCAGAGATATCTCAAGCTAAGAGCCATGCCAACAAACAGAAGATAGAAACCATGCTGATGAAGGAGGAGTTGCTTTCCATTAAAGAGGTCACCGTTTACACAAAACTATAAAGCAGCACAACTGTTTTCAGCATTAATATTAATAAGAACAGTTTCTTCAGCCAATCAGCATATTAGAATGATTTCTGGAGGATCAGGTGACACTGAAGACTAAAAGAATAAATTACATTTTTAAATATATTTAAATAGAAAACAGTTATTTTAATATTGAAATAATATTTCACAATAGATATATATATATATATATATATATATATATATATATATATATATATATATATATATATATATATATATATATATATATATATATAACATATTAATTATTTAAGCCATTCATTAAAATACTTTTAGATTTTAGCTAGTATGTTCTGAATTGCTCTAAACAACCTTTTCTAAATGCTTTGGACATTCAGTTGAACGAAAAGCTGTCGTCGATCTGACCAAGGCTACAGTGAGACTGCAGGTGACCCTTAACCCAGCTACACGAGCCTGGAGGCACAGAAACTCATCCAAACCAATCATATCGCGGCACTGGAGACTTAGCGCTTGCAGCTGATTGGAGAGAAGGAGGAAGTGAGGAAAACGTTTGATGATGGACTTCACGAGAAGATTAGAGAGCTGGGAGAGAGATACCAACACAGGTACTGATAGCACTGTCCATTATCAAAGTATTGTTTGAAAATGAATATTTTTTGATGTATGTAATCCTTATAATTCATTTCATATATCAAGGGAACTGCAGGGCAATGTGGAGCAAGAAAATCATACTCTGCAATTAAAATGTCAAGAGCTAGAAAAAAATGTCCAAATCTTGGAGGCGGAGTATAAGCAAAAAGAGGAGGAGCATCAGTGTATGAGGGCGGAGTTTGAGTGGGAGAAGGAGGAGTTAAGGAAAGTGGCCGCTCACTGGAACAAGAGATGGCTGGATGTGGCCATGACGTTGGTGTTCGACACAGGAAGAACTTGAGCTCAAGAGTCAACAGCATGAGAAAAACAAAGTAACTTTTGTTTTTAGTATTTGGTCCCCTTTTTTTGGTCTGATTTGACCATTTGGGCAAGTAGTGTAGTGTTACTGTGCCCTAGTGAAAAATAAATATAGGCTACTAAAATGTATTTGAAATACATTTATTTTATTCTAAGTATACTACAAATGCAATTACATATAACCCTGCAGTTGTACTTTTAGTATACTAAATTGGTATGCTTTAAGTCTGCTAAATTGTAACACATTTTGTACTTAATATACTTCCGAGGTCCAAGTTAAGTTATACTTAAAGGTAAAGTTCACTTTGAAATTAATTTTTGATATGTTTTAGCTTACCTCAAGAGCATCCAAGATGTAGGTGTCTTTGTTTCCACCGTATTTTCAATTTGGACATTTTTCTGTCAAAACCGGTGTTGTCTGTCAGTCATATAATGCAGTTTTAGGGGGTCCGCCTTCAAAGAGCATGCACAGAAAAGTCAAAATTAAACATGATTTAATGACTCGTAAATGTAAGTACACATTGATAAGACACGAAACGAGCGGTTTGTGTGAGAAAACGAACTGTATATATATAGTTTTTACCTCTTGTTAACAGCCGTCGAACTGACTGAACCGTCTCCAGACGTTACGCCGGAAGTAACTCGCTCGCGAGTGATTTCTGACACGTCGACGTCACGCATTGTTTACACAGAAGATTTCGGAAGTTTTACCTTTGACTAAACATATTTAGATATACAGGAAATCTCAATGGAAGACGATTTTGATATATCTAAATATGTATATTTGATTGTACTAAAATGGATATTAAATAAACTGATATTAAATAGAGATCATACTATCCTTACTGGTATTAAAACACATTTTCGGCTTAATATAAGGAAATGTTTATTATGCAATAACGAAGTATTTCAAATAAAGGTCAGTGATGTTAATGGATTTGTAGTATGCTTATATTTATATGTTGTATTTTAGCGAGAGGCTGATGTTTTGGAAGTGCCACTAGATGACTGTAGGCAACAGATAGAGCCTGAGATGGACAGAAGTCATGGGCACCAGAGACTCATGGGTAGCTCTGTATGTCATTTGTTCTTTTTTTCCCCACCCATCCTGATCTCACACTCTTAGAAAAAAAAGGTTCTATATATGTAGCATAGGGTTCTTTACTCAACTTCAAAGGACCTTTTATGCAAAAAAAAAAAAAATTGATAATGACAAGGAAGAACCCTTTTGGCACAAAGGTTCTTTACAGGCTATTATTCATTCATGTATTACATTATTCTGCAACATTTTGCAGTTGTAATTAAATTATTGTTTATTAAACTGTTGTAGTAAGTTAATAACCCATTTTATTCATACTATGATAAAAACTGAAATGGCACTCTTCATGTGATATTGATTAATTACATATTTAACCCCCATATCTTGAATTTTGTGATCATTCATGCATTGCATTTAGGGATTCCAAATACGTAGCGCTTTAGAACTTTTTAAGGTTCTATATAGAACTTTTTCTTCTAAGAGTGCATGGTCTAAATTTCCCACATCTTTAAAAGTTTTAAATACATAATATGTATGTAAAGAGCTATTTAGTGATGTTGGTTTGTAGACCAAACAAAGTGTTTTTTGGGGGGTTTTTCATGTTCATGTCTTCTTAAGGTGTCTCTTGAAGACATGGAAGGAGAGTTAGCACAGGAGCTGCTGAGGGTGAGGGACATGCTGAAGATCAGAGACACTGAGCTGGAGGAACAGCTACAGGAGCTGAAGTCTGCTCACGCTCAGGTGGGGCCAAGCAAACCTTACGGAAATTTGTGTAATCTTGGTTGGTTTAATGCGAGGATGGAGATATGATTTTTCATACTGTGCAGGTGTCACGACACTGCGGTGAGGTCCAGAGGCTGGAGCAGCTACTGGCAGAGAGAGATCAAGAAATGAAAAAGATGTATGTATTTTACTAATAATTCTTTCCCATACAGATAAAGTAAACACACACACACAGTATATATATATATATATAGTACACTTGGTGTATATATATAAATGACTTAATGAAATTAATTTTTTTAATTGAATATATATTTCATTTAAACCTTCTAAGACCAAAAATCAATATGTACTTCAAGTGACAAGACAATACATTTCTTAAAATGTATTTAATTTGTTAAATGTATCTTAAAATATATATATATGTATTTTAGATTGACAATGTATAAAAAATGGCACAAATATATAGAAACAAATTAGTGCTATCAATCGATTAAAAATATATATAGATATATAAACATACTGTATATACACACAAAAACTTTTGTCACAATTTATCGATTTGACAGCACTAGAGCAAATAAAAATTTATATTTTAAAATATATGTATATATTAGCAATTTTCTTTCATATTGACTGCCAAAAAAATGAATGATTATGGCATGTGAAAATGAATTATGCATGTGACTGTTTAAAGGAGTCAGAGAAGTTCATCAGGACAAAAGACCCCATTTATTTCCAGTGGGGGGTTTAACGGTCGTGTAATGTGACCATGCAGTGCTATTAAAAACAAGTAAAACTGGAAGCAGTTGCTTATTGTTCCTTAATGTTTCATGTCATCAACTCTTTTTCATTCTACCACAGGGATCAAGATCTGAAGAACCTGGAGATACAGCGGATAACAGAGAAAGGAGAGGCTCAGATCAAGATATCCGCCCTGGAGCAGGAGGTACAACGACAACCATGACCTTAAAAGTTTCTCACAGGAGAATAGATTAATCTAATCAGGTTTTATTATGCCACATCATTGTACCTCTTACCTCGGCAGATTTTTGGACATAAAGGGCTTCAGTCGAGAAAGGGAGTGGTCAGTGGATGCAGTCCTGAGTCACTGAAGGCTTTGCTAGAAGGTATCTCCACATGCTATGATTGAGTAAAGCCTGCAAATTTGTTGAAATTACATGAAGATAAAAGCTCCTAGTTATAAGCTCGATTTTGTTTTCTGAAATGTGTCAGAATTCAAAAACACAAAGCAAGAAGGCATAGCATTTACACGAGAAGGGGCTCTGTACCGCATTAGCATTAGCACATCTGATATAAAAGCGGTGCAACAGTTTGAAATTAAAACAAGTTATGGCTAGCTACCAAACAGGGTTTTCTTTGGCCTTTGAAATCCACATTCCTGCAAAGTTTTGCTCCAACCATAATCAAACGCATATGAACAAGCTAATCAAAGTCTTCAGGCGTACTAGAAAGTTGCAGGCGAGTTTGATCAAGGTTGAAGCTAAACTGTGAAAAACGTGGATTTTGAGGGCCAGAGTTGAGTTGCATTTAACTCCACTTTTAGACATACAATCACAAACTTCTCTTAGCTCTTCCCCTCTGGGGAATCCCCACTGCCATTTTGAAGTGCATTAAACTACGTCAAGTTGGCGAGGGAAGTTTATTTAAACTCAACCACTCAATTTTGACCAATGGAGCGAGTCTACTCAACATGTAAACTTTAGGCAGGTTAAAAAGCATAGCCATTTGTAGGTGACTCTATCGCCGCTTTGTGTACTGGAGGTGTGTTCCCACCAAAACAACTCAAGAATACACATTTTGTACAATAGGAATGTGTTACCTCAGAATTCATGCTCCTGGCCTAAAACTTTGCTTGTGTTTATTCTGTGGTCCCAGAGAGCAAGAGGCAAGGTAAAACGCTTGAGCAGGAGAGAGACCAAGCCTTACAAAGTCTCAGCTTTGTACCTTATCAGGTAATGATTGCCATTTGTTTGCACATGTGTGCTAGTGTTTATTCATTGATACTTAGCTTCTTTAAATTTGAATTTCTGTCCATAGGATAAAGCAGAGCAAGAATCTCCAGCAGAAAACAAAAACCAGAAGCCTGTTAGTTCAGACCTTGTAGATCCTAACCAACAGAGGAGGCTAGTTACTGAACAGGTGCTAAACACTGTGTATAGTAATACTACTTAAAACTTCATCATACTACTTACTATTATAACTTCCTGTCTGTGCTTATTTACTTTGCTTTCTGGGCTACAGCTGAACAGTCTGTTCAAAGAGAGAGAGCAACATGGAGAAAGGTCAGTGAACAATGAACACACTGTCAGTTGTCAATCAGTTTGATTCATTATCTCTCCCCTAAAGGCGGGTTTATTTCCACTCCTTCCTATATAAAAATGAGACAGTGGGGAAATTCCAGACTCAGAGGCCCCAGTACTCTCCCCTCCCCCTTCTCCTGTTGCCAACTGAAAATCTGTGGCAAAATCAGTAAATGGACTGCATTTATATAGCGCTTTCATAGACCCAATGGCCACCAAAGCGCTTTACAATTTGCCTCACATTCACCCATTCACACACACATTCATACACCGACAGCGACGGCAGCCATGCAAGGCGCCATCCAGCTCGTCGGGAGCAGCTGGGGTTAGGTGTCTTGCTCATGGACACCTCGACACTTGGTCAGGTGGAACCGGGGATTGAACCACCAACCTTTCGGTTTGTAGACAACCTACATGAACCACTGAGCCACTGCCGCCCCGGAAGTGTAGCCACTTAAATGGATGGACTAAATGGGAGACGCACTCACTGAACAAGATCAGTTAAGGTGTGTCTCACTGCTTTATCGAGTTGAAGGAAATACCACAAGATTTTAAAATCAAAAAAAGAAAGTAAAACACTTCCTGAAGTTTTAAGGAGTTTGACTGGTGTTGGTTTTGTCTTGCTTAGTTTTCTTTGTTTGTTAATCAAATCCTTTAGTTCTAAATTGACAGTATAAATATTCCCAACTTTAACTCTATATCTGCGTGAATCCTGGCTCAGGGAAAGGAGTGGGGGTGGGAATGCTGGAATTTTCCCAGTGTCATAATTCACGTTTGACAGGAGAGGACATAAAAACCCAACTGGAGAGGAGGCCATAAATCAAATTTTGTTGACGTTTGACAAAATGTTTACGTATGTCTTGTGTACTATTAAGATCTCCAGTGTTCCCAAGACCTAGCTTGGTTGAAAGCGGGATCCAAAATGCTACATGTATTAAGGTAAGCACATGGTTTTTCATGTGGTAAATCTGTTTTGTGGCCACTTTTTAATACTGAAATTAATAACAGCTGTGTGTGACACATATAGAACTGGAATGCTATTGACACATTAAACCATCAGGGAAGAAAAACACAGAAACTGGAGCAAGAACTCAAGCAGGGGGCAGCAAAGGGGTCTTCATCCCAGATTTTAGTCTCTCAGGGGGATCTGAGAGAGGGAGGAGCAGAAACAGTCAACCAACCTGAAGCACCTCAGCAAGACGGCCCAGGTATGTTATGATAAAGATTATTGTTGAGAATCTAAGAACTCTACTTTGCCCGTCCTATCGCAATAACATACTCTAATTCTAATGTAGTTGAAGACTAATTCATAAGCATCCGACTGGAATCTGTGATATCTTAGAGAGGAAGTTTTACAAACAAAACAACTCCATGCAAGAGACTCTAATTGAAGTGTCCTGATCTAACATTTTGTCTTAATCAAAGAGCATGCTGGGATGGAGGGGCACATAAGCAGCTTTTAGGGTTGCAGGAGGGCATCTAGAGGATGTGGTTAGAAGCAGTGATAAAATGCAACAGAAACCCTGTACCCAAAAATGAAAATTAAGTCATTAATTACTCACCCCCATGCTGTACCAACCCCGTAAGACCTTCGTTCATCTTCGGAACACAAATGAAGATATTTTTTATTAAATTTGAAAGCTGGATCACTCCTCCATAGGCTTCCTAAGGGACTGGCACTTGATGGCCCATAAAGTCATTAAAGAGAATGTTTAAATATTCCATGTGCCTACAGCGGCTCAATTATAAGTTTATCAAGCGACGAGACTACTTTTTGTGCGGAAAAAAACTTCTTCTACTTCTCGTCTAAAGGCCCATAAGGAAGTAATGGAATAGTCGAATAAAGTCATTATTTATGTTTTTTTTCGCACAAAAGAGTAGTCTCGTCGCTTGATAAACTTATAATTGAGCCGCTGTAGGCACATGGAATATTTAAACATTTTGTTTAATGACTTTATGGGCCGTCAAGTGCCAGTCCCTTAGGAAGCCTATGTAGGAGTGATCCAGCTCTCAGATTAAATAAAAAATATCTTCATTTGTGTTCCGAAGACGAACGAAGGTCTTACGGGGTTGGTACAGCATGGGGGTGAGTAATTAATGACTTAGTTTTCACTTTTGGGTGAACTAACCCTTTAATTTATCCTTGCGATACTTAGAAAATAACTACAATGGGACAAACAGCTTTTATGAAAATAGATGGTGAATAAAAAAAAAACATTAAAATATCCTACACTTACTTTCCCCCGGCAGATGTCAGCTGTGAGAGATAAAAAGGAAAATCTAAAAGAGAGAAAGGAAAATCTCCTTGAAGGTGAAGAAAGTGACAAAAGTCCAATCATATATAGAAATTGGGGCCAAATTTTGGAAATTTGTGTGGGGTTGTAATTATTTGTTTCTGAATGTTGCATTTAAATGTTATCCATATCAATAATTTAATGTGGTGTAATTGTGTTTCTTTCTGTCTTGCTGGTCCAGCTAAAGTAACATCTCCTTATCCAAACTTTCCCCTGGGCTGCAAGGATGGAACATTCCTAGCAAGGCAGGTTGAGCTTTTGTGACTCGGATACAGAATAATCCCTTTGAGGAGAAGGAAAGGGGAGCAAACTGCTGGAGTGATAATAATACATTGCAAAGATTAATACTGCACTGACAACTTTATCTAAATGCAGTTTGGAGGTGTTGTGAGGTACATTTAAAATTTGACACAAAACACCAATGATTTTCACTTTTTTCCATTTATACTCATTTTTATTGTTTTGAATGCCAGTTGTTGGTTGTTTTCTAAAGACATTGTTCATAGATTTCACAAATATATACATTTGCACTGAATCTATACAAGAGTAACATAATAAAAATATAATTTAGTTCTAAATATGGTTGGGTCAGATTAGGTCATTATGTCAGCTTTTCATTTTGCACTTATGGTTGAATATAACATGATGTTGCGCAGTATCCACTTCATTTGTGCTACACATCAAAACCTGTGTTAATGTGTAGTCATAGAACATGTTTCGTGCTCATGAGATTACATTGTGTTGTCTATGGGGATAAATGCTATACAAGTAAATGACCTCATGGCCATGAACTCCTCATTGCTGAGGTTTGAGCAGATCTGTAATAAAAAGGATCGGACTGTCGTCTGAAGGATTGAAGAGAGAGGGGGATTAAACTACAATGTCATTAAAATAGGCTGATCTCCTGTGGATCTTGAATCCTGTAAGACAAACATTTAATCCTGAACATTAAAAGCAAATATTTAGGCTTAGTTTATGATGGACAAATCCTTTAGCTTTTACATAACAGCAAGCTGGACTTGCCGTATGCATATCATGACAAACATATTCATTTATCTGATAGGAGGGATTTGTGGTGCAATATGCTTTCATGTACTACCCAGGCCATTCAACAATTTTCTGGGAAGTATTTGATATTGTTTTTAGACAGTATGTTACCTCTTGACATTTTAAGCTTTTTAATAGTTGGAAGTTGTGTGTTTTGCGAGAAGATTATGTATGACTAAATTGTTTGCTGTATGAAGTCCGTACACATTTTTTAATAACAAAGTAAGTTCAAAATTGTTAGCCTTTCATTTAACCTTTCTGCATCCATTCGTGTCTGATGGTGAAATCTCCAGTCACACAATACATTTATGCCAGCTGTTCCATCACAAAGTAATGACGCATATGCAACTTGCTCACCTCACATTTTTGAAACTGCTTATAAATGGCCTTGTCCCAAATGCCACCCTCATCTCTACACCAAGTCCACACTTAGGTGATTCTGCTAAGACTGCCAAGTAGAAGTCTGATGTAAAGTCTGCACCAGTATGGTCTTGGCGAAATGGCACACTGATGGTATAATAGCACACTTCTGAATAATAAAATGATTTTCGTCCCCTTTTGGGATGGACGGGGATAAGCAACCTACCTCCTTGAAGACTACCTTCCTGCAGACTTCAGTTCCAACACACCTTTGATCAGGTTTAGAGCTAAACTCTACAGGATGGTAGCTCTCCAGGAACAGGGTTGGTTTACCACTGTTGAAGGGAATACCATTTATAATTTTAGGCAGTCTTAACTCTTGTCGTGGAGGGTTACGTTACACGGTGACAGCGTTTTGGGGCTTAAAAACGCGAAAAAGTGAAACCACCCTCCAGAGTGGAAATCCTGAAAACGCTCCACCACCGCGTTCCTGTGTAAAGGGTAAAACGCAAAAGTCTGTTTGACAGTGAAGGTTGTATGCAGGTGCGTGGACTTGGTGGTGTTGTAGTATGCACTCCTAGCCGCCATACTACATTGAATTTCACACACTTTTGTGTCATCCTCAAATTGCATAGTGAGGAACGAGGAAGCTTCCTGAGGAGTCATGAGTGAGGATACACAGGTGTATCCTTCCCTCGCATCCTAAGGGGGTGAAGCTAAGATTCGAGGATGCACAAATAAGAAATGAGAAGAAACTAATTAGCCTCACTAATTAAAACACCTGATTTAGCTTATCAGTCTTTTGAATAGACTCCAGGCCCTCCAGGACCAAGTTTGGGGAACCCTGGACTAGAGAGACATCTAAAACATTATGGGAGGTGGGTTTTCGGGAGAGAAAAACTGGTCGATATGATCTATATATACTGGAATATTGGGGCGAGGGTACCATTTGGGAGGGAATGAGAACAATGTATTGTAGTTTCACCAAGAGCCTGGTTGGTAAGATTGTCTGTTTACAGGATCAGGACAAGCTGACCGTAGTAGACCTTGTGACCTCTCTGAATCTTGAGATGGCCTTTTCTGAGGGACATCAATGTTCATATCTTGAGCATGCTGAATAAATTTTTATAAGACAAGTATTTAAGATGTCTGGGTTGATGTGTAGTCTTGTAAGAGCTATGAAGTGACCTTGGTCTTGTCCACAACTTGCCTTAGTTCTCTAACGCAGGTGACAGGCCTGTCTGGTGCCCAGTCCAGACTACTGCAGAAAACTTCCAGCTCCTCAAATAGGGATGTCTTTGGATTATCCTGAGTGAAGACGGTCAGTCTGAGTATGCAACTCTTAAGCCCTTCTAAAGATCCAGACATTGACCGCCAAGTTCTGTTTATAGAGTCCAGAGCTAAGGTTGTAATCTTGGGCAGATATAACCAGAGGTCCAGGGCAAAGTGGGGGAAGCCTGACCTGGACAGTCACTTCTTCTAGGTGATGGACCACACCAGTAATACCAACTGAGGAGAGAGTGAGTGTGTTCTGTGTTGAAGAGAAGGTCAGGGTGAAGTGCAAGAAGGGATCTGAGGTCTTGCTTGTAAGAATTTGAACCATAGTTCGGTAATAAAGATTCTTCCTGTAGTAGGCCTTGAGTTTGAAGTTGAGAGAGGGTGCAAGGTGATTGCAGGTTAGGAACAGTGAGCCTTCTGTGTTCACTGATTGAGTAACTATCCCCAGCCACAGTGCAGTGGCGTTCCAGAACCTTCCGAGTCTTCGCAAGGAGACTAAGTCTCTGGTAAAGTGGGAGAGAGGAGCGGGCACTGGCCATGGGCTTGTATGGAGAAGAGGAGACAGCCGGAGAACTGAGTCGTCTCATTTGAAAGCATGATGTCTGCTTGTTAACCTCAGAGAAAGCAGGCAACTCTTCATCTGATGGTGTGGAGCTTCTCAAAAGTAGATGGGTAGTCTAGAACATCTCCTTCCAGCTGCTGCGACTGCAATTTGGTAAATGTGGTTCCAGATAAAGAGGAGGAACTTAATGCCACAGTCACATGATCCACAGAATCAGGGGGAGGTGGGGTTCTCACAGTCTTTTTGTCTTCATGTGGTTTGTGTCTGGTTTTTAACCAACAAATTACGCAGCCCAGTATAGAGGGATAAACAAAGGACCACCAAGCCCACACTCAACAGAATCTGTAGGTGGACTGAAGAGACAGGCTGGTTAGAACAGCATTTTAATCCGAAACTATCATTCTAAATGACAGAACAACTGTTA
The DNA here is from genome assembly GCA_030378365.1 of Hybognathus amarus. Lineage (NCBI taxonomy): Eukaryota > Metazoa > Chordata > Actinopteri > Cypriniformes > Leuciscidae > Hybognathus > Hybognathus amarus. The sequence goes on along the minus strand of JAQIUQ010001615.1, from coordinate 59,145 downwards.
AGTCGTAATCCGCAAACAAAGGAAACAATTTAATCCGCATAAAGTCAGATTCAGTAAAAGAATGGCAACAAACCAGACAATGAACCTGCCGTACTGAAATTTGAAATCTAAGTCATCGAATAAGGTTGGTTTCTCAGACCAAATGGACAACTACTCATTAACAACTTTACTGGCAAACACACACAAGTGTTATTTAGGTTGCTTAGAGGTTAGGTCTACCATACCTTCAAGTTGCTTCGTGAAAAGCACCTGCACCAGCAGCCAGAGAAACAAGAGAACGATGATTGCCTCTATCATTCCCCTTACAGCCAAACATTAGCACAGACTGCCACACAGGTTCCCCAGAGTTCTCCTCCTCCTCAATAGGCATGATGACCGAGGAAGCGCAACAGCCTCTCACCGCATCTTCACCTTCTGGAGTAACATTATGGATCTTCACAGGGGTGACTTCAGAACTGTGAACTCTATTCCATCTGGATGCATCTCTGGAGTTGAACAACTCTGGTTTCTGGTCTAGTCAGTACCGAATTTTGTTCGTGTCTTTTGTCAAGATGAACCTTAAATCTGTTTCACAATTTAAAGCGACAAGATCAGGTGTATAATACCGTCCATCAAGTTGTCCGAAACAATTACATTCCAAATTGTCATTCAGTCTAAATAAAATCCAATTGATTCTGCTTGTGGTCTTTCCTCTCCGTACATCTGTCTTTTAGTTACATCCAGGGCAGTAATCCTCTCCACTGACTCCCGTGGTGAGAGACTAAGATGAGTTTAGAGGGGTGGTCCAGCTCAGGACAGGGGCGGGACACACCAGAGATGGCATAGACACTTTACTGGTGACGGGTCAAGGACAACCACGTCGTGTCCCACACTGTGCCTATTAAAAAAAGGCATCAACTGGACGATCCCATCCTACCAACCCCCACAAAACAGCATCTGTCACATCCACAGCGAGTTCTGCACATAACGAAAATGTCATAGTTAATGTTACTTGCTGTTTTAAGCAAATAATTTCGTTATTACTTGCATTTGTCAATCTCATTAGACATTAATGAGGATTACTAGGGCAGATCTATGCATAACAGACTGAGACTGTTTCATTTTAAAAGCATAATACTGATGTAGTGCCTCTTGGTGTCTTGTGACATGAACTGCATCTTTCCTTTCATTTCAATGTGCACAACCATGCATTGCGATACATTTATTTAATAAAGAAAAAGAAGCCTTTGCATTTTTACATTATTTTCAAGTCTTCTGTCAAGAGTAATTTGATTGACTTTTTTCTTTAGGTTTGAATTAATTGCTTTTTATAGACTGTATGACAAAATAAATCAATGCAATGTTTACATTTAAACATGCAAAAATAAAAAAAGCTAAATAATACTTGACCAAGAATAAGTAAAAACCCACCACAAAACCACAAAAATCTTGCATCAGATCAGACTTTAATTTCATTGTGTAAAGTTGCATGTGTCTATACATCGAGGTCATCAAAGAGGATAACAAACACATGGTCTTTGGTTTTCAGCTATGTAATTATCTGAAGAATATAGCAATTAAAACAGAAGAAACTAAAAGTGTCTGTATCCCAGCAGGTCCCAAGGGTCAAGCAAATGCAGGATTATAAACGACTTAAAAAAGCTAATAGTTAACGAGGCTAAATCAGCATGGGTACGCTGAACATAACCAGCCAACAAGCCTCAATTGCTACTGGAAGTTTATTGGAAGGACTGGAAGACAGTTTAAGCAATAATAATTAATACTTCATGGACATGAGATCTAACTCTTCAAGCAATACTCTCATCTCACACTCCCGTATTAACTTTCTGCCTTCACCATCTTAACATGTCTAGGTATTTGCTAATTCTTTACCTGAGAGGTTTTTTTTGCATTAAAATTAGCAGAACTTTGAGGTAATTCAGTGATGAACTGCAGGCAGTTGAACTACCATCCGAGGTAAATCCTGACTGAGGTAGCTATTTCAGTCCCACACTGACCGAGATATATCTAGAGTCATTCTAGGTTCTGAAGTTAAAATTTGTGAAGAAAAAAAAAAAAAAAAAAAAGATTTCCTGAGAAACTCGCTTTCCAATATGGAAAGATATGTGAGGTCTGAAGTTCAACAATTAGAAAAAACATCCAATCTTTTGATTTGAATGTTATCCTGCTTTTCTGTGACCTGGTTTGTTTTAAAAAGAACTCGGATGCGCATCAGAGTAGAAGAATAGTACATTAATCAGGGCCCTTATTTATGAGCCTGTACATGATCGTCCAAACGCACAGAAATGATTGACACGCGCGACACTAACTGTGCATGTCGACGTCATTTCTTTTCAACCATACATTGTCTTGTGTCTGAGGTAGAGAAAAATCTTTCAACCAAACTGTTGCCTGTAAATATGTCTTAATGAATAATAATAAAAAAAAACTGCCAGCTGCTTACACTGTAAAAAGTGATCAACCGACTTCATTTTAAGGCAAGGGGATTTCCTCCTTTTTTAAGTAAATAAACTGAAAAATTAAGTTATGTGGAATTGTCAAGTTCACATAACTTAATTTTTGAGTTTTTTTAACGTTTTAAACTTAAAGGAGGATAACCCATTGCTTTTAAGTTAAGTCAACTAATCACTTTCTACAGCGTAATAACGCTATATGAAACTCAAAACTCTTTTTCAAATCATATTAATATTTCTTATCTAGAAGCTCAAAAAAACAACAGAAATAGAAAATAATAAAATCAAGTAAATACATTTTAAAAGAAAAAATATATGTGACCCCTTTTCTTACTGAAACAACTTTGCAACACTAGATGGGGATTGTAGCCTGCTTTTAAAATCCATCAAATTAGACAAAAAAAACAACAACACAGCAGTATCATAATCAATCCTGAGTCTTTTAAATTCACTGCAGATGAGGTAAATTCAGCAAACTTTAAATAAGAGAATTAATAGACAGCAAAAAAGAAAGTGTCAAGCACAACCTCACAGATGTTGACTTTGGCAGAAGTAGATTTGATCATGCCATGATTGCTTTGCAGATCTTTGTGAGAGAATGACTACGGGTGTGGAAAGGCATGATTAAGCGATACACCGAAGTGTGTACGCTGAGGTATTCTGTTGAATCGAACTTGTCTAAAAACCTTCTCAGTCCTGAGAAAACATCTTGAGGAAAAGAGCAGGTGGGGTCCGTGATGAGCTTTAACAGCTGATGAGTTTGTAAAAGTGTATGTGTGTGGTCCTCCCTCCATGGAAGGAAAACACAGCTGCGGACATGTGCAGGAGGCAGACTGTGATTCGCTCAACCGCCTCAGAGGGCAGAGCGACTCGTGCCGCTCCAGAGGAAAGACTAGTTTGGGGTGGACTGACGGGCTGTTTGGTTCAGGGAGCTGGTGACTGTTAGGTGACGCACCTGTGGCCGGCTCCACAGAGTCAGGACCCTTTGAGGAGGAAGAGGAGGAGGAAGAGGGGATGCCAGGACTGAGGGTGGAGGTCTGGCCTGGGAACATGGCTGTGACAGCGGTGGGAACAGCAACAGACTTCTGGGCATATAAGGATCCTGTACAGAGTATTAAAAAAATGCATTTAGCATACAGGAATACTTCATTGACTACAGGAATACATTACTGTTTAAAAGTTGGGGGTCAGTAAGATTTATATATTACAAAAAAGTTTAAATTAATATTTAAAAAATGTTAATCAGCACAAATGTTTCAACATTGATCATCAGAAATGTTTCTTGAGCAGCAAATCAGCATATTAGAACGATTTCTGAAGGATCATGTGACGCTGAAGACTAGAGTAATGATGCTGCAAATTCAGCTTTGCAACACAGGAATAAAATGCATTAAAAAAATATATATATTTTTAATTAAATAAATACAGACTTGGTGATAAATAAAGACATTTCTTTAAAAAATACATTTAAACCTATTACCTTTAACATTTGAAAATATATATATTTTTAATTTAAGTTAGAGCGGCCTTTCACTGAAATCCCAAAAGTTAAGATTTTCAATTATTTTACTCAATTTTTTTATTATTACTATATTGCTTCAAATAAGTGTATAATGAGCTATATAAAATTTACATTAGTACTACAATATAATAGTTTTATGATCTACAATAGTATATCAAGGCAATATCCTCAAGGCAAGTATAAATAATCTTATAAATAATCGTATAAATAAGCCTTTTAAAAGATTACATTTGTAAGCCAAGTATGCTAGTAACAATCGGAATGTATTCGTTTTTCTAAAATAAATGATTTTCTTATAGGAGTCGGCCCAATCCAATGGAAAAGGGGCTCTGGAGTAACCCGAGGTTAAGTGCCTTTACCAATTTCTGGACAATCCCACACGTGTATAAATACAGTAATACACACCTGAGTAAATAACCCCGTTGACCTCCACAGACACAGTAATGCTAGCAGAGCCATTAGAAGAAATGCTGAGAGACAGGTCCTGTTTGTCCTCTGAAAAACAAAGTACAAACGTCAATGACACACTATGTGAGTCGCTGTGGATATTTTGGATGAAACCACTGATGTACTCACCGCGGGTGATGGCGTTGTTCATCCGCAGGTGGGCTGGGTTCACCTGTGACGCCGATGGCCAGCAGGTTTTGTTGGAAAGCCTGCTGCAGTAGCTTCTGTTGTTCCTCTGCCAGACGGGCCATCTTCCCTCTCGGGCCCCTCCACCGCGCGGCGGTGTCCCGGGACGCCCATGCCGCCTCCAGCCTCTCCCTCAGCTGCTCCAGTGTGGCGGCGCGTGCCAGTTGCTGCTGATGCCCGGGTAGCCAGCGCCAGGGCAGACGACCCGGCAACATGGAGGCTGGACCGTCCTCTGGGACTGGAGGAGAGGCCACAAAAATGTTACTATATCACATCCATAATGTTAATCAGGATGATATAATCCATTGCATGTTCACAACATGCTTCCACAGTGAGATGCATAATTTAGTTCAACAGGGTATTTGTTGAGGACTTTTCTTCATGATTTATCCATTGTAAATTGAGCGGATCATAAAAAAGGAGTGCGTTTCCACACCACAATAGAGTGCAACATTGCCTGCCCCAACGTTTCATTGGCCTTGGTTCAAGAAGTATTTTCCCAGATAGATACGATAGGTGGCTACATAGATAGGTAGATGGCTAGATGGATGGCTGGATGGATGGCTGGATAGATAGGTGGCTAGACAGATAGATAGGTGGCTGGGTGGGTGGGTAGGTAGGTAGGTAGATAGGTAGATAGATAGATCTATCTATCATTTTTATCAAGCTATGATCACTTTATCAAGCTTGTATATTAAAGTTCAGTTATTTCACTTAAATGGCAATGAAGATTACCTATTAATTGTCATTTAAGTGAAATTACTGAACTTAAATATACAAGCTTGATAAAAATGGTCATTTTAGAAGAAAATTTCAAATGGCATTCAGAGGCTTTTGCATCTGAACTCTTCATATCCAGTTTGCTTCTCTGATTGGTGGAGATTTTTTTGCAGAATCATGGGTAATGTAGTTTCCACCAGGCATTCCACTGTCAAAAAAGGGAAGTTTAGATAATGCAGGTTGATAACATTAACACCCTTTAAGCTCATTGTTGGTTTGGCTTTAAACGTTTTATAAGTTATTGTTTAAAATGTATAGGAGAAAATGAATTGGATTTTACTTCCAGACCATGATTGTAGCAGCCCTGAATGCTAATTTGCTAAAATGCAACTTGTTAGGATGCCTAAATGGGTATTTCGCTATTGACTAAAAATATCAAATAGGTGACAAAAAAATAAAAAGTCAACTCAAAACTTTAATTATTTGGTCAATTTCTGGAAACTTTTCATCAGCCAGCTGGAAGTTAAGAAGCAGGATGTTTTGACATGAACATGGTCCCTGCATTACACATCAAGGCAAGCACTTCATTCACTGCGGCCCCTGGGGTTCGCCTCTCCGTCAGTAGACCCTCACAGGAAAACACAGCCCCTTAATGGTCATCATTCCCCAATCAGGCCAGGAAACCTGTTCCATTTCCTACATACACGTCCTGCTTGGGTTTGTTTGTATTCCACATCGAGGTGGCATTATGTAAAGGTGTGGAGACTGAAGAATAGAATGTGATGAAATGCATTTTGGTCAACATCCACCAATCCACCAAAACCAATTAATTAAAATTTCACTCTATGTCTCTAATTTTAGCAGTGAATCAGAATGAATCCAATATTCAGAAATTTGCATTTATATGAACCCTAAATGATGTAGTCCAACATACATATTTTTCTTCTTCAAAACTTCAGTGCCCAGCGTCCTTCTGAGCTCTTTGTGGTCACAAAAAATTCCCAGGATGTCTTTTGAAAGAGGTAGGGGTGTAACCCTGGCATCCTGCCCAAATTTGTACAGTGACCTCTGTCCATCATAGCCTTCTAATCACCTCATATATATATATATATATATATATACACACATATATATATATATGTGTGTATATATATATATATATATATATATATATATATATATATATATATATATATATATATATATATATACACATCTATATCTATATATATATATATTTATATATATATAATTATATATATATATATATATATATATATATATATATATATATATATATATATATATATATATATATATATATATATATATATATATATATATATATATATATATATATATATATATATGCGTGTGTGTATATGGCTCGCAATACGGCTGCCGTCACTTTCGAATGCAGAGAAATATAAATGTATAAAAGCTCTATATAAATGTAATGAATTATTATTACTACTGCCATTTTTACCTCGATGACATATCTAAACAGAAAGCTAACATATGCTAACATAGGTTCATAATACGGAAAACGCAAGTAAACATACACATCACGGAGACTGCGCATGTGCACAACATATTTTCAAATACAATTGATCTGCCGAATGAATAAATGTCGTCAGATTTAAGCTTTTACATACTTAATATTTTCCCTATGGACTCTTTTCACATTCCCAGGTTTGCAGAACCGGAAGTCATCATGTTCCACATTTCTTGACTATTTTGTGATAGAAGTGATATTTGGAGCATAAAATGTGTTCATTTCTTACAGGAGAATACATAAAAAAATAAATTAATAAAATAATAAAAATCAACGGAATGTGGGTTATTTTTGATACAACGCCAAAATATCATAGGAACTTCAATCTTTGAGATATGGTTAGATAATGGCTTTTTGATTTCATAGTAAAAATTATTTTGTAAAATATATATTTTGTATGAAATACTTCTTTTAGTACACTACATTTGATTTACAGTCAAATTTAAACGTCCATAACTTTTTCGTTCCTTAATTTTTTAATCCGGATTGATACGCTCAAATTATGTAATGTAAAATGTAAATGTGGTTCGGATTCAAACGGGTTAATTGGGATAAAGACTCATTTTGAGTGGGATCGGCTTTTCACTCCCAATTGAATCATGAATATGATTATAAAAGGATTATTTGGGTTCATATAAACACACCCATTGACATTCAGATAAGAACGTGATGATTCTTCTCACCACTGGTGTGTGCAAATAAACCAAATGTTTATGTTGATGTGTAATATTATACGTAACAGACTAAACTGATAATCATTCCAGCTCAGGCCAACAAAAACAAAAAAAATTTCAATGATCTTATTAAGACGACTGCACACCTGTGGCTTTCTTCAGGCGGGACTGGGGGTGGCCTGCAGTCCGTTGTGTCCCGTGGCGGGGCAGGTGCATTTTGAGAGGAGAGGAGGTGAGGGGCTGAGGCACTGGGAGAAGGGGAAAAGCGGTACAGGCTGTTGCTGTACCCGGGGCGACGGCCCTCCCTGCGGTTACTGTCAATGGCCGCCTGCAGCTCTCCAGGGGAGACTCAGACCCTTCTTCTCGGCACTCTGATATGGATACAGGTACTTCATATACCTGCCACAGAAGATCAAAAACTGTCAGCTTACTACATGACTTTAGAGATGTTCGAAACCTTGATGGCAGAAAGTACTTGTGTGTATGCCGTGTGACATGGATCTTACTGTGTGCGGAGGGTGAAGGCGGCACTGGTGATGGAGGTGGGCAGGTTCAGGCCTTTGGTGATCTCTCTCCATATCTTCTTGTTTATCACCTCCACCAGACCTCCCTTCTCAGTCACCAGCTTATATAGCATGTACAGATCCAACACCTGCTTGGCCATGATGGGGATTCGGTTCACAGGTGTACCTGAAGGAGACAGAACGGACAGCCTTTGTTTAATATTCTGCATGATGGATCACATCAAACCAGCTGAGTGTTTAAAGGAATAGTTTATGATTTCAACTTTAAAATGAAAACACATTTTGTGTTTGTGCCGAGTCAAGACAGAAACTGCCGGAATAATGGGCTTTATTCAGACCGTACTGAATGGGAAGACGAATAACTAAAAGGATGTTCTCATCAAGACAGTAACAGGGCTGAAGAAGATGTGAAGAGAGGGGCCATTGATGGCACAAATAAATTGTGATATTTTGCTATTATAAAGTAGAATGTACAAAGTAAACTTAGATCAATTAAAAAAAAAACATTTAACTAAAAAAAGAGGAATTAGCACAATTTGTCTTCAATGTTTTAAGTTTAAAAGTAAACCGCTGTTGTTCAGCACTTTGTTTTCACAATTTTATGACCTTCTTGAATGAATTTCATGAATTTTATTACTTCGACATTTTTGGATAACAACATTTTTATCAAACCAACAAAACGGACTCCTGAAAAAATAAAACTGAAAACTAGGGCTGGGCGATATGGCCAAAAAAATCACATCTATGTATTTTTTGGTTAAATGGATATATATATATATCTCCAGTACTTTCACTGTTTTTCTATTTGGATAAAGAAAATCTTAAATATATATATTTATTATATTTTATTTATTTATTTTTTTATTTATTTCACATTCTGCCCAATGATATCTACAAACAATGTTGAAATTGAAGGATATGGAAACAAATATAGTTATAAAATGTAATATAGGATATGCAATATATTATGTGCAAAAAGATTCTGTTTTTTAAATTGACTAAATGCTAAACTAAAAATTCAAATAAAAACAAAAACAAAAGCACAAACTAATTATATTAGCCTGCATTTGATTACCCAACGCTATCTCACGACCAATTCATACGGAGTCGGTACGAGTGATTAAAAAATGGGTAATTCGTTCTAATTCATACGACCTCACTCTGTACCGAATTCAGTCGATTTGTCTAAACCCACGTGATGGCTAGGTTTAGGGGCGGGGTAGGGGTAGGTCATTCAGTGCGATTTCATACGAATTGGCCAATTCGTAAAATATGTACAATTTAGCAAAAAACTTACTGAATTCGGTGAGAGTCAGCAGGTCATACGAATTGTTACGAATTATCCACCTCGGATTACTGTACAAATTCCCGTGAGATTGGGTTGGATTACCCCATTATAATGGTCACTTTCATAAAAATATACTTGTAGGTTTAAAATTCCACGTCACATTTATTGTCTCTACAAAAACAAATATTTTAGCAATATGTTTAATGTATCGGATATATGACGGTCTAATATCGTTTCAAAAAAATATATTGATGTATACAAACTCGATATACCGCCCAGCCCTACTGAAAACACAGAATTTGGGGAAAATGGAATCTAGAAGCCAAAAAGTGGGATTTGGGAAAAATAAATGGATTTCATAGGCCCTGTACTGTAGGAATTAAATGGGATTTATTAAAGCCGTAATGAATGAAAGGATCTATAGGAAGTGATGGGTTGGTAGTAGATGATGGGCTCATGAACACAGTAAGTATGAGAAGTGAAGGACATTATTCAGACCATAATGATGGATTGCTTGTGGAAAGTGATGGGTAAATCAACACAGCAACTATGGTCAGATGTAGGCTAATGAAGGGTAGCTATGGGCCAAATCAACAGTAGCTATGCTAAATAAGCTGATGTTAGGAAGTGATTGGCTGAAATAGAGATGCAAGCAGAAGCCATCTGTAAGCATTAAAAGCTCATGAGAGTCTGTGCGGCCCACCCCTTCCAGAAACAGGGATTGAAGTGATTGAGTTTTTAATCTGCGAGTAATGAGCCGGTGTATGCAGGCCAGTGCAATGAAGCTCATTTGGAGGGATTGCGGCAACCACACACACACACACACACACACACACACAGTTACCAAAGTGTGTACAGAACAGGAGGGGAGGGGCTTTAGAGCCCCCATAATACCATGCTCAAATCCTCCCCCACATACCATGCTGGGCCTATTCTGGAATAAAACCAATTAATGTATGTGTGCTTTGTGAGAAGTGGGGTGGGGGGGGGTTGAAGAGTCCTGGTGACCTGAGGTCAGGATTCCAGCGCTAATTTAGCTCCATTCTCTATTCTCATTAACATGGATTCAAATGCACATAGATGGGCACCCTGCGCACTAAACAAATGTCAACCAATAACTCTAATTATGTGGCTAACAAATGTGCAAGCAATTCGGTATTTAAATTATTATACACACACTCACATTCATACAGTACTGGTCAAAAGTTTGAAATCATAACATTTTTTTTTTAAATAAGTCTCTTATGCTCATCAAGCCTGCATTAATTTAATAAAAAATATAGAAACATACTGTAAAATAATATTATTACAATTTAAAATAATGGTTCCCTATTTTAATATACTTTTGTCACATGAACCTTCAGAAGCCATCTAATTAAATATGCAGATTTGATGCTTTGTATTTTTTATGTCATTTTTTACTTTTTATTCATCAAAGAATCCTTAAAAAACATAACAGGTTATATAAAAAGATATTAAAGCAGTGCAACGTTCAACATTGATAATAAGTCAGCATATTCAGAATGATTTCTGAAAACTGATGTGACACTGAAGACTGGAGTAATGATGCTGAAAATTCTGCCTTAAAATTATATTTTAAAGTATATTAAAATAGAAAACCATTATTTGTTTTCTGTATTTTTGATCAATAGATCAATAGAATTCAATATATATATATATATATATATATATATATATATATATATATATACATACATACACACACACACACACACACACACACATATAAATATACACAGACACATACATTTTTATATATATACACACATACATACATATATCAAAATTCATGAATAACTTTGATGAAAGGTTTTGATCAACTCCAAATGTTGACTTCTGTGTGTGTGTGTGTATGATATATATATATATATATATATATATATATATATATATATGGCTGATTCTGTGTCTTAAATTATCGGGGTCAGAATGTTCCATCCTGAAACTCCTCACAGCAAACAGCCATAAAGCGTTCATTTACCCAGTGTAATTTAGAAGCGCAGGCCTCCAAGACAAGGCCCAGCACCCCCCGGAGAGTCCGGTAGCAAGGGCTCCCTTTGAAAGGCAGTTATTTAATGCTGGGAATGACATATACTCACTTCATCAAACAATCGCTGCTCAGATTCTGAGCAAAAGGTTAGGGCTAGGTCACTGAGCTGGAGATTCAGGTAAAGGTCCACAGGAAATCGTCTAGAGAGCGACCTTGTGACACGCTCCATAACTGCAAAACCAATTTGGCTCAAACTCAAGAATGGAAAAGTCATTGGAAGCCTTTTCCTGCTAAAGAGGCTTCATTATTGATTGATGTACGTTGTGCAAGGGTTTAATGCTGAAGCACTGCACTCCTAATTGATATCATGTTGTCTCCCTTTATATGCTTCGAGAGAAATGGGAAATGTGACACGTCAAGATGGGGTTAATGAAATAAAAGCATGAGGTTGCAGGGTATGCAAATAGAAGAACGCAGAACCTATCTATCTCTAATCTATAAAGAGAGTAAAATCAACTGAAATGTTCAGTGAGGACATTACACATATGGACTTTGTGTTCCAAGTCAAAGCGGCAATTTCTAACTAAATTTTCTTTTTTTTCTAATTACACATCTAATTCCATCCCCTCCCCCATTTGTTTGCTCCAAAAAAAATAGGTCATTGAATCTGACCACTGCCCTAAATATAGGAGGAAACAGCTGCCCACATTAAGAAGCCTGCGCTCTGCGATGAACCAATAAGGCCGTTCCGAGACGCCGGGCTGGTGAAGGAAATTCCACTCTCTGACCTAAACAATGATTGCCATTCTTACTGTATGGCTGCTGCAGAGAGGAAGTGAGGGGGCATACAGGAAGTGCATGGTCTACACTCAACGAAAGATCCTGGATGATGTTGTGTGGTTAGATCTTTTGTTTTGAATAACCTAAAAAACGTTAGGCTAATGCTAGATCACATTTCACACCAGTCAAGTCAAAAGAAAAAGAAGAAATTAGATTTTGCTTACAGGAACTAAAAGTACATTTTAGGGCTGTTCAAGGGTCGTTTTGCACGTTATTTATGACACAAATGACCAAATGAATACATTTAATGGTCTCTCTTTACACAAATTGTACTGTAATACAACTTGTTTATATTTAAAATGTGAAGTTTTTGACTGATATTCTTTTTTGATTGCTGATGCCAATGCAGATATCTTAGAGCACATGCAACACATTTATTTGACTTAATATTCAATAAATTAGAAATTATTTGAAAACAACAACAAAAAACTTATACTTGTGAAATTCGTGAAAAACACTGTAATAGGATTACAGAATCAAGAAATGTGAATAAAATAAAGTCTCCTGTCCACATTTAATTTGCAGTCTAAATACATATTCCAAAAGATCTCACAGCTGGATTCAACCAAGTCTGCAAGGTTTGTGAAACTAAATGTTTATTAGATATTCAAAGACTTGTTTATATGATATAAATGCGTATTTGCTGAATGCTGATGGTTTATGAGACAAAATTACAGTGTTTGACTTTCTATTACTAATGTTAATGCAAATCTTTTAATACTTTTTTAAAACCAATTACATTTATTTGTTTAACAGTTTAATTAGACACAACTGTTAAAAGGAGAGCTTTGGAGTTCTTAGCGCATTCAAATAAAAGTACCCACATCTGACATTGGTCGATATTGGATAAAAAAAAAAGCCAAATAGTAGGCCGATGTGCTGCCTTGGCAAAATATGTTTGTAGTTATTGTACCTGATATTTAGTTTATTTTACAAAATTATTATAATGCTTTAAAAATAATTATATTGCAAGTAAAAAAAATTGCTTAAAAAATAACTGCTAAATTGTCACAAAAAAAAAAAAAAAGATTTTCTGAGATTCACCAGAAATTTCAACTCTCAACATCCTTGATCTTGAGAAAAAAAAAAAACGCATAAAAACAGTTATTTTCAAGCGAAGTCATGTTTCATTTTTCAGGTTTCAAGCACTTTCCGTTCTTGTATAAAATATTCATGTTTCTTCTGACACCCATCTTCCACTTCACAACTCCAAAGACACTCCACACACATACATATATATATATATATATACTACTACTACTATATATATATATATATATATACATACACATATATATATATATATACAACATACATACATATACATATATATATATATACTCCATCTATCCATATATATATACCCATCTATCCATTTATATATCCATCCATCCATCTAACCACCCTGGCTCTAGGTGAGCTAATTTCAGGTGGGTTAAGGCAGGATTACACATATAAAGCTACTTGCTTTACTTGCAGAGAAAACTATTATTATCGCTATTAATTAGGATTGGTTTTAGGATTTTCTTATCATAGATGAGCATGTCAAGACATTACACACAGAAGACATTTTGCTTATAATAGATGCATGTACACATTTTTATTCATAGTATGTATTATTTATTATATACACACACATACACATATATAGACATATACACACACATACATACATACACGCACATGGGTCATAATTCATTGAATTTGACTCTGAACAAGAAGGAATTTACTGTCAAGTTTGATTTAGTGCATTTGATTAAGACTTCTAACATGTTTACTGTTCTAGGAGGGCCACATCCCTATACCGCTGAGCCATAAAAACGAACGAATGAGGGCTCAGTACAAGGCTGCGTTTCCCTGGGGGACAGTGAACACTGACGCAAAGAGAAAGGGATAAGGAAGAGTTTTTTGGGGATCTTCCTGACTTTACAAGATAAATCTGTAGTCGGTGGTCATAAAAGGACAGAGACGCTCGGGTGGGAACGAGCAGCCCACTTCAAACCCAGGATGTCATAAACATGCTTGAGGAGAGTAACAAGCCTCAGGAGTGACAAGACAAATGCTCCAAACAGGACATGCCACACTTCATTATGAAAGTCACACAATAGAGGCCGTGCACACATATAACCTTCTCCCTGCTGACTGTAGGAAACCGAGCAGTGCTTCTATTGCAGCTGTTCGGTATGTCAACGATAAATTAAAATGAGCAACAAATGCTCTAAAGTCATAATTCAAAGCTGTTCTTGGGAAGCTACGAACATTAAAATGGCAACAAAATGAGCCAGTTAAATAATTCAACAAAGGATAGTGCGATGAGTTTGGATGTGTGTTCAACATTACATGAGTTTATGAGGCTCTATAGAATACTTGATTCTGATTGGTCCATTGCAACAGCCTCAAATATATAAGTCTCAAATACTAGTGATGCACGATATATTGGCCACCATATTAGTATCGGCCGATATATGTCCATTTTTTAAGTTATCGTTTTCAGCCTGATAGGACCATTTTTCCAATATATTAAAGCCGATAAATAATGGATTATGTCCTTCAGATGCGCACTGATCACCATGGTGGTTTTGAATTGCTCAAATGAAATATGATTGGAGTTTAGAAAAGGAAGATAAAGTTAATGCAACATGCGCAGTGCAAATCTGTCATATCGGCTACATAAAATTATAATAACAAAATTATAATTGTGTGCTTGGGACATGGATTTTAATGGCGAGAACTTGTTTCTGTAATCAGGCTCTCAAAAATTATGTACAAATTTGGATTTAGATGAATCGGTCATTATATCGCTTATCGGCTTTGAAATATAAGAATTATCGGTTATCGGCATCAGCCAAAATGTTAATATCGGTGCATCCCAATCAAATATATTTGTATAAATAATGCATAATATTTCTTGGAAATGTTTATATATTTGGTACTTGTCAAATTTTACATTTCATTATTGAAAAATAAATAAATACAAAAATACAAAAAATCCAATACTGAAAAACTGATTATTTTCATCTTAACATTTGTGACGGAAGCTGCGCCCGCAACATTACATCTACCGCTCGGTTACTGCGCTTGCGCAACTCTGAAACTCCCGCCGCTGCTGCGTGACACAGCATTTCTATATTCGTCAACCTTTTCATGACACGTGCAGCATAAAACGCACTGTCATTGGTTCAAATATGCACATGAGGTGGTGTCTCGTTGATCTATTTCTAAAGACCATGTGACCACCCAAACCACCCAGTGTTCGGATGTTCTAAAATATCATTTGTGATATTTTATATAATTGATTTATATTTTTCTATTAAATTTATCTTTCTGAGAATTTTTAGAAAAATGTTTTGTTATGTGAGTCTGTTAAGGAAGCATGTTTAAATAAAGAAGCTGAGATTACTTTATCCTTTAAAATGCATTTTATTTCATGTTTCTAAGTGCTACAGAGGCTTGGTATTAAGGTTTTAGTAAGACGTCCTAACAACTCTGCACAGTAATTCAGAAAACCCTCAGAACGATCAGGACATTTATACCTAGAGTAACATAGGTTTTTATAGGCATTTTTAGCTGGCGTTTTCAGGAAGTAAAATGGGTTTAAAAGCAGTAACCGATAAATGCCAGACATTAAAATTCTATATTATATTGCTGTCTAAATAAACATAAAAATAATATTATTGTTATGTACAGACAGAATTTTTTTTACATTCTGTAATAGATTACCTTTAACAATGTTATTAAATTATTATACATCAACTTTAAATGTAACTTAATAAAATGTTAAAATCACGGATAAGAATGTACAATCAAATACTCAATATTGGCCAAAATTAAAATAAATAAAGAACACTGTCTGTATATAATCTGATATAGTACTAATATTTTGTGCATTCTAAATAACTTTTAGTCTTTACTTGCAAATAGTTCTGGCTGTATATGTGACTTGGATGAGTCACATTTCAATATACATACACATTCAACCATTTTGTCAGGCTAATAAACTATTGTCAAAAGAATAGTTTTATACATTGAACTTTGTTGACTATTGGCTTCTTAATTTACATTGCTATTGCCTGCATAAAGGTCACAATTAGGTTGTTTTGTAATGATTTTACATAGGTCTTTTTCTTCAGTTCTCTTATTGTTTTAGTCATAGTTCATACATTTTAATCCGATAGTTGCAATTCTCCATAAACAACAAATTACCTTTGGCTCATTTCTCCATTTTCGAAACTCTACTGGCACACAACTTCACTAGCTGAGTTCTCAGCATTCTTATAACTCACCCTCTTTCTCTACTCATACTTGTCATCATTTCCTCTCATCCATGCAATCCCCTCCCTATCCCGCTGTTATTCAGCAGTCACAGCATTGTCTTTGCTTTCTACTGTCTGTCATTCTTCTAATATCAAAGGTGGGGCCCTGAGTTTTAGGGTCTTCATTAATCTCTTAGGAGAGGGACAGGGGCCCTTGATCCACCTCACCCACCCTCTATCTGATCCCCTCAGGCCCTGAGCAAAAGACGCCCCCTCACAGCCCCCAATCAGCACACACACACACACACACACACACTGAACATCCCCTCACAAAACTCCCCTGCAGGACACTGCTCCTGTCCTCCTCCCATCTGTATCAAGTTTCAAGGGCTCTGATGTGGACAATACACAGGGCAGAGGCCGACTTTTATAGAAGTGTGTGCAAAGATCAAAGCATAAAAATATATATATGTATACTGCGAGTGTGCCATTAAAAGGAATATTCCAGGTTTAATACAAGAGAACTCAGTCAACAACAGTTGTGGATTACCAATAAAGTTGTTCTCGCTTGCAAAACATGAAACTTACAATGGAAGTGATGGGGCCAGTGTTTGGAGGATTCAAAAGGAGAAATAAAAAGCTTATAATTTTCTATAAAACATTAAAGGTATAGTTCAATTCTGTCCATTTACTCACCCTCAAGTGGTTACAAACCTGTATGAATTTCTTTCTTCGGTTCGAGCACAAAAAGACAATATTTTGAATAACATGGGTAACAAAACAGTTGATGGGCCCCATTGACCTCCGTAGAATGGGGGAAAGAAATACTATGTAAACGGTTTGGTTATTAACATTTCTTCAAATTTAAACTTTTGGGTTAACTATAAATTTAATATTTAACTATTCTATTCATCCTTTTTACAGTCATTTTAGAGTTCAGGCATTACATTGTCAAAACAAAATTCATATTAACTCACATGTTGTTTGTGTCTCGTGGTTGTAATATTGAGTATTTTAACATTTAGAAATTGGCCATTCACTTTTATTTAAAGTGTCTCACTGTAACGCAAATTTTTGCAATTGGTTTTTTTTTTTTTTTGTGGAAATATCTTTTTGGTAATCAACATTATATCACAAATGCTGTCTGATTGAGGTTAACTTATATTGAACCTGGGATATTCCTTGAAATTTAGCAAAAATGCCCACCAACAAACCTATCTGGACATCAAATACACCAGAATGTGCCTAAAGCTATGGTCAGTTGGCAATAAAGACACACAGCATCCAGTTTTTTTTTTTAACGAGTGGTTGATTGATCTATATTCGCTAATATTTGGTAAAATTTTCAGCTTTGGTCAAGAAGTTTTCTGTTCGGCAGTTAAGTGTTGGAAATTGACTTATTTTGAACTTTGTTTTTGACACAGGAACTCCCTTCTCCATCTTTCCATCCATTTATGGTCTTTGTTTAACATTGGTGTAGTAATTTATTAGCCCTAACTGTTAAGAAAAGATAGTTTAAATCTATAGTCGATAGTTTAAAAAAGTCAAAAAAAAAAAAAAAAAAAAAAAACTTTTTTAGGGCTGTCAAATGATTAATCGTGATTAATCGCATCCAAAATAAAAGTTTGTGTTTACATAATATATGTGGGTGTACTGTGTATAATTATTTTGTGTGTGTGTATATATATATATTTTTTATACACACACACACACACACACACACACACATGTATATTTAAGAAAAAATATTATTTATATATATTAAATATTTCTATTTTTATATATATAATATACATTTTATATAAATCTATAAATGACATTTACATGAAAATATTTCTTAAATATATATACATGCATGTGTGTGTATTTATATATATAAAATAATTATACACAGTGTGCCCACATATATTATGTAAACACAAACTTTTATTTTGGATGCGATGAATCGTGATTAATCGTTGAACAGCTGCAACATTTTTTATACCGATTCATTTTCCTAATACAAAATGTATCACAGCAAATTCAATTCATAACAAAACAAAAAATCTATATTGGTTGACTACTAGAATAAACCGAAGTAGAATGAGTAAGAAAGTCAGCTAGAGACCCTTCAGAACAACACCAGACAACCAAATCAACAAAACAAGAAAGGCCTGTTTGCTTTTCAAAGCTGCCGAGTAGAAACAGGACACAATCTGTACAAATCCAGCTACTAGTCTTGGTCACTTGACCTGAATGGCACAGTTAAAATAGATATTTGCATTGTGATATGCAAAACGACTGACAAGATAGACCACCGCAGGCTTAGAAGCGAGACGAGGCGCACGCTGAAACACTTTCAGGACGGATCCTTCTGAATAACACACAGACCGTCACCCACAGAAGTCATCTTCACACACTCCATCAGTCAAAAAAACATCATTAATCATGGCTGCGAGGACCTCCATGACGGACATTTGGCAAGATCACGCTTTTCCCATCCCCGCCTATTATGAAGTCTTCAGCTGACAGACCCCACTCACACACTGGTAGGTGGTACAGGGGTGTGATGGTAAGACCAACACAAACAGCTCTCCATCTGGTTCGAGTTTAGAACCGTGGTATGGGTTAATAGCCCCGTCAAGATGTGTCGCTGAAGAGCTTAGTCTTAGTCGTATGACGGCGTCAGGCCCATCTTTCCGTCACAGTATGCTAATCTGAGACCAGGGACATACCATTCCACTTAACTAAGGGGGCTGTCTCTAAGCTAGGTATAGGTGTCAGATGAAGAAGCACATCCCAAGAGTGACGCTAAAGTGGATTTAAATTATTTGTATGCACATTGCCCTATATAGATGAGATTGAGAATTGCTGTTTAAAATGGGATTAAAAAGCCGTCCTACCTCGGCTTCTGCATGTACGCAAGAGGTCGTCGAGGAATTCCTTCCGTTTTTGGGTCGTTGTCCAGTTCATAAAGCTGAAAGTAAAAATTGTGAACAATTAATAAGGTCTATTCTGAAATCCTTTTCGGAAACGATCTTTACGTCAATCTTTTTGTTTTGTAGACATAAAGCTACTCTTGGACGAGTCCTTGTTTGATAAATTACAGAATTCATTTGACCAATATAAGGGCTGTTAACCTTCATAAATGTATGCAATTAAATACATTTATACCATGGTTGAGTACTGAATACTCAATTCTGATTGGCTATAAGGTGTGCATTAAAACAGTTTAATGCACAGATAGTTTCTAGTCAGTTTAATCACTGTTCTAGATTAATGCGCTGTTTTCATTTCATTTGAAGTAGCAGTGTTTCCCACAGAATTAGATTCTATTTGTGGTGGTGTGGGGTTTTGGTACCGAGGGAGGGGGTGGGGGTTGTTTGTGCCACAGGGGCCTATATGTATTGTAAGCATGTTATAATTAGTGATGTGTCCTCCCGTATCGAAGCTTCGAAGCGTGTGTCGAGTAATCCGGGATGATTTCTGTGAAGCGCGTATCGAGGCTTGTGTCGGTGACGTATGTGGTGACGTTTGAAGCCTTGCGAGCTGGCTGTACCACGTGACTGCTTCAGTAAGTGGTTCGCGGTTTGGCGGTCTATTTGAAATAAGGGCCAGAAAAATGCAATGGATTCCCCTTCACACTTTTCATTTTGAAACATTAGTGCTGTCAATTTGAATTATTCATCAAAGTGATTAATCAAAAAATAAAAATAATCCTGATTGATACCTTCCTGATTGATACCATCCTGGTATGTACTATGCTGAATTATACAACAGGGCTCTCAAGTTTTGAAGAAAGGCAGCAGGAGTGAGAGAATCACGTGAACAATTTTAGGATATAATTTTTTCTTTTTTGCATTAAATCTTACCCAGATACAATAATACTATTTCCTGATTGGCTATTGTGTAGTACTTTTTTCTTTTTTTTCATTGGCTGATAAGTGGCAGGCTTAACTGCAGAACTCCAGGGGGGACGCGCTTGATTCCTGCCGGTAATATGCGCTGCCGCTGCGGCATATTAAATATATTATAAACAGTTTTTACACGAGATAAATACAAAAGACCGAAACGAGTGACTGTGACAATCAATGCGTGACACTTCTTGCAGGTGTGATGAATGGTATATGTACTTCTCATCCAACCACAATCAAATACACTCTAGATAGCGCGATTTATCTGGATAGTTTTTTTTTTTACGATGTCAAGCAGAAATAAAAACAAATCGAAATGCCATAACAGTAGGCTATTTATTAAAATGTAAAGAGTAGAAAGTAGCCTACAGATAATTGCGTGAATAGCCGTAAGGAGTAGAAGTAAAAAAATCGGCTGAAAAATAATTACTCCAGTGCTAAATACGTTAGATACCCAAAATGTATATTTGGACAGAATACGAGACAGAGTTATTTATTAAATTCATAAAAGACCAAATACAGGAATACTGGCTTCTAAACCTCAAAGAAATGCCATAATCAAGACCTCGGAGCAGAAATAGCTAAGTGAGAAAACACCTCACGTGCTGCTCACAGTATGTCTTTCCATGCTATTAAAGCTTGGATAACACACTTAGGCCTACATCTCTTTATCAGTAATAATATAATATGGTGGCTCTGTAATATATTTAAAACCTACTAACGTCCGTTGCCATGATTTTTTGAATGACTGATTCGCAGAGGAAAAAATGACGTTATTTAGTAAGATTGCGAATCTGTGGTGGAAACGCGACAGCATTTAACATAGACTAACTTTTTAGAGTTATAGTGTTCATTATACTGACCATTCAACTTCGAATTGATTCTGGAGGAATAAGCACCGGCAACAATCCGACCTCCAACGCATGATCATATTTTGATTCATAATCGTGCTCTAAAGAGGAGGGCTGATTGCGGTCTCCGTTGTCAGTTTGTATGAGTGGGAGGGGAAGGAGCGCGCAGCTCAACAATAAAATCAAAACCTGAAAATCAATGCGTGGCGGTCAGTGTTGATATTGTGGCGGGCCGCCACAAATTAATGAATGTATGGGAAACCCTGAGTAGTGTGAATTTTGAACAAAATCAGGCTAAAACAAAGTTTGTTTTGCGTTCATTTTGGGAGTTTGAAATGGCTAGTTAAAGCCAACTTTCCAGAAAGTTTACTCTAGCTGGTAAACCCTTTCAAACTACCATTGGTCGATTAAAAAATAGATAGGTGTGTCTCTGAGGCTCTCGCCTTCTTTGATAAAGAAATCTTTTCTGGTTCATTTCTTGTTCAGTCAATCGAGTTTGGACATCCACAAGAAAAAACATGAACACATTGGATGTTTATGTTTTATTTTTCAAGTGGTATAAAATAAATGTGGCGTGACTTTAATGCATGAAGTGCTGAATTGCAAAGCTTATGCAAACATCTAGATCTCAATGTATCAGATACTTTAACGTTTTCTGTCATTTTTGTTGCTGTTGAAAGGAAAGTGCGTAGCACATATTTACATATAGTCATCTAAACATCACTCTTTAGCAGTGTGGGCGGCATCAGGATGTTTGCTAACAGTAAACCGCTGCTTACATGTTTCAAATATTTTTTTACCCAAAGGGAAAAACAAAGAAGAATTTTGCCATGGGTATTTTGGGCCTCAACTTGTCAATGCTAGAAAATGTCCATTGTATAGACAGGATAATCCATGGCTAGCTGTGCATTAAAGCAGCACTATGCAGTTTTTTAACTGAATAGCTTCGGAGTTATTGCAATGGTCACATGACTATTTTTGGGTTAAATGTTTGGGACGTCTCGGAATTTGACATATAAACTCGCAATTACGTGTTATGAAGTCAGAATTGCGAGATGTAAACTCGCATTTGTGAGTAAAAAAAGTCTGAAATGTGAGATAAAAAGTCACAATTCTGACTTTATATCTCACAATTCTGACTTTAAATCTTGCGATTTATAACACGCAGTTGTGAGATAAAAAGTCGCAATTATTTATTTATTTTTTTTTCAATTCAGTGGTGGAAACAAGCTTCCACTTTATACAGTTAAATATTTCCTTAAAAATGAACTAAATGAGTTAACAACAAAAAAAATTCTTAATTGTGATGGGAACACTGAAAGCCCTAATCAATAAAAAGTAGTTCCTTCACACGCTGCTGTAAGGTTAAATAACCCAGCAAAATTGTGTTAGTGTGTCACTGACAAAATGTGTAATGACTAGCTGTGGCTAACAAAAGCAATGTTTACCTTGGCAAAGTCTCCTGGAGGCCTCTCCTCTGGCTTCTCCCACACCATCTCCTTCCTCATTCCAACTTGAATTCCCATTCTACGAGAAAAGAGAGAAACAATTAGCAAAGAAAAAAGTGATGGGAGGGGATGACATTGGGGGCCACTGTTTGAAAGGACAAGCAAAAAGTGAGTTATTGGGTGTCAGGAGTCAAGATGCACAAACAGGCTCCTCTCTTCATGTCAGGAAGGCCTTCTTTAGCGCTAACCTTTTGAACTCCAAGGGTCTTCCTCAAGCTAACATGAAGGAGTATGGAGCTGACGACTGGCTGACAGTGAACAGAAGCTACAGCAAGGGAAAGTACACACTCTGGCTGACAATTATTTTCCTGTAATGACCAAAAAACAATAAATGGCCAATATTAAAATTGTATACAATTTTTGTCAAAACAAATACAAATTTTTATTTTATCAAATATATTTTTTTGTGAATTTAGGCATCACAACATTATAATGTATAGTGCAAAAAATGTTTATTAATTTTGAGATTAGTTTAAGATTACATTTTACACTGTTATTAAATTACTAGATCGTTTTTAAATAATTACCTTGGCCATCATCTAAAGGCCAGTTTAAACCAACAACGATATCTAAAGAGAACTATATTAGCGTCCACACCAGCGGACGATATCGCACTTATTTTTATAAGCGTGCCATACAGTTGTCACCTGCCGCTTTAAATGCTTGAGCTCTTTAAAGGAGGCTGGATTCTGATTGGCTGCCAATGTTTTTAATCATTCATCAGATGAAAAAAACAAGTTCTGAATTGATTGTCCTTGGTGTGAACGTCTTAACAATCACTTAAAGTGAATTTAAATATAAAAAATGGCGTAAAGCATAAATTATTAAATATTTAATATAAACTAACACTACTAAACTCCAATAATAATAATAATCCGAATGAACCAAATATGGACTGATGTAGGGATGGGGGATTGGGAAATCGGTAATACTGGAGAAACAAAAATCCAAAATCAAATAAAACTAAAACTATCCATCTAATATGGATTGATAACGTGAAATTTAACAATAAATTGATAAATCTTTAATATTAACATTGATGCAATCTTTTTAGCTCATATGCTTTTAGGCAATTAGTTTTAGCGCCAAGTCACCGTGGTTACCCAGGAGCCATGACCACAAAACAGTTATAAAATCTAATAGTCCCTCTGTGCACATGCCCTGTGCTTGATTACAAGTTATCCACTGTGGCTCCAGGATTCATTTACACAAAGTCTGAAAGGAAAAGGCAGAGTGGCAATAAAGCAGTTTACAGGACTCATCCAACGCCCCACTCTTTAATATGCTAAGTGAATCACAGCTGGGGAAGAGAACGGTCTACAGCCTGGCCCTCTTCACGTTTACAGCAAATACACACCAGCTGGGCCCAAGAGCGGCCGGGAACCCGGTAGGGAATCAAATCAGTCAACAGCGGTTGGGCATCCATGCTGTGTGCTATTGTGATGTGTCAAGTGAATGAGCATCTACTGTATAACCTTGAGGGAACCTGAAAACAACCACTTGTATAATGAATTACATTATAAAAGCATTACGAGAAATCTCAGGCTAAATTTTGTCCGGTGCACATGCCGAGGCAAATGGCGTGAACACGAAATCCGAAAGCAAAACATTATCCTGCATCGAAGACATTTGC
Source organism: Hybognathus amarus (assembly GCA_030378365.1). NCBI lineage: Eukaryota > Metazoa > Chordata > Actinopteri > Cypriniformes > Leuciscidae > Hybognathus > Hybognathus amarus. The sequence continues at coordinate 34,787 of JAQIUQ010001615.1, read as the reverse complement.
GAAACTGTGCAAGCTGTTATCAGGCTTACAGGTCAAGCTTTGGCCTTACTAATCATATTAAGGGAGAACTGATTGGCTAGTGTCCAAATTAGCTGAGAAGAGAGGAAGCAGATGACCATCTGGGTCACCCAAAGGAAATGTAAGCCCCTTCCCCATATTAATTTAACAGAAAACACTACACTAGCTGAACATGGCAAATAATTACTTGGGTGGAAGGAACAAACACATGGTGTCATCCAGTGTTTGTCACATCTGAATGCGGCAAATAATGACTTGGGCTGAAGGGACGAACACAAAATTCAATTGTCTCTACTAGGAACATAAGGCTCTAGTTAATGAAAAACATTAGATTTTAGTAAAAAAACAACATTAATGTGGGTGGAAACCACAGCATGAGTTTTCTAGATAAGTGACATGCTAACAGAAGGGCTCAAGAAGATCTTCTAATGCGAATACAATCTACCATTGAGAAACCAGTGTGGTGAGAGACATTAAGTCAACAGGCAGTAATGCTATAGCAGAATAGTCTTTCCTAAGTGCTATCAACACCTAGATGGGATTGTTCAACTGAGATGAAACAGTAACCTCCCCTATCAAGCAGACCTCTCTGGGTGTTAATGCAAATATACCAGTGTGCTGATAGGAATGGGTGGTAATTGTATTTTGATAAATTAGAGATCACGCTGTGAGGGACAATTTCGTCTTTAGCTCTCACCGTGAGTCAACATTAAGTTTTTCTTTCTTAAACCATTCTTTTACAATAGGGTTGGGCTTTATGACGGCGTGAGATTCTGCTGTACTGTATATGAACCTACAGTGTTAGTTGATTATAATTTGGTTTTGATGCGTCACATGAGTTTATATGTAAGTCTTTCAGATTAGCTGAGTAACACTGCAACATGAAGCCATATACAACTGATCTGTGGTATAGTTGTTTCCAAAAAAAACCCAAAAAGATTAAATAAACGGGGGGAAAGGCACCCAAGTTTTCAAAAATAAAAAATAAAAAAAATACAAACTGAATCAAACCAAGGGAAAAAAAAGCATAGTTATGAAAATAACACACAAAATATATAATAAATAAATAAATGAGAAGACAGAGGCATTTAAGTAAGCAGTTTAGTAAAAAAGAAAACTTTATAATATAAAAAATAAAGTAAATGAACAAAATAAGAAAAGAAAAAAAAATAATACAGCCTTTTTTATTGTTTTGTCACAAAATGTAACTATATTATTGCCAAGCTCTTTATATAAAGTTAGATGTTCAAGTAAGCACAACTTTATGTGTATACATACACATTACCCACATAGGGCGAGATTGACTAAACAGCAAATCTCAACTGCTTGACTGACTGTACAGTTTACAAAAATGTAAACTCTATTATTATTGGCTCTAATCTGCTAAATGGGACTTTGCCATAAAGATATTAAAGAGTTAGTTCACCCAAAAATGCAAATTCTGTCAGTATTTTCTCACCCTCGTGTTGTTCCAAACCTTTAAGACCTTCGTTCATCTTTGGAACACAAATTAAGATATTTTTGATGAAATCTGAGAGCTGGATCACTCCTCCATACTAGTCCATAGGCTCCTTGAGGGATTGAAACTCAGATCGTTAAAATAGTCCAAGTGACTGCAGTGGCTCAATCTTAACTTTATCAAACGACGAGAATATTTTGTGTTACTTTTTTACAAGAATACAAAAAAAAAAAAAAAAACGACTATTCATTTCCTTCTCTCTGGGCGATCTGTTGTTGTACGTCACACGCATCACACACACGACCAGCGCCAGCCAATAGTGAGCCTACGTGTGACATTTAACTGACTTGAGGCCCAAAGAGAAGGAAATTAATAGTTGAATAAAGTCATTATCTATGTTTGTTTTTGCGCACAAAAAGTGTTCTCGTCGCTTGATAAAGTTAAGATTGAGCCACTGAAGTCACTTGGACTATTTCACAATAATCCAAGTTTCAATCCCTCAAGAAGCCTATGGACTAGTATGGAGGAGTGATCCAGCTCTCAGATTTGATCATAAATATCTTAATTCGTGTTCCAAAGATGAACGAAGGTCTTACGGGGTTGAAACAACATGAGGGTGAGTAAATACTGACAGAACTCTCGTTTTTGATTGAACTATCCCATTAAGATATTATAATAAACATTAACATCATGATTTTCTGTAAAGGTGCTTTGAAATAATGTGTATTGTAAAAAGTGCTATATAAAGAAATTTGGCAACTCAAATAAAAACAAAAAATAAAATGATAATAAATAAAGAGAGAAATAAAATTCACTTGATTTAATGATCATTGTAAAGTAAGTTTAAATTGTAAAAAACTTTCTCTGACTGAACTCGGACTGTCCATTAGATTATCATCACTGCTTCAGCTGCTCCATGGGCAATAGCATAGAGCAGCACCATGGGGGATGGCCTGGATCTTTTAATCCAAATCAAATAACTGGTCCTCCACTGCCAAAAGTCACAGTATCACTTATTCGGCTCCTTGCTGTGCCAGGAGCAATAGGAAGCGGGGGAGGCCGGGGGAGGGAGTAGATTGGGCACATCTATCCCAGGGAATTTGTAATGGATCCATTAAAATCAATTGGTTGCTGCATGCATCACTACGCTAAATGATATGTTAAGGTGTGCGGCTGTCCAGTATCCCACAGTAAGATGATGTGGGAAAAGTCTGTAAAATTGCAGTGTAAAGTATATGCAAGGGAAACCAAAATGTAAAGTTTACTATAAAAGGAGGAGGAGTAAAAAAAACAAAAACAAAGCACCTTTATTAGGCCATATTGCTGATATGGTCCTTTGAACAATACAAATGGCACATAGTTGACAAGAGCCGAAAAAGAGAGACAAAAGGCCCAAAGCCAGGGCCTGTAACTGCTTGTCCAAATCCTTGAACATCCTGCAAAGGCCTGAGGCAAAGTTCACATCCATTATCTTTGTCCTGACTGGGTGCTACATGAGAAAGAGATTGTCTTTCACACAAATGGACACAGGTGTGAACATTTCTGTCCACTATAGTCCAATCCCAGTATTATGCCATTTGGAATTTGGAAAGGAAGGAACTGAAGGAGGACATCATATCCCAGAAACTTACCTGTCCTCAGTAGCTCTTCTACTAACTTTAAGGCCTGGTTTCACAGACAAGGCTTGGATTAAGCCAGGGGTCATAGTTTTTATGGTCATAGATAAACTAAGTAGCGTTTATAAGGGTCTTAGAAAAACATTATTGGTGTGCATCTTGAGACAAAACAATGGCATTGACAAATTTTAAGACAAAGGACTAGATCTTAAAGCCTTGGTCTGTGAAACCAAGGTCAATCAATGAGATTCTCAAAAATGAGATTCTGGGCTTTTCAGGATTCAGAACCGGATGGTAATTACATTTACAGTTTATAAAACTTTGCAATTCTTGTATCATGTCTATATCTGCAAAACACACTCATTAATCTAGTCAAATGGGACTAAAAGATCCCAAAACTATAGACACAGTCCACCTTTTCCAAAAAAAGTTATTTGAAAATAATTTTAGAGAAAGTTGAAACCCAAAAAAACATTCTTTGGTTTTGAACACAACTAACTAAATTCACTTACATACGATAATAAGTAGAAGAAATAATTTGTCATGATATAAACCAAAATGTAATTTTAACCCATAGAAATTCGTAGATGACACAAAAACCTTACTTTTAACCCCGCTGGCTAACAATTTTAAGCAAAAACATCCATGCCAGTCCGACAAAACTTTTTACAAAAGTAAGCATTTCTTTAGCACTTCCTAGGTGTGCTTGAAATTCCACATTCTAGTGACACTGATAAATAGATACTGTGTGATGATAAAGCCCTAAGCTGCTTTGGTGAGCAAAAGCGGCGAAAACCTCTGGCGAGTTGGGACACGTTTTGAAGGGGGTTGGGGACAAACATTCTACACTTGTTACGAGGGAAAGGAAATGGACGGACAAATAAGAAAACACACCCTCCCTCCGCCATATACCTTTCTGGTTGATTACCATTCCCCCTTCCATTACTAGCTTCTGTTACACTTGGTGAAATGGACTAGAAAAGGTCACAAATCATAGGACGACTGTGACAAAGACACTCCCTCTATTCTCCCTTTATGCACAGGCCCCTAATGGGAATTCTCACCATTTGAAGAAAAGAAACTCTAATTCCACTTGGAATGTTTCCTCTGGGTGGGGCTGGACAAACTAGACGCAGACACCAGACCCTCGCTACACTCGCATTCTTGCCTCTGGCCTTTAAAGATTTTTACAATCAAATGCCTCCTATTCAAGGGTTAGAGTTACCACCCTACCAGATACTTCACACTGGAACGGGAAGGGTGAAACGGCACCAAAAACAAAGCTATAAAACATCCATCTGACAACTCAAATAAACCACGTTTTATCACGGAATCGGGCTGATGTTCACGAGGGCTTATTGAATCGCTGCTGATCTATCACACAGATGGGCTGCACTTCGAGCTGACGCCAGCGATCACATCATCATAGGACCCAGGAGGGCCGTCCAACTGAAACTTCTCCATCAAGATGGACTACGAGCGGCGCCAAAGCAACCAGAGAAAGATTGGCAGACCTTCGCGAGCGCTTTAACGCCCGTAATGCGTTAGAGAAATAAGCTCCGCCGTGCTAATAACGTACACCAGATGTAGAGGGAACGTACAAGTGCGAGGCCATCAGGTCATTGATAATTTATATGGAAAATAATTCCACTGCGACAGCAATATAATAAGAATTGATTGCAACCGGCTGGGTTGTGTCGCTAGCACGGGGGTGACATGTTGTCAAGGTGACGCTGACAGTTAAATAATACAACAGTTCGACAAACAAGATTGTCCCTCGAACCCAAGGACAAATTTCCTGTTGTTCATTTAGAAACACTAAATGGGGAAGGGCGAACGTCAAGAGCGTGCAATCTAAAGCACTGCTGTCTTTTTGTTTATCCACACACATCAATTTTACAACAACCCCAAGGAACACAATGCATCCCAGTCCATGTTCGGTAGCGAAAATGCTTCAAGGTAAGACTTGGAGTGAATATTTTGGCCCCTAAAATAATAAACAGGTAGTTGGTTAAATGATTTTGCTAATTGCTGCCATATATTTCTCCCGACAAACGCAGAATCAAAGTAGCTGGGGTGTTTCTATTGACCCGATGCCTTTGATATGGTCATCATGCTCACCAAATGGGAGGCCGTAACTCAAGGCACATGCGCGCTCCGACGTCAACTGAGCCTGATTAAAACTCCATTAATCACCCAAGATTACCATGCCGAGCTCCCTAAAAGGGGCATTGTGTCAGCTACGGCTAGAAACGCTGGGTTTAAAGGGCGCCAAGCTATCTGGACTAGCCTAAGCCATGTGTTCAATGAAAAGTTTAATGGCAGCCATTTGACCCCCTCACTGGCTTGGAGATGATTGAATTCAACGCTAGTAAACCTGGAAAACAAGTCAGCAACAACAAAGCACAGGAAGTAGAAATTACGAAAGTAACATCCCTAAAAAACCTGCAAAGTCCTTCCCTTGGAGATATTAAACAAAGCTGGCGTGAACTTCCTTTATCTACAAACTGCCAATTAACTCCCCCGTTTGCTAAGATTATGAGTAAACACTACGGCCAACTTTACACCTGACTACGGCGCTTTTATTAAAGGTGTTTACTGATTGACTAAGGCTTATCCATTTAAGTGTGAAAAGCTTCAAAAAGACAACCCCCACCCTCATTTAAAAATGCCATTTGTGGCATCTGTTCTCTTTTGTGTAGTCAGTGCCATCAAACCAGTCTCTTCACATCCCCCCACCATGCAATCTGATACTGTTACCACAGAGAGCATCATTAAATACTAAAGGACAGAAATAAAGACGGGTGGGACCAAAAAAAGAGGGTGGGGACGGGATTGAACCCCTCAAGCTCTAAAACAGGTCTTATTAAATAAGTGTTTTGCTCTTTTTTTCATGGGCATTTAAATTTGACCAAAATACTAATGTCTGGGTCATCTCAAAATAATTTATACTTCATTATTAGAATATATACTTAAAAGTACATTAAACTTAAAGAGAGACAATGGACACATGTAGGATCAACAATTATTTCTTAGGACAATCAGGCACATTTCACCCCCTAATTCTCAAAACCGTGATGCATTTGACATTTAACCATTAGTTTTATTGCTGATTCTCATTATCACAATGCAGTGTTTAAAAAAAAAAAGTTCCTTTAGCATAAATTAAATAATAAATAAATTATTTAATAAATAAATAAATTAAATTCAACAAATGTTGTTACCATCATATATAAATGTATAATGTACATACAAAAACAAGCTTTCTTGATGCATTTAATGAGAATTTGAATTGAAATAATGTAATGATGCAGAAAATCCTAATGGTTGTAAAAAGAGCCTTTATATAAAATAAAACAAATCATTTTCTAGATGCTAACTTTTGATTTTGGAGTGACCTGGACCTTTTCTAGCCAGATCTTTGTGAAAACCCCACCCTTAAAAATGCACTAAACATGAAGTGACTCTATAAAGCTCATTCACTAAACCCTTCCCTTTTAGTAATGAGGTATAAGTCCAACCATCAGCCTTTTCAGGGCACTGAATCTCCTATTGTTTCCTATATACGTGGACAAGCCTATATTTGAAAAGCAGTATACAAGCCCTCAGACCACTACCCTCTATAAATACATATATAATGACATGGGTGTGATGAAAACATCACAGACTTGCCCGTCAACACACAACCTTCCCAAACATCACCATAGTTTTACCAACTTGTGCTTCTTGTTTCTGATTTAAACCGCTTTGAACGTGCTTGATGTCAGTAACTGTCAATAAAACCATGTTGGATGTTAAGCATAAAAACACACGGTCATAACATCAAAGATAGCAACACTTATAGAATTAAAATGGATGTACTACTACTAAATGCTGCTTTGGGAATTTCGATGCATATCTATGTGTTCTTTAACGTAGTATAATAAAAAGGAGCAAATGGGCTTTGATTGAAAGCATGCACATATCAAGGGCTCAAGAAGCCATAAGAGTGAGCGTCTGAAATTAGAGCAATCCATTTTTCCCTGATTGATCGATCACTCAAGCGCAGCTGAGCAAACAAAGAGCTCAGACCTGAGGCCACTAAAATGGATGACAGCACTACAGGGAAATGTCTCACTCCATATTAAACCCACGAGACGGTCTTCTGAAAGACGGCTTCATCCGATCATGATTGACGCGAGTGCTTTAAAAGCATGAAACTGTTTACGAAAATGACATCACACAAACATGAAAACGCCAAAGTCGTTTCATGTAGTTCCAAAGACTTACGACTGTGGAACACAGTCACAGGTAGGGCTGTCAACTTTAGTCCGTTCAGTCGACTAATCAGTCAATGCCGTCTTGGTCGACTGAAATTCTTATTGGTCGACTAGTCGCATTTTTTTTTTTGCCAATAGAAATACATTTTCAACGATTTACTCCTTGATATTTATTCCTTTATAAAGCAGTTATTTATTACTGTATTCTAAATATAATTAGCCTATGTTTTATCCCCAACTTTAAATGCTTTAATTTAGGCTATTTCTTGTAAACTGCGCCACAGTTTAGCGCACACACATAACACACTCGGGAACCGCACCTACTGGCTGCGCGGCTGCTCGCGCTCAGTAAGGGATGTACCGGTAGGTAGTTTTGCTGTATTCATTCAGTTCACGCTACTTTAGTCGACAGAATGTCCAAGAAATCTAAATCTTTTATCTGGCTACATTTTTGTGGAGGTAGGCGACGGTGGAGACCGCTGCTGCTCTCATTATGAGCGCGCACATCGCGTGCCTATTTGAAATCGAACTTGAGCGCGCAAAAGACGTGAGCAGCTCTTTTAACGGCTTTATCATACTGACTCAATAGATTGTTTTCTTAATAGGTTTTTATTTGTACACTTGACTCATTTGAAAGTAGCCTAAATAATGTAACAAAACGAAATTAAACTTATATGCTATCTTACAACAGAGCCTAGCTTTCAGATTGTTTTTTAGGCTATTTTGTCTGTTGTTTTAAAACGCCTAACAGATCGGCTGGACAAAAGTTAACCCATAGCTTTATAAGTAAAGAAGAATACAGCCTGTAACGAGAGCTTTTGTTAGGATTTTTCATTATGTGGCAGATAGCAGTTATATTATTTTGTAGCGTGTGGTGTGATCAGGTGCGCGATTGTGACCGTCACTATAGACCAAGGACAGAGCTCCTCACTTACAGTTAAAAAAATCACTTAATTTTCAAAGAATTGTATTATTATTATTATAGTTTTATTTATTTTCGATGTTTTTTCGTTGTTGTTTTATAAATGCTCTATGACAATTGTTTAAAAATGTTCAATCAAAACATCCGTTTTTTTTTTTTTTTAGTCGACTAATCGTCTGCGCAGGACAAGACCTTGGTCGACTAAGGATTTCTTTGGTTGATTACAGCCCTAGTCACAGGATATTTTGAATTTGAATTAAGAATGTCCAAGGTCCAATTTTGGACTCCATTGACTTTCATTGTATGGGCAAAAAGACATTTACTCAAAGTAGTATGTGTTCATCATCATGGGTTTGGAAAAACATGAGGGTGAGTAAACGGCGTCCACAGTTTTTCAATTTCTGATAAATAATCTCTTTAAATGCACTTATTCAAGTGTCCCACATGCAATTGTTCAGTTTAGAAGATCTAAACCCTGCACAATCTACACGTGTTAACTGTCAGGACGGCTCTCCAATAGCATGTGCCTCTAACATTCTCCCTCTTGTATTGCAACTTGACAGTATGCCTCTCTGGTCACAGGCCAAGACAGCATTACTGCCAAGAGCGTGTTCACAAGAAACACTAGCGGTAGGGGGAATGACAGAGGAAAGTGAGACGGCAAGAAGTGAGAGAGAAAGAAAGCGCTCTCCTGTTGGGCCGCCTGCCAGAACGCCACACTTCAGGGATATCCAAGGACAAAAGCCTTATGTCAGGACAGAATTCCCTAAAGACTCGGGGCTGAACAAACGGAGAAATGAACTGACAGAGTCGAAGGAACATGTCTGAGGGTACAGCTTGGCTCACAGCAGGACACTATTGACGATAAGGAAGAGGAAGACAATGGCTTCAGAAAAAAAGGAGCATTTGTTTTGGGAGAATCCTTTTGCGTTCAAGAAAACTGGAATTGGAGTTTAATCATTGGCAATGATGATTCCCATTATCGCTACAGTGTAATTCACTTTTTACTGAAATTGTATTCAAATTACCATACACTATGGGCAGAATACCAAAGTAGAACTACAACCAATTGTATAATAACATTATGGCTATACAAATTCAGAAAGACTTTTATAACAACAACAAACAAAAAATGTATTTCTTATATATTGTGAAAAACCCAAACTAAATTGCACTCAACAGTTGTATGACGCTATAATCTTTCACTAAACCCTTACTTTTAGAACACAAATTCCTAATGTGCTCAAGAAAACTTGATTAAACGTCCTATTCAGAGCTGAACACGTTTCAGTTGATTTTAGTGGTTTCACGGTTTTGAACATGTAAAGACTCTTTACGATTCATTTTATGATCTGACACTCCAAGAATCATACAGCGCTGAATGAAAATATGCTGTATTGCTGCTTTTGTAGGTCAATGGTGATAGAGTGAGAGAGAAAACAATGACAAGAGATAGAAATACAAACACCAACCTGTTTGAATGAGTCATCGAGGCTCCAATCGCCCAGTCCGTTTGGCGTGTCGAACGATTGTTGGTCGTTGAGGGAGTCTTCGGGTTCATCTTTCACCTTAGTGGTTGGTGACAGAGCACGTCTTTTAGCAGCGGAGGGCGAGGCGGCGTGAGACGGCGTACGGATATGGAGGGACTCCAACAGCCGCTTGCTGAAGAGCAAGGCTTTGCCTCCTGAGGAACTCCAAGCCTTCGCTTTCCTCCTCTTCACTGCCGTCTTCTCCGTCCATCATCTCATCATCGTCATCTTCGTCCCCTCGGAGCCTCTTCCCCTGTCCATCTCATCAGCAGCGTCCTCTTCGTGTGCTAGGTCAGAGCTGGTTTTCATGGGCCCCCTGGCAGCTGGAGGCCCCTGGCCGCCTTTCAGCGCTCTGTCTCTAGAGTTTTGCTGTAAAAATCAGGGGTTAATGGGGTGCCCTGAGCCCTAGCGGAGGCCATGATGGCTTGCTGTGCAGCCAGCTGTTGGGCATACAGAATGTGGGCTTCCCTGAATTGTCTCTCCTTGCGCTCCATCTCTAGTTTAGCTTGTTGTTGTCTCTGGAGCTGCTCCATAACTGCCTCCAGTTTGACACCAGCCGCACTTCCGAAAGCCGCCTGGGAAAATGCACTAGCCAGACTGCTGTCTTGAGACAAGCTGGGCTGGATTGTGGAAGAAGAAAATAAGAAAATGCATTCATTCTGTACACAAAGTCATTTTCTTGTCTTATATATAAATATATGAAGAGTTCAGATGCAAAAGCCTCTAAACGCCATTTGAAATTTTCTTCTAAAATGACTTTTTATCAAGCTTGTATATTTAAGTTCAGTAATTTCACTTAAATGACAATTAATAGCCAATCTTCATTGCCATTTAAGTGAAATTACTGAACTTAAATATACAAGCTTGATAAAAATGATCATTTTAGAAGAAAATTTCAAATGGCACTTAGAGGCTTTTGCATCTGAACTCTTCATATAAACTATACAAAAGATTTCTACTTTAAACAAATGCTTTAATTTTTAATCATCAATCCTCAAAAAAGTATCACAGATTGTAAAGAAAAATTAAGCGGCACAGTTGTTTCCAACATTTATAATGGATGATGAAAATTCAGCTTTGCATCACAGAAATACATTATGTTTGAATTATATTACATTATAAATTGTAATAATATTTCATAATTTTACTGTTTTTTATCAGATAAATCCAGGCTTGAGCATAAGAGGCTTCTTTCAAAACCATTACAAATTGTTGTTTCCAAACTTTTGACTGGTACTGTAATTCATAATAACATTTTTACTCAAATATATAATAATAACTGAATAACTCACTTTCAAACGTTCCGTCACGTAACACAACTAATATGTAAACAAACATTCGACTTTCTTTCAACGAATTTACAGTATTTGCTTAATAGAAACGCATTAGAATTCGAATTAAGGACAAATACATACGCATAAAGAGTCGTAAACGGAGTGGCTAATAAATTCGATTCACAAAAATACGTAAACAAATAAGCACCAACGACAATAATTAGGAATTCAGGTTAATTTAAATGGAAAAAAATACGTGTAAGCAAATTTTCACAACGAACGTGGCCCAGTCAGGCTTCGAAAATGTCGAATTAATGTTTACAAGACTTTGAATTAGTGTTAACAGTATTCATGTCACAAAAGGATTAAAGTCGCATTCCGCAGCTCGCCTATTGCCCAGTAGGCCAACCTACCTTTGACCCCCCCCCCCAATTCAGGCGACCAGTCTGGATTGTGGAACAACCGGATGTCCGGCCAAAACGGCGTCTCGCTTTACACTTTGTTAAATAATTAATATTTAGCCAATGCCAGTCGAGTTATGCTTTTACTTTATAACTAATTAAAGCATAGTTTGATAAGTGCGCGCAGTTACAGAAGATATTCAGGGCACAGTCGAATCATGGCTGCCAAAAAAGTATGGCGCTCTTCCAAAAACAATTAAGCTATTAAAAGAGAGAACGAACACACGACGCAACAAAGTATCGCGTTCAAATGGAAACAAACGGAGATGATTTTGACGAATTCGAATTCGGCAGCGCGCCAACTGAAACTTTAAAAACAAATAAACAGCACGAGTAGTATCATCAAAAAAATCCTGATATCATGACGTGTACAATGTGGATTTTCGCTACATTTAATAGCTTGATCGCTCACACGAAGGTAATTTAAATACATGTTGATTCATTGCGACTATGCTGGAAAATCTTAAATGTATACACGATACGATATTTTATTCGCTCGAGATCGGCTGATGAAATATTACAGTAGCTTATCAATACATTCAACAGGGCTCTGTGCCAACAGGACGGAACTCACCACTTGCGCTTTGCTGCTACTGGAATTGTCCACCATCACTCTTTCCTAGATAAACCACTGTGCGTGTTTTGCTCAGCGCACCGAGTACGTGTGCATCCACCCGGACGTTTAATATCCCCTCTGATAAAACGGTAATAAACCTCACGGTGTTCGCAGAGGGAGGAAAAAAAACACTCGACACTGGGGCCAGCCAAAGGGGAAACGCCTGACCTCACCTCCCGAACTGCGCGCTCAGGGACTCCCACAGTCCCCTCGACTTTTCCTCCTCCAGCCGGAGCCAATCCCCCCGCACATTCACGCACATTTAAATCCCGCCCCACTGGCTCGTGCAACAAGTTACTACGTTCTTACGTTTCCCCTATGCAAGCAGCTAAGTAAAATATTTATAGCACAAATACCGATAGGACTTAACATTCACTTACGTGGCTATGAGTCTAATATTAGGATGTCATTTTTCATATTAGAATCGAAATGAACCCCAGCTCAGCTAACGTTACGTATGAGCATAGGCTACTATTTATTGAAGACCAAAATAAAGAAAATTCCCCGATGGAAAAAGTACGTTTTTGCCCAAAGGCTTTTTAAGTATAGGCTACAGCACAACTTTTAATTGTAATTTGTGACTTTTTGATAGATGATTAAAATTTAAAGCTTACCTGCTACGCCCTCTACTGGCTTAAAACTGCTATAACGTGTACTATATAATTATAGTGTATGGTGGTGGTGTCAGGCAGTAAAAACAAAAATTGTTTACCTTATTTTTAACGTAAGGGCGGGCGCGTTCATGTTTACCTCGAATGTACGAGGCTTCCGGAATCGGCTGCTTCCTGTTATTTTAGGTACGAATTGTTCGTTGTGCTGATTGCTGGCGTGATTTTTTTAATAATATAATTATAAATTGATTATTATATGATATTCATAAACACTGGTGTGTTGCTCAATTTGTTTTACCGTTTTTACTGCGCTTTGTTATTCTTCTAGTTGTTTACCTATGGCTTATGAAACGGAAGTCGTGCACATTCACAGAAAATAATAAGTTGCTTTCATTAAGTTTCTAAATTCAGTAACATTTAACAGACTTGTGGACATTGTGGACAATGTTCAGTAACATTTAACAAAACTACATTTAAAGGGACAGTTCACCCAAAAATGAAAATTCTGCCATTTACTTAACCTTATGTCGTTCTATGTGGAACATAAAAGATGATATTTTTATTTTGAAGAAGGTTTATAACCAAACAGTTGATGGCTCCATTGACTTCCATAGTATTTTTCCCCCTCAATGCTATGGAAGTAAATGCCTCAACTGTTTGAGCTTTTGTGTTTGAGAAATTCATACAGGTTTGGAACAACTTGAAAGACAATTTTCATTTTTTGGGCGAACTGTCCCTTTAAGTTAACAGTTAATACAGCAAGTCTGGAGCAAAGTCTAAAGCATCAGATAAAAAACACCAAGATTGAGTAAAGATAAATCTCCCTTTATTAAGTCCATTAATATTTTACAAGCAAAAGAACATAATAAAGGCCAATTAAATATAACACAAACACCATAACACGAGGCAATGACTTCAAGTACAGTGGTCTACTCGGATTGGACAAGAGCAGCAGTCCTCTGGGAGACTGTAGGTGAAAAGAAAAATACAATGGGCATGTTCAATCATATCAATAAGATAACATCTTTTACTTTCTTAGAGGAACAATACATCCTGCATGTTAATACTCACCACAATCGCAGACATCTATGCTTTGTCAAGGCCAAGGTCCTCTGGTGTAGGGATACCAAGCTCACTGAGGGTAGGCATCAGCTCTTGGATAACATAGGGGTAGATCTCTTTGTGTGGGCCAGATTTGTCCTGTGTAAAAGAAAAAGTTAATTAAGGAGTACAATTTAACTTAAATTTGTAAACTTAATTTTCAGAAAAATCAAGTTAAATAGCATCAAGAGATGAAGTGAATGTCACTGTGGTTTATTTTGCAGTTGTTTAGAGAGATTGAATGACCTTGACTGCCTCAGAATGCGGATGGCACTGGCTAAATCGTCAAGCCTCCGACAGGCTCTCAGGGCGGCCTCCAGGATCTTTGGCTCAGGTACCAAGTCATAACCTATCAAAGTGTTCATTCCTGAAGCAAAAAAGAAAAGAGGACAGAGATTTACTCCACAGACACCAGATGAGTGTCATTCTATTGACATTGTCTTCTTTACAACTTACACTTCTTTGTTCCAAAGATTTTATAGGTTAAAGATAATGAATGTTTTATACCTATGGATCAAATTAAACCAGCTTTACAGGTTAGTAAACAGTAAAACAAAATACAGGCTGTAACAATATAGATCCATTTGTTATGTTTAATTATGGAAACCTACTTGTCCAGCCTAATGGTGTATTATAGTTACAAGGTGATACAGCATTTACTATCACTTTTTATCAATTTAACACATTCTTGCTGAATAAAAGTATTAATTTCTTTCATTAATTTCCCAAATTGGTGGAATGGTAGTGCATATTGTTACAAAAAACTTCTATTTTAAATAACGCTATTCTTTTTACTCATCAATTAATCCAGAAAAAAAGTATCACAGGTTATAAAAAATATTAAGCAGCACAACGGTTTCCAAAATTGATAATAAATACAGCATATTAGAATGATTTCTGAAGGATCATGTGACTCTGAAGTCTGGAGTGATGGTGCTGAAAATTCAGCTTTGCATCACTGGAATAAATAATGTTTTAAAGTATATTCAGTATAACAGAAAAATATTATTTAAAAATGTTATAATATTTCACAATATTAATTTTTTTCCTGTGTTTTTGATTAAATAAATGCAGGCTTGATGAGCATAAGAGACTTTTCAAAAACAGTAATGTTTCCAAACCTTTAATTGGTGTGCGAGTATATATATATAGAGCCCTATAAAATCCGTTTTATTTTTTCCCAAATTCCGTTTTTTTCCGTTTTAATTTTTGCAAATTCCGTTTTTTCTGTTTTTAATTTTTGGGAATTCATATTTTTTACCCTTTACTGTTATTTTAGTTGTAAAAAAGAGTGCTTTTTATTCCATGATCACAGAAATTATAGGGCCCTATATATATATATATATATATATATATATATATATATATATATATATATGGCAATCATAAAGAGTAGCATTCAAATAAAAAAAGGATTTTAGATTGAACGTAAGGCCATTAGAACACATTTATGAGAGTAACCCTTGCTTTACAAGCTCAGCAGTCGAATGCACGGCTGATACAATGAGGTCAAAGCAGTCACCCACCTTTCCTCAGCTCCCAAGCATCGATGTCTGGCTTGTTGAAGTAAGTGACCCAGCGGGCATCAAACTCTTCATCTGTCTCCTGTTTGCCATGGGAATAAGAACGAGCAGCTACCGAAGCTGTGAAAGTAAAATACCAGATCAGATCAAAAGAGACTTGATACACTAAACATGTTAGTTAGAGAATCACAAACATTGCCGTCATGGCCATTGTGTAAAAGGACCACAATTGCCATAATAATGCACAAATAATTTAGTCTATGTGAACATCTCTTAATAGTGCAGTGAGATTTTGCATACTGACCTTGTTCTAACTGGAACTGATCCAGTTCTAGTTTGACCTACGTTACCTTGTCCAATGAATAAGCATAACTTGAGCTGTTTGCTAAAACAGCAACTGGAATAAAACTCAATAAATGCAACTGATATACTAACTAGATGTATGACGTGGTGTATATTCTGATGATACTATACTTGCATCGATGATCTGAGGTGTGGGTTCGCATAGAGGTCAGTGTATTGTAGCTAACGGAAAGTGCGCTTCATGTTAAGATTTAAGTCTTGCACGTAGCCATTGACTATAAGATTAAACTGCTACAAAGCATACACAAAGGGTAAACCACACAGCATGTTGGCTATGTTTAAAATGCAGAGTTATCTTTCGAAGTATTTGGCAATTAGACTTCCCGTTTCAACGAAAGCTCAGAATAATGTGTCAATCTGGAAAGCTTTCAGTTTGAGTGGCGTTTCCTCCGCGCGCTGGGCCGAAGCCTCACTCTAGTCGGTCATTACAAGGACACTGTGAGAAAACATCTACAGGACTTAATAAATTACAGGAAAAACACGATTATGAAATGGAAATGCTTTAATAAAAGCGATAAACGAGCGAGAGATAATAACCCCTAAAAGTTATAACCTTTCAAGCAAAGCACCGGTGCGGCTTCGGTTAGCTCGTATGCTAAGCTACATTCAAGGTGTTTCAGTTTATTCTGCCTCTTATTGTAGTTTTTTCAATTAAAGATTTCATATGTAATACGGCAAAACCTGTATTTACCTGTATATTGAGGCCGTGCCCTTGTTAAACTCCGAGCACCGGACACAGAGACTCGAAGGGCGGCTCTGAACATTATGCGGATAACCGTGCTCAAGAGCTGCTCGAACTTGAAGAACGATACTCGGGCTCGCGCTTCTGAGGCTACTTCAGATAGCCGACCTGCTAGTGCTAAACACGCGACTGTCGCGTCACTGCGCATGCGCACTTCTTTGGCAATAAAGCAGCGTATGGACTCTGATCATGGTAGTGAGGGGGTTTGCTAAAGAGGATTATAAAAAGCATGAAGGACAAAATATACATTTCTATAGTGTGTACAATCACCACGTCTCTCTATGAGCTGTATCCAGTATGAACATAGTAATAAACTCATGTCTTGTGCAGTATGAAAGCAATGTTAATTTTTTTCATTAGGCCTACACATTTATAATTTTAAACGATAGCCTATTATATGCCGTCATTAGTAAACTATTTTGTGCTATTGTTTGGCTTTACCGGTATTATCAAAGAATTTGTTTTGATCAACATCATTACATTGATAGATTTTACAGTTGTACCGTGATTATAATGTTATAGTCCTACTGAAAAGTTAGTGTTTGTTGGAAAGAAAATAAGTAATTTATTTAGTTGAGATAACTTATTATTTTTGAGTTTCTGATGATTAAATTAATCTACTTCATTGTATTAAATCACTTTTTCCAGTTCAATCAACTTAACATTTTAAGGCAACCCAGGTTTTAAGTTAAACCAACAATATTTTTTTACAGTGTAGTAATCACAACATTTTTTCTTTTGTCAAATCAACTTCATAATAATTTATTTAGTTGAGATAACTTATAATTTTGAATTTCTGATGATTAAATCAATCTCCTTCATTGTATTAACTCACTTTTTCCAGTTCAATCAACTTAACATTTTAATGCAACCAAGATACTTAATTTTTTAAGTTAAACTAACAATATTTTTTTACATTGCACATTCAACTGAAACACTATTACTTACTTACTAATTCATTAATTTAGAGTTTCTTAAATTGTCGCTACTCATTTGTTCATAGTTATTAATTAATGACGGAACAGTTTTCCAAAGTGTCACCAAATGATTACAAATATGAAGAGCATTCGAGCAGGCAAGATGAAAGTGAATGAATAAAAGAGAATTACCTCGACAATAAATTATTTGGTTTTATTTTTTGGATGTAATTTAATACTAACAAAATGACTTCATGCATTTTATCATTCAAATTACACATTTAGTATTTATTGCATCCTAATATGGCCAAGTTGTATGACAGTCATAAGCATATAGCAAGTTATACACAAAATATAGGCTACTTTTATATGCATTTTTTAACTGGTTCCAAAGCTGCAATTTTGTCCTGTTCCAGAGCAGCTCTTTTAAGACTGGGAAGATCATGAGAACAAGGACTCAGAGGTCTTTTTTCTGGCTTTCCATTCCCATGCGGCCCATCTGCCCATTTGCTTTCCTCCGAGAGAGTCTCAACTGGAGGCTGATATCCCGGCTCCTGCTGGTCCAGCGGTCTCTTTGGACAGAAGAATACAAATGGAAGGAAGCGTTCTGTGTATGGTCATCTGAACCGGGCCGCTCTCCTGGCTCTCCCACACCTCAGTCACTGTCCTGTACTGGAGCTTTGACACCTGGTGCAAGCCCTGCACTTTCCGTTTCATAATCTCCGCACAGGTGATGGTTTTGGTCATTGCCCGTCCCGTCCCACTGAACAGAACCTGCGACGCTGGAGCGCCGTGCCCGTCCGCCTTGAAACCGAGACATGGCAAAACCCAAAGGTTCCTGATCTTGCTTCCTTCCTTCACACGCATTTCCAGCACACCAGGCGCCAGTCCTGGGATCGCACATGGATTGGTTCTCCAGTGGAACAGACCTTCCTGAATCCTTCTTGCTTTGGTTTGTTAGGAGATCCGGTAAACTTTGTGGAGGGTTGGACAGATGTGGTGCATGTTGGTGGTGTGTTATCATGAAGCTCTCTGCCTGGCATAAACATATTTATAGGTTATATGTTCTTGAGAGGGCAAAATTTAGATACGACTTGATAATATTTCCCAGAACTGAGTTCTAGCACTATTGTATTCCAACATAAAAGAAGTTGCACAAATGTGAGGGAAACCAAATTATATTAAATGCTAATTTTCTGTTATTCCCAAAGCTCTGAACTCAGTGACAAGGCAGTTGACATGAAGAAAAATCTGTTCTGTAAATCGAGCAAATTCATCAAAGCTGAAAGTGCTGAGTATCAGCAATTTCTCAGTCAGTACCTTTGAAGCATATTTCAGTCTCTGTTAGAGGGAAGCTGTAACCAAACAAGGGGAAAACATGATGAATTCAGGGGCAAAATCACATTTTAAATTGGCATAATGCAATTTTTATCCAAACTTTTCTTAGAGTTTTCAGCTTGTAGTTTATGGATGATACCATGTATAGTATAAACAAATCTATTAAAAATTACACAACTAAAATCATAGTTTTAAATAAAACATAAATAATAAACACATTAATATGAGACAAAATCTGCTAAGTGGTAATAATGGAACAACAGTTTTAAAAAGTGATATTCCACAATTATTTGCAACAGGATCTTTTTGTTATCAGAGACAACTGCATCAAAACCACTCCTTTACTGGTTTAAAAATGAACTTGATTTTCAAAAGTCAACGAATTTGCGACAGCTGAATGTAACACATTTGACAAGCCAAATATGTCAGTCTCTGAGTTACATGTAATGTAGCTCTCAGCTTTGGGTATATGGGGCTCTATATGACCCCAATTCGACTTTTACTTAAAAAAATACGTACCCTTCATCTTAGTGGAATAAGATTTTGTGACTTTTCATACATTATCTATCTATACACACAAAAAATGGGCTTGATTCAGTTGTTCTGAAGGTTTATGCAAAAAAAATTCGGGGTCAATATGACCCAACATTGAAATGAATTTAAAAAAAAACCAAAAAAAAAAACCAAATATATTTTCTTCATGTGTCAAAAAAATATAAATCTGATTTAATCTCATAAATCTGAATTTTTTTAACAGAAATTAAGGCCTAGTACTAGAGCATAAATGCAATGTATCATACAAAATAATATTTCATATGCAAGCTAATGGTGTAGTTGAGGAATTGTGAGGTATATGGATACAAAAGTATTTTATATCTGAAAAAAACACAGCATTAATGAGAAGTAAACAAAAAAATATATATATTATTTTTATGATTAAAAATGTATATTTTTTGTACAATTACTCAATCAATTGTTGGGGTCGTATAAACCCCGAAGCCCAGAAGTAAGTATAATGAACTATACACAAAAAGCAATGGTCACAGTGATCATCTGCACCAGTCTGTCTTTGTCTCTGCACTACACTTCCCAGCATCCCTCATGTCTACACACCTGCCTGTCATCATCGTTGTCACCTGTGTCTTGTTAATCATCATCTGTTTCACCTGTCCTCACTAATCAATGTTCATCAGTCTCTGTTGCTGTGTCCGAAATCTCCACTAAAACCACTACTCCCTACCCCCTATGTAGTAGAGCACTATATAGTGAGCTCACCAGCATAATAGAAACACCACTTTCGGACACTACTCGATCGTCTCTTGATTACATCATCTGTCAGCTGGTGCCGAGCTCGCCTCTGGGCTAAATGGATATTTTAAAATAAATACATTACATTATATTGAGCTTATTTCTCCAAAAATTAAAAACTAAAAGTCATTTCTGGCCGTTTTTGTTATAATGCGCTACTCCACACATGATTAGAACTTATTTTTACGATCAGCGCAATGCATGATGGTATGTAGGGCTTGGGTTAGTGACCATCGGTTGTACACTACTTTTTAAAATGCATTCTGGGATACATTGAGTGGACTAGATATAATAATCATCACTATACATTCGGACAGCACTACAAAATGGCCAGCTCACTTATATAGTCCACTATATAGTGAGTAGTGCGAGATTTCAGACACAGCCTCTGTATATAGTTTCCTTAAGTTCAGTTAGTCTTTGTCGGTTATTGTATACTTGTGTGATTTGAAGCCCTGGAGTGTTTTTCCCTTTTCATTTCTATAAAGTTTAAGTTTGCTAATAAAGCATCTACTTTGAGTTCCTTTTGTCCTCGTCTTCTACACCCTGCACAACGCCTGACACCAATACATTTTATAATGATCCAAGAATCAAACATAGTTAAACCCTTGTGCATGTTATCACGTCCGTCAAAAACTTAAGACTGGCTGTTGGAATATTGGAACTAAAAATATTGACATAAAAACACATTCATGGGCATCAATCACTTCACTGAATACTTGCTGGCTAATAAATTAATATTAATTAGCCATTTATTAATTCAATAGAAAAAACTCACAGGGTTTGTGAACATTGTATAACGAGTTGAGTCCCTATAGTCTTCCAATTTGACTCAAATATGCTGATATAATATAAAACTGACAGGTGATTTTTATAAAAGGCAGTTTGATCACTATCCTCTAAGTTGTTAAAAAAAATTAAGGCAATAATCAAAGTTTGATCAAATGTTGTTTAATTTTCCAATGAACATGATTTGTAACATTAAATGACCCCTTTGCAGATTTTGACTCATATAAGAAATAAAAATAAACACTAATAAAGGTAATTGTATATACAATTACGCACAATAGAAATACAATGTGAATATAATAAAAAATAAATTGAATAAATAAAATAATAATCTAAAAGTCAAGCATCAATGCAATTACACACAAATGCAATAATTTAATAAAATACAAATGTAAGAATTTTATGGAACAAATTAAACATTGAATTGATTTTGAAGAAACGAAGTCATGCATTTACCTTGTTTGCTCTCAGAACTCTCAGAAACGGTGAAGGTGAAGTTCTGCATCTGTCACCGCGCTTCACCCTTGACGTCAGGTCATAATCTGAGACCTTTCACATATTTACTCTTAAGTGGTGACTGTCACACTCCAGAATGCACTGAAGACCCAATCTGAGAGGTTGTGAGGGACACAGAGAGGGAGGAGGAAAAGAGCGAAAGACCTCTTAAAGAAACAGTAACGGTGTCTGGCAAGCGCTCCGTGCAGAATTGAAAATTTCATCCTGGCAAATGCTTACCCAAGTTCCCCGTTTGAAATCCTCAGTGTTAATTAAGTCCTGTCAATCAGCAGCTGATTAACATGCGTGACTGATTAAGACTGAGAGTTTAAAAACGCATCCTCTCATGCATGACGGCACAATCCAGCCAGTAAACAATTATCTATATAAGCACAGTTGACTTATGCCAGGAATCTGCTTTTAAAAGTGGCTTTGGGCCAACTACTTTAATGATGAAATTATGTTTAAAGGCCTATATATAAAAAACGAATGCTAAATTGAGACAGCAACAACGAACCGCCATGTACCGAGTGAAGATTTACGGTGAACCAAAGGTGGCCGTTTCGTCAGTTCTATTTCTGCATCTATTCCCACTGTGGCTGCTGAACGCTCTTAAAGTGTTCGAGACCTGAGGCTGTGATTTCAATCAGAGAAGAGGGCCACACGGTTCTGCTTGACAAAATACACAGTCTGTATCCTGAAGGGGAGCATCCAACATTCAAGAGACTGGGTCGACAGAAGGCAAGGCAAGCTTTCTGTTCAACGAGACCAAGCGTGGAAAGAGTAAAAACACAATTATACACTGTAGAATGTACAGTAAAATATATTTGATATGCAGTTAGATTAACAGAGGGTCTTAAAGTTTATCATAAGTTGCTTTTCCTGTAACTATGGTCAGTACTAACATATTAACAAGGTACACTCTAAAAATGCTGGGTTGTTTTAACCCAACTTTGGGTCAAATATGGACAAACCCAAACGTTGGGTTAAAAATGTAATTAAAAATGTAACCCAATGGCTGGGTTTGTCCATTTTTGACCCAAAGTTGGGTTAAAACAACCCAGCAAAACACCAACACTAAAAGAATGCAGTAAAATGAATGTAAAATACAACATTAAACACTCCTTTGTACATAACCGATAACAAAAATAGTAAGAAATAATACTAAAGAATTCGATGCAAATGTCATTGTTCATGCAGCGATGTGTTTCTCCATAATTAAAAAAATATAATTTAAAACATATTGTGCTATAATGGTAAATATACTGTATTTTTAAATATAATTATTTTCATTAGAATTTCTTTTCTTGAAAGAAACTGTTTTAACAATACTACACAGAAAAAAATACTTTTATTAACAATTAAATATTTATTAAATTATTAATTAATATGCTACTTAAACTGTGTAATGTACACAATAATAATCAGAGAAAAAACCTTTTAAAAATCAATACAAATGTAATGGTTGATGCAGGGATGTTTTTCTCCAAAATTATAAGGCAATTCATAATTAAAATAATATATAAAAATATTTTACTTTAAAAGTATACTGTATTTTAAAAATATAACACAAATTCATATAAAATTATTTATAACGTTTACTTGTAAGAAACTGTTTTTATTAATATTCTATAGCAAAATTACAACAAAATTGTATTATTAATAACTTATGTATTGAAAATAATACTTTATCATTTAGAGTTAAAAATGTTTTAAAAGATGATAAATTTGTTCATTTTCAAAGCACAAATTATGAATAACTTATTATTATAATTTAAACTTTATATATATATATTTTTTTCATAATTTTATTTCATTTGTGTGTATTTTACTATATTTAGGTTTATTTTGCATATTTGGTTAGGTAAAGATTTTTGCTGTGGCATTTTTACATTGTTTCCCACCAAAATAAATGGTATTACAGTAAACATTCTCTTGTATTAATCTGAAGACTGGACACATTTCAGTGAGTGTCTTTAAAGATGCTATAGGACCAGTTACAGATATGCTGGTGGTAAAACTGGGCCTTTCAAGTGCACTGCCAACCAGACGGTCTTATTTTAGTAAGCTCCCAGAACAGATAAAAGCGAACATGTTGACAATTACTGTTTCAATTACTTTATCAATCTCCATAGACGACACACACTCACAGCCGTTATCTGCCCGACAACAGAAACCAAGCCGCAGGGCCTCTCTGGCGGATTTCTTTGGAAGTCTTACTAATTTAATTAAAGGGAAATTAAGTCTCAAAGAGGAGCACTGCAGATTGCAACACCCATAGGGAAATGAAGTCAGAATGAAGTTTGTTTAATGGTGTGAGGCGACTGAGTGAGGCTTCAGTGAGAACTTTGGTTAGAGAGGCAATCTCTCTAACAAAGGGATGAGAGGAATATAAAAGATTTGCTTTTTACTTCACGTTAACTTCACGTCCGCTGCGTGGAAGGCAAAATTGGGCTCCAGTCAAGAGCGTTTCAAAAACAAACTGTAACAGCAAGTTCCTCTAGCGAGAAAATATGCAAGCTTGAAAACTGCCCGGTAATTTCTCTGCTGATGAAAAATTGGAAAAGGGGCTCCTTCATGCCTCACTTCCATTCTGGAACAGTTCTCCCTTATGGCACAGGCCAAGTGCTTTTTGAACACTTTTTGCTGAGGGTGTCGGAACTACTCGAGCTCTGATTGTATCGAGGTGTGTTCAGCCGTGATCTGCACTTGTACATTTGCGAGGGTCAAAGCATTCAAACGTGTCCCGAGAAAGATAACCACACTCAGTGAAAGGTAAAGTGTAAAAGAAAGGGGAATAGGACTAACAGAATAAAAAGTGGATCAATAAAACTGACATGGATGTCTCAGTAGTGCACAGGGAAAAAAATAGTTGTTTCAACTTAAAAAATGAAGTGCTCGTGCTGCCTTAAAAATTGTACGTTTATTCAACTCAAATGAAACATCCCAAAATATTTTCAAGATTTGTTATCACAACATTTTTTCTTTTGTCAGATCAACTTAAATAATTTATTTAGTTCAGAGAACTTATTATTTTGAGTTTCTGATGATTAATTTAATCTCCTTCATTGTATTAACTCACCTTTTCCATTTCAATCAACTTAAAATTTTAAGGCAACCAGGGTTACTTAATTTTTTAAGTTAAACCAACAATATTTTTTTTACAATGTAGGACACATTTCAAGTCGACTAAACTTAAAAATTTAAGGCAGTACGAACACTTACCTTTAAGCGGAAACAACATTTGTTTTACAGTGTAATTTAATGAACGAAGTGGTAAACATCAATCCGTTTTGCACAAGTCCTGTGGACTGAAAGAAAATTAGAGTAAATGATAAAAAAAAACATGTGCAAAACCATCATAAAAAGCAATTTTCGGACGTCAAAACATAATTTAGCCTACAAAGAAGAGGAAATTTAGTCAAAGTGGATAATTAGGACAAATTAAAGCAGGAGAAAAAAACATGTTCCACTGCCTTTTGTAAATTTGTTATTCTAAAATAAGAAGAGAGAACAATTGTGTTTATATGACATTAAAACAGAGAGATTGTGTTGGACCTACAAACATATATAAAATGAGTGTTTTTAAGCCTGGCCTATAACATTTTTGTTAATGTAACCTATTTACCAACGTAAATACTTTGTTAATATAACAGCAATAATCATTTTTGAATTGCTTTATAATTGCACATTATAATTTTGCTAAATGCAGTTTAATATGGGATGAATATAGCAGAATTTAGCTGTAAAGTTAACGCACAATTGTATTATTATTAATATGTATATCATCTTCTTATTATATAATATCTGAGTTAGAAACCTATATATCAGGGTTTCTCAACTCCAGTCATCGCAACATAGGGTCTATCCTAACGAGCTGAGGATTTGAATCAGGTGTGTTTAATAAAGGGAGACATACACAATATGCAGAGTAGTGGGTCGCGAAGGACTGGAGTTGAGAAACCCTGCATTATATAATAAATAAATAAATAAAATTAAATTAAATATATATAAGTAAATCTATCTCTCTCTCTCTCTCTCACACACATAATATTCTAATAAAATGATGTAGTCTAATTAAAAATGTAATATGATAAAAGGGAGGATATGGGGTCTCGGGGCAGATGCGGGGCTCATGTGGATGTAGTGCAGTGTTATGAATTATTATGTGTTTCTGCTTCAGAGGAGAACAGACCCGCTGGCTAAACCGAGAAGTCAAAATGTCCTTTGGGACTTTGGCGCGATGCAACACACTATTAATTTTCTTTTGGGGTCGTGACTCGTGACAGATAACAGTAGGCTATGACAAGACCTAGCCTATTTATTTCTACCATTATGGGGACTTTCCATTGATATCTATTGTTTTACAAAGTTGTATTTATAGACTGTTCGACAGGTTTACTCATTATTCAGTCCGTTTAAAAACCGTTAGGGAAACTGACGAGGTCTTAAAGGGATAGTACACACATAATTGAAAACGTCATGATTTACTCACCATCATAAGTTGTTATAAACCGTGAGTTTCTTTGTTCTACTGAACACACAATATATATTTTAAAGAAAGTTAGCAGGCTGTTGTCGTTATGCTCTAAATTTATTGAAAACGAGTCGACAAACAAAAACGAGCCGTTTGAAACTTGAAGCATGACCTCAGATTAGTTTAGTGTCGTCTTAAGTTTGACATCAACAAAAAATCATACCTTTTTCGTCTGTAATGTCTCATTACGTGTAGTTTATTGTCAGTCTTCTTCGCTCCAAGCTCTCTGAAGAGTGAATGAAAACACGATGCCTTTATAATAGTGCACAGCACCAAACTTGTTAACATTTCATGTAAGTTAAGACGTTTAAGATCCATATAACAAGTGGCATCACAACATTCTCATGAAAATAAACTGACGGATATGCTGCATTTCACTAATAAACACGTTAAACAGGACCCATAATCTCTACTGGTAGATGTAAATAGACGTAAACACTTTAAAATGGCAGGTTTATGGAATTAGAAGCTTCCTTTTTCATTTTCAAGTTATTTTTATGATTGTTTTTAGGCAATAGAGACCCCCAGTGGGCAAAATGGGAACTACACATTTCTTTTTAACTGCTCTAAATTCAACGTTCATGATGTAGAAAAAATGTAAAGCGAACATGACATAAATAGACACTAAATTAAAAATCAAGAAAATGTTTTATCAAAAAAGTTACAAAAGGGGTTTCCGTTCTTTCCATGTAAAGACAAACTTGACTGGAGCATCACCAAAAACACCTAGTTTGAGGTAATTCTTTCCCATATTCAGTTGATATGTTCCCTTGTAGAGTTTCTCAAAGCGTCACAGTGGTGAAACGGGTCAGTCAGGTCGATTGTCCTCCAATCACCCGCAATATCTCCTTCTGTATCCGGACGTCCTGTGTGTTTATGTTAGCATCTCCTACCTGACCGTCCTCGTACCTGAGAAATGACAGACCAAGAACATGCTAAAGCATAGATCCAGCAAACAAAATATCCACGTTTAAATGTTTTAAAAACGCCTTTTCCCCCTTCAATTTCTTCATGCTTCATTTTTATCATTTAGGGGATTGTTACTTTTTAATGTTCCCTGAACTTTCATACACAAGAAGTAAATTCATGTTTTTTTTGTGCTAACGTTTTGAGAACTTTAATAAGACCAGATAACACATATTTTATTAAAGGTGGCATGAAATCAAAATGGACAATTTTGTTTAATCATAGAAGTTAACCTCCCCTGTTATATGGGAAGATACTCACACAAAAAAGAACCGTGTGCAGACGTGATCAGAAATCGGGCAAACCCAAATATTTCCATGTTTCTGTAGATCTTTGGATGTTATTACTGTTGAAAAAAAAAATTATAAGGCACTTTTAAAATGATTTGAATGACATAATTTGTATTTCCAAATATTCATTAATTCATTAGTTTGTTTTTTGTATTATTAACATCATACCCTCACACAGGGCAACACAGTTCAGATTCCGACTCTGAAGAAACCTTGAATGTACGGGTTCGAGACTGCAAAAGAAAAATGACATATTTAACACAAATACATACAATACAAGAAAGTAAGAAGTGTCTTTCCTTTAGCTGACAAACTAGCGATGTGAGTGCAATCCCAAAAGTGAACAAATGACACTTATATGACTCTGCTTATATTGTTTCCAATCAGGTTCAACTCACCTAGTATGATTAACAACAGAATGCACCTGTAATACATCCGAATCAGTCCAATCTCCACAGATAGAGTTAATACCTGTAAGACAGTGTTGACCCGGTTGTAGTGCTGTACTAATTCCTCTTTAGTAGGCATATGGTGCTGTCCTTTTCCCATTCCTGCACACAAATGCATCACCATTAATTAACAACTCAGTAAAACATTCAATATTAGTTCAAATACTTCAGAAAAGTTTCCTTAAAAACATAATCTGGCAGTTGTATTGTATGGCACTTGGATATAAATCATAGTACAAAATGATTATCATATTCGAATATTATATATAAAGGGTGTTTGTTATGCCAAAGTTTTTGATGCCAAGGACCCTCAAAACGTTTGATACCTTTGCGAGGGGCCTCAAAACCTACAGATAAAGGCATCTGGATGTTTTAATACATGAAGATACATTTATGTGAGAAAACCATTTATTGTGATACTATAAAGTGTCAATAGTACAAAAAAGCATGTTGTTTTCTAAATGAATTTAATCCTGATGAGTATAAATGATTTATAATTACTTTTTACAAATAAAAAAATAACTTATGATTACTCTTTATTGTGATTAATCTCATAATCTGAGCGGTTTCTAAAAAAAACCATATATATAAAATATATATATATATATTTTTTTTGATTCATCTCTAATCTGATATGTTTTCAGAAAAAATATATAGATATATTGTGATTAAACGTAATCTTGTGAAAAATATATATTTTAGTATAAATAATTTATATTTATGGTAACTAATCTGACCAATAAAATCAGACCAGTTTTTAGAAAATGATAAATCGAAAATGTAAAATTACTGCATTAAACATTTAATTAATATCTTAATTTAAGATTAATATCTTACACAATAACCAACCTAAAATACATTTCAATATGTTTTGTCTGTGGACCCCTTGCAGCCATGGTGCATGTCTAGAAAATCATCACTCTAAACAATGCTGGGTTGTTTTAACCCAGAATTGGGTCAAATATGGACAAACCTAAATGTTGGGTTAAAAATGTAATTTAAAATTACCCCAACTTCAACTTTTACTTTCAACTGTACATTTTTTATTACATTTTAATTGAAATAACCCCGCATTTTTTAGAGTGTGGTATTACCATGGTCCCTGTCCCAAATTGTCTCTCAAAATGTCCAAAACTATTTACTTTTCGATGCATATTTAAAAAAAGAATTGCACCAAAGACTCCTACCTGAGTATCCAAATGAGATGCTGGAGATGGGGCTGAGGTAGATGCCCTTCCCATAGGCCGCCCCATGCAGCTTGTGTCAAAGAGAACAGGAAGAAATATTGGCCAAGGCCCAATATGCTATGTAGGAAATATATGGTAGGGTGACCATGGTTACCTGCAGTTTCGTGTAGGAGGCATTTACAAGTCCATTTCGTAGAATGGAGTGCCAGTTTTCAATATGAGAACCACTGAAGATAGAGAACCAGGGATTAGTCACAAAAGTGAAGATTTTCATGATGCTTCAGGCTGGTTTATGTTAGTGATCATGAGATGATCTCACTGAAAAGCGAACGTGCTGCCGTGGAGTTTTCGGGCGGTGCGAAAGCGGGCCTCTTTGGCAGGAGGACTGCTGAGGAGCAGGAACTGATGGGAGGTGTGCATGAACTTCAGTTGCTGGAAGCACAAAAACGGAGGAGTGAGACAGAGGAAACAAAGGTTTAGTTACTGTTATTTGAGAGAAAATGTGATCAAACACCCTTACTCTGCTGGAGGGGAGCTTGACAAAGTGAGACCTGTTGCTGGATATAATCCTGAGAAGAAAAAGAAGATTAAGGGTCATTACGATGACAGGAAGGAAGGAGAGCAAACAGCTTCACTCACCACTGTAGTAGAGGATGTGCAAGCGGGTCCATTTTGTCCATCTGTTTCTTTATTTCAACATAAGGGCCCTGTAAAATATTCGTTTAGGTGTCACTCATTTCCTTAACAAGGTCTATGGATGGTCTATAAAATGTGAACGTTGATGTAGCTATTGTGAGTCAAAGTCATAGCGCCACCAACTGGCAGCAGGAAGTGTGTCACAACAACAAGGCTTTGAAATTGTCCTCTTATGTTAACCAGAATCGCTTCAAACTTGGTTAGAATAATGTCAAGACACGGATAATGTAAAATTGCGTATCTCAAATAGTGTTGACTCACTTGTGTTATTTCTCGGATTGACGTGATGCTGTCTAATGCTCTCTGCAGCCGCTCGTAACTTCTTTTCTATAAGCGAAGAAAGTCACACAGTCATTCTAAACAAGAAATTCCAGAATTCTAAACCTGAAATTAGAAACGTTTTGTTTGGTAAAAAAGCTACCTTCGGATTGAAGGCCAGAGACTTGGGGTCATGAGGGTCAACGACAGAGGGGTAAGGGTCAAAGATAATGCTTTTACGGGCAGATTCAAGTGCAGCACGACACATTGCCACCAGCAGGTCCACTACCTGTATAAAACAGTCATTTTTTGGCGTTTTTAAAAAGTATTTTTTGCTCAATCGAGGCTGCATTTATTTGATCAAAAAATACACTAACAGTAATATTGTGAAACATTATTAGAATTTAAAATAACTATTTTCTACTTACTGGCAAATATAAACAAAAATGTAATTTATTACAAAAAAAAAATTGTTATTATTATTATCAATATTGAAAACACTGCTGCTTAATATTTTTGTGGAAACCGTGAAAATTGATACGTGATAGAAAATTCAAAAGAACAACTTTTATTTTTAAATAGAAATATTTAGTAAAATTATAAATGTCTTTACTGTCACCTTTGATAAATGTAATTCTCAATAATGACCCAAAGCGTTTAAATAAAAAAAATGTTAAAAATCGTAGCTTCATCGGAATGGTCTGAAACTTGGTGACTTTATTGGTATTATATGAACACCCCAAAAAGTCTAAGTGGTCGTGAAAAAATAGTCACACTTAGGACCTTCGGGTCAAAAATGACCCGCATAGGAAATGAATGGGAAATTGGGAATTTAGTTTTTTGTGTGCGTACAATCTACAAATCAGCAACGATCTTGAAAAAAGCACACAACAGTGAAGGGGTGAATCTATAAAACATCAAGAGTGCAAAACAGACACAACACACACACACACACACACACACACACACACACAAACACACCTTTATACACAAACACACCAAAAAATTCAGATTATACATTATACATGTGTTTTGCATTTTTAAAAAGCTCAGTTTGTCCATGAGATGGCATCCATCTAATTTCAAAAATTGATTTTATGAGGCCTAGGCTTGACTCCAAAATGAAATACAGTCTATTAAATAAAAAAAAGGAAAATTAGCATAATATGTAAAAATAAAAAATTTCTCAAAACACCAAAAAAAAAAAGAAAATAATATTATAAAAAACAATTAAAACAAAAAAAATTATGATTTTCTTTTTAAATATGAATCCCGCCCTTTGGGTCAATTCTGAACCCGAAGGTCCTGAGTGTGACTGTTAAACGAATAACCCCAGAGGGTTAAAAATGATGCTGAAAATTCAGCTTTGACACCAAAAGAATGAATAACATTTTAAAATCTATTAAAAAAGAAAATAGCTTTTTTAAACTGCAATAATGTTAGTATCACTGTTTTCCTGTATTTTGATCAAATAAATGCAGCCTTGGTGAGAGAGACTTCTTTCAACAACATACATTTTTTTTCATTATACCAAACTTTTGACCGCTAGTGTATCTAAATTTGAAATAAAACCATCTAGACAATAGAAGTTTACAGTATCATGGTATGGCATTCATTTAAGCTGAAGTGAAGTGTGTGTGATACCTCAGCTCCTGTGGCTACATCTTCCGCAGCTCCTGACATGACGCCCAGAGTGTTGAAGGAGAACACGCACAGTTCTCTCGTACAAACAGCAGGCTGAACGACACAATGAGAAAATAGAGTAGTGTTTATTGATACAAACGTACTGGTGTATTTTAATGGAGATTTCCAAGTATGTGTTGTACCTTGAGCATGGAGCCGTTCTGAAAGACATGCTGTTCATCACAGACCACGCAATAATCGTTCAGAGTTGGGATCCTTTGTTCTGAGTACTTCATAACCTAGAGGACAAAAAATGATAATTAGGTAAATTTAAGGTTAAATAGTTGCAAGAAAAAAGAATGCAAGAAATAAGACCAATTGTGATTCATTATGCAAATATTAGATGTGTTTTATATTTAAACGTAGAATGCATAGAAATAACGTTGAAGGTTTACCTGGACGAGGAAGCCGTACTCCAGGGTCGGGATGCTCTTGCAGTGCGTGAGCGCTTGTGAGGAGAAGAAGAGTTGAATGAGCTGCCTGGTGGTGATGTGTACTGTGGATCTTGAGCCTGGGACGGCCACAGTCTGTTAAAAAAGCACTGCGTCAATCATTTGACATAAATAGTTTAATAGATTAATATACACTCACCTAAAGGATAATTAGGGACACCTGTTTAATTTCTTATTAATGCACTGATTCAAGCTGATAGAAGAGCACCTTTGACTGAAATAACCACTTGTTACAACCGAGGCATGCAGCAAAGCATTTGTGAAGCCGCAACACACACAACCTTGAGGCGGATGGGCTACAACAGCAGAAGACCCCACCGGGTACCACTCATCTCCACTACAAATAGGAAAAAAGGCAACAATTCACAAGAGCTCACCAAAATTGGACAGTTAAAGACTGGAAAAATGTTGCCTGGTCTGATGAGTCTCAATTTCTGTTGAGACATTCAGATGGTAGAGTCAGAATTTGGCGTAAACAGAATGAGAACATGGATCCATCATGCCTTGTTACCACTGTGCAGGCTGGTGGTGGTGGTGTAATGGTGTGGGGGATGTTTTCTTGGCACACTTTAGGCCCCTTATTGCCAATTGGGCATTGTTTAAATGCCACGGCCTACCTGAGCATTGTTTCTGACCATGTCCATCCCTTTATGGCCACCATGTTTCCATCCTCTGATGGCTACTTCCAGCAGGATAATGCACCATGTCACAAAGCTTGAATCATTTCAGGTTTCTTGAACATGACAATGAGTTCACTGTACTAAAATGGCCCCACAGTCACCAGATCTCAACCCAATAGAGCATCTTTGGGATGTGGTGGATTGGGAGCTTCATGCCCTGGATGTGCATCCCACAAATCTCCATCAACTGCAAGATGCTATCCTATCAATATGGGTCAACATTTCTAAAGAATGCTTTCAGCACCTTGTTGAATCAATGCCATGTAGAATTAAGGCAGTTCTGAAGTTCGAAAGGGGGTCAAGCACAATATTAGTAATGGTGTTCCTAATAATCCTTTAGGTGAGGTGTATACAAACAGACAGTGTGTTTGTGTGTGTGTAAATATATATAATGCTGTTCTTTTTAACTTTCTATTGATCAAAGAATCCTGAAATAAATGCATCACAGTTTCCACAAAAAAATTAAGTGTTAATATTAATATTAACAATTGTTTTCAACATTAAATCAATTTCTGAAGGATGTGACATTGATGAAATCGGTAACACTTTACAATAAGGTTCATTTATTAAACATTAGTTCATGCATTAACTAACATGAACTAACCATTTGTTACTGTATTTGTTATTATTTGTTAACGTTAGTTAATACAAATTAGCTGTTCATTGTTGTTCATGTTAGTTCACAGTGCATTAACTAATGTTAACAAGATTTTAATAAAGTATTAGTAAATGTTAAAATTAACATTACCAAAGATTAACAAAGGCTAAAGAATTATTGTTCATTCTTTGTTAATGTTAACTAATGTAGTAACTAATGAACCTTATTGTAAAGTGTTACCATGAAATCTATATGTACCATGTGATATCACGATACATATAGATTGTATCTAAACGCACTTGTCCAATTGGGTTGGAGGTGTGCAGATCTCCTTTGGTGCAGGACATGGAGCGGCTCATCAAGCGGGTCACTCTCAACTCTTGTCCTGCTGGCCTTGCTTTCACCCCAGGGCCCTGAATTAGAGGAACACTGGAGCACCTGGGGGAAAAATAGCCGTTAACATGTATCACTGTTATTAGGATATTTGGCATATATTTTTACTCTCTAGACCAGTGGTTCTCAACCCTTTTTACTCCAAGGTCCTTCTTCTCCAAATCAAAGAAGCAAGCAGTTCTATTAATATGCAAATCAGCCCCACCTCCACTCACTCACACCAGCTCAGAGATCCACTAGTCCGATCACATGGTGATGTGATTGGTTACAAGGTAGCTTGTGAATTCTCTTTTTTTTTAATATCATCTCGCGGTTCCCCTTGGGTTCCCTGAGGCTAGTGAGCGTTGCCCCCCCCCCGGTGAAGAACCACTGCTCTAGATTTGGGTCTTATCTTACTCTGGAGCTCATTGGCTGAGAAGAATGCTGAGTCCAGCTCTGAACTTCTTGACTGGGTTCCTCCAGCCTGAACCAGCTGTGTCTCTTCCTTTGTTGTGCGTTCAGGAAATCGTTGCTGAGATGTTTCCATTGATTAGATACAAAAGTGCAGAGAATTCTGGGAGAAGACAACAATTTGTTGGTCGTAATCATTACCAAGGCATATGAAGCATGTCAGTTTGGACAATATAGAATGAATAGAAACACAGCTCACCTTTTAAGCTGCACCCCAAGGCAGAAACCATCTTTACAAGTTGGCTGGAACACCTCCACAGTGGGTTCTTGAAGAGGTGGAGATGGGTGTCAGCGGATTTCAAGTGGAGTCACTTCTGTCTTTCTGTAGCGAAAATAGTTACTGCACCTGGTCCATCCAGATACTGGGAGAGGGAGAAATGAAGGCGTAAAATTATTGGCTCTGTTCTACTGACCTTCCATGCTGATGCCACCTCCTCTGTAAGTGGAAACACCTATTTTAGTAACATTACCTATATATATATATATATATATATATATATATATATATATATATATATATATATATATATATATATATATATATATATACTGTATATGTTCATTTTTATTTTAAGTTAAAAAATATATTTTTTTGTACATTGAAGTTAAGTCTTATGAAAATGTTGCATTGGGAACTAGCTGTAATGAAATACGTTTTTTATATTTTATTTTAGTTAATGTTTATTTTATTTCAAGCAACAAAAGTCATTTTTAACTGGTTTTAGTTTTAGTTCAAATTAACTATAATAGCCCTGAGAGGATGTAAACTTTTGTACGAGCAATACGTAACTGAACGAAGAGCATCCG
>JAQIUQ010001614.1:0-182443 GCA_030378365.1 Hybognathus amarus | reverse complement strand
TAGATTAAGTCACATGGCCCTCTATCAGAATCCAGAGTTTCAAGAAAATCAAAATTTCACCGAAAAACAAACAGCGGTACCCCTTACGTTTTTTTTTCGGGTCAAAAATTTTGATTTTCTTGAAACTCTGGATTCTGATAGAGGGCCATGGGACTTAGATCTGAGTGCAAAAATGGAGGCTCTAGACCCTTCCAGAGCTGAGATATTTAGATATTTATAATGGCATACAGAGCTGAGATATTGAGATATTTACAATGGCATAAATGCTACGTGAAATCTCAATATCTCAGCTCTGGAAGGGTCTAGAGCCTCCATTTTTGCACTCAGATCTAGTCACATGGCCCTCTATCAGAATCCAGAGTTTCAAGAAAATCAGAAATTTCTACCCGAAAAAAAAATGTAAGGGGTACCACTGTCGTTTTTTTTTCGGGTCAAAATTTTGATTTTCTTGAAACTCTGGATTCTATAGAGGGCCATGGGACTTAGATCTGAGTGCAAAAATGGAGGCTCTAGACCCTTCCAGAGCTGAGATATTGAGATATTTATAATGGCATACAGAGCTGAGATATTGAGATATTTACAATGGCATAAATGCTACGTGAAATCTCAATATCTCAGCTCTGGAAGGGTCTAGAGCCTCCATTTTTGCACTCAGATTAAGTCACATGGCCCTCTATCAGAATCCAGAGTTTCAAGAAAATCAAAATTTTGACCCGAAAAAAAACGTAAGGGGTACCACTGTCGTTTTTTTTTCGGGTCAAAATTTTGATTTTCTTGAAACTCTGGATTCTGATAGAGGGCCATGGGACTTAGATCTGAGTGCAAAAATGGAGGCTCTAGACCTTCCAGAGCTGAGATATTGAGATTTCACGTAGCATTTATGCCATTGTAAATATCTCAATATCTCAGCTCTGTATGCCATTATAAATATCTAAATATCTCAGCTCTGGAAGGGTCTAGAGCCTCCATTTTTGCACTCAGATTCAAGTCACATGGCCCTCTATCAGAATCCAGAGTTTCAAGAAAATCAAAATTTTGACCCGAAAACGTAAGGGGTACCACTGTCGTTTTTTTTTCCGGGTCAAAATTTTGATTTTCTTGAAACTCTGGATTCTGATAGAGGGCCATGTGACTTAGATCTGAGTGCAAAAATGGAGGCTCTAGACCCTTCCAGAGCTGAGAGTATTGAGATTTCACGTAGCATTTATGCCATTGTAAATATCTCAATATCTCAGCTCTGTATGCCATTATAAATATCTAAATATCTCAGCTCTGGAAGGGTCTAGAGCCTCCATTTTTGCACTCAGATCTAAGTCCCATGGCCCTCTATCAGAATCCAGAGTTTCAAGAAAATCAAAATTTTGACCTCAAAAAAAAAACGTACAGTGGTACCCCTGTACGTTTTTTTTTCGGGTCAAAATTTTGATTTTCTTGAAACTCTGGATTCTGATAGAGGGCCATGTGACTTAGATCTGAGTGCAAAAATGGAGGCTCAAGACCTTCCAGAGCTGAGATATTGAGATTTCACGTAGCATTTATGCCATTGTAAATATCTCAATACTCAGCTCTGTATGCCATTATAAATATCTAAATATCTCAGCTCTGGAAGGGTCTAGAGCCTCCATTTTTGCACTCAGATCTAAGTCCCATGGCCCTCTATCAGAATCCAGAGTTTCAAGAAAATCAAAATTTTGACCTCTAAAAAAAAACGACAGGGGTACCCCTGTACGTTTTTTTTTCGGGTCAAAATTTTGATTTTCTTGAAACTCTGGATTCTGATAGAGGGCCATGGGACTTAGATCTGAGTGCAAAAAATGGAGGCTCTAGACCCTTCCAGAGCTGAGATATTGAGATTTCACGTAGCATTTATGCCATTGTAAATATCTCAATATCTCAGCTCTGTATGCCATTATAAATATCTACATATCTCAGCTCTGGAAGGGTCTAGAGCCTCCATTTTTGCACTCAGATCTAAGTCCCATGGCCCTCTATCAGAATCCAGAGTTTCAAAGAAAATCAAACTCTGACCCGAAAAAAAAACGCACAGGGGTACCCCTGTACGTTTTTTTTTTTTCGGGTCAAAATTTTGATTTTCTTGAAACTCTGGATTCCTGATAGAGGGCCATGGGACTTAGATCTGAGTGCTAAAATGGAGGCTCGAGACCCTTCCAGAGCTGAGATATTTAGATATTTATAATGGCATACAGAGCTGAGATATTGAGATATTTACAATGGCATAAATGCTACGTGAAATCTCAATATCTCAGCTCTGGAAGGGTCTAGAGCCTCCATTTTTGCACTCAGATCTAAGTCACATGGCCCTCTATCAGAATCCAGAGTTTCAAGAAAATCAAAATTTTGACTCCGAAAAAATCGACAGTGGTACCCCTTACGTTTTTTTTTTCGGGTCAAAATTTAGATTTTCTTGAAACTCTGGATTCTGATAGAGGGCCATGGGACTTAGATCTGAGTGCAAAAATGGAGGCTCTAGACCCTTCCAGAGCTGAGATATTTAGATATTTATAATGGCATACAGAGCTGAGATATTGAGATATTTACAATGGCATAAATGCTACGTGAAATCTCAATATCTCAGCTCTGGAAGGGTCTAGAGCCTCCATTTTTGCACTCAGATCCAAGTCACATGGCCCTCTATCAGAATCCAGAGTTTCAAGAAAATCAAAACTTCTGACCCGAAAAAAACGACAGTGGTACCCCTGTACGTTTTTTTTTCGGGTCAAAATTTTGATTTTCTTGAAACTCTGGATTCCTGATAGAGGGCCATGTGACTTAGATCTGAGTGCAAAAATGGAGGCTCTAGACCCTTCCAGAGCTGAGATATTGAGAATATTTATAATGGCATACAGAGCTGAGATATTGAGATATTTACAATGGCATAAATTCTACGTGAAATCTCAATATCTCAGCTCTGGAAGGGTCTAGAGCCTCCATTTTTGCACTCAGATCTAAGTCACATGGCCCTCTATCAGAATCCAGAGTTTCAAGAAAATCAAAATTTCTGACCCCGAAAAAAAAAACGTAGGGGTACCACTGTCGTTTTTTTTTCGGGTCAAAATTTTGATTTTCTTGAAACTCTGGATTCTGATAGAGGGCCATGGGACTTAGATCTGAGTGCAAAAATGGAGGCTCTAGACCCTTCCAGAGCTGAGATATTGAGATATTTATAATGGCATACAGAGCTGAGATATTGAGATATTTACAATGGCATAAATGCTACGTGAAATCTCAATATCTCAGCTCTGGAAGGGTCTAGAGCCTCCATTTTTGCACTCAGATCTAAGTCACATGGCCCTCTATCAGAATCCAGAGTTTCAAGAAAATCAAAAATTTTGACCCGAAAAAAAACGTAAGGGGTACCACTGTCGTTTTTTTTTTCGGGTCAAAATTTTGATTTTCTTGAAACTCTGGATTCTGATAGAGGGCCATGTGACTTAGATCTGAGTGCAAAAATGGAGGCTCTAGACCTTCCAGAGCTGAGATATTGAGATTTCACGTAGCATTTATGCCATTGTAAATATCTCATATCTCAGCTCTGTATGCCATTATAAATATCTAAATATCTCAGCTCTGGGAAGGGTCTAGAGCCTCCATTTTTGCACTCAGATCTAAGTCCCATGGCCCTCTATCAAAGCAATACGTAACTGAACCGAAGAACTAATGTTACGATTGCTAAATTAACAGATCAACAGAAGCACTGTAATTACCGAACAATTAACGAGCCAGGTCCTCAGCAACATGGATAGACAGTACACAAACAGTGAAATGCGCATCAGAGTAGATAAAGGTGTAAAGACAGAATTACAGACAAGAGGACAACATTTCAAGTGTGTGTCAAGGCTATAGCGAAAGAAAATGAGACTCTTCAACATCTCAATGCTTTGCTTTTGAGATTAAATGGAGAGCAAATGGAGACCAAAAGCTGCCAGTAAAGTTTTAACTTTGTCTGGGAGAGTAAAAAGTAGCTGTCATATTCAGTATTGAGCTATAAAATTAATGTGGATATCAGCTCTCACCAAATGCTCTTGGAAAGAAAATATACAAGTTCATATTGAAATCTGAGCATCAGAATGGTTTTGAAACTCTACAGGCAAACAATATTTCATGCAACAACAAAAAAAATAGATGCAAATAGATGCAAAAACATATTACTACTGAAATAATTAGATGAAAAGCGTGCATAGGCATCTCAAAGTGAAAAAATAACTACAATTATTCAAACTAAAATAATGCAATATTTAAAATGACAAATTACTAAAACTATATTATAACGAACACTGAAAACATGAAAATAAAAATATCATTATGATAGTATATAAATTATAATTATAATAAAGTAAAACAACTCAGATGATGTTATTTGTGAATACACACTCCTTTGGGCAATAAATAAATAAATAAATAAACGAATGAACGAGTTCTCAAACTTAAAAGTTTAAAGTGCCAACAAAAGTAAGTGATGGGCTTCTCTGGGCTTTAAGAGGTGCTATCGCTATCTTAAGCGGGAACAATCACTCCTCCGACACATTAATTATTAATCCCAGGGAGTAGTTAATTATTTATGTTAATTGCTGATTTAAGTTTCCTTCCCCAAACACAGAAACACAGGGGGATGGGAGAACAACTGGGAGTTAAGGTCAAACAATCAGTCGACGAGAGGCCGACACTTTACTCAATCTGTTTAACCCCGCTTTGTTAGATGCAATCGAACTGTGTCACAAGGGACCGACGCATACCGACACACACGCTTTAATGATGACCCCTCTTATACCAATGGAATTAGTAAACTCTGCTTTTCTTGTGTTGTTTTCAGACTGGCGGCGAGCGAGGAGAACATCTGACCCTTGCTCTCAGTAACAAGGATTCATCCTGTTGTGGAACACAAATCCAACAGGGAATCTCTGTTACTGGGGGTTAAGGTTCAGCGTTTTCACTTGGTGGAGGACGTCGGAGACACCTTGAAATCAAGGCAAATGACATTGAAAAATGCTACAGAAATAGTGTTGACTTGCACTGACTTCCTATTAAAGAAGTAGTTCGCTTTTGAAAAAACTTTTGCTGATAATTCACTCACCCCCATGTCATCCAAGATGTCCATGCTCTTTCTTTCTTCAGTCGAAAAGAAATTAAGGTTTTTGATGAAAACATTCCAGATATTTTCTCCATATAATGGACTTCAATGGGGACCAAACGGTTCAAGGTCCAAATGAGAGTTTCAGTGCAAACTGTTCAAAGGGCTTTAAACAATTCCAGACGATCAATAAGGGTCTTATCAAGCTGAAATCGAGCAGCCATTTAGATACATAAAATAACAAAGTTTAAGTTTTATAAGCTCAAATGCTCGCCTTGCTGCTGTTCTGTGATACACGTTGTGACTCTCCTGTTCGAACACATTTATGAAAATGAACATATCTTTTTTCGTGTCATTTGGTTCATTCAACGAATGAATGTAACCAGTTGACTCTGGCAAAGATTCATTTTGATGAAAGAGTTCGAACAGGAGAGTCACGAACGCGCATCACAGAACAGAGCAAGGCGAGCATTTGAGCTTATAAAACTTGTTATTTTATTTATTAAATGAGCGATCGTTTCGCTTGATAAGACCCTTATTGATCGTCTGGAATCGTTTAAAGCCCTTTGAACAGTTTAGCTGAAACTGAAACATTTGTCTTTTGTAACCTTGAACCGTTTGGTTCCCATTGAAGTCCATTATATGGAGAAAATCCTGGAATGTTTTCATAAAAACCTTAATTTCTTTTTCAACTGAAGAAAGAATGGACATCTTGGATGACATGGGGGTGAGTAAATTATCAGCAAAAAAAATTTGTTTAAAGTGAACGACTCCTTTAATTGACCTGTGCAATGAGAGGCCAAGGTTAAAATAGCTATTTTGCATAAAATAAACACAATTGTCTCATTAGAGAATATGAGAACATACAAAGCTCTTGTCTATATTGTATATATTAAGTCCATTTTGAAATGTTGGTCTATTTTGCTTACATAACTGGTCTTCTTTTAGACTAGTGGAAAGAAAACACCCAAAATAAACATTAAATGTGTATTTGTTGACACTTTATCTATTTGCATCTGTATATCAATTACAATCTTTAACGGTCAGAAATGTTCACTTCAGCAGCTTTACACACACCAAACTTTCCAGTTTATTAAGATTTACATTTTGAAGGTTTTTACAGAGGAGTTTGTTCATAGATCATTCACCTGATATTAAACATTTTAAAAGCATCTAAAAGCGTGTGGATTTTTTGTTTCTGGCTGTTATTTATTTTAAAATCTCTAATACTGTATGTCAACAAAATACAATTAATTTTGAACCTGGCTTTATGCAATGTTGAGATTTCTGCTCAGGACTTTTAATGAAAATTGTATTTAATTAGATAATGCCAAGTTTGCAAATTAAAAAAAAAATCAAAATAGTTATCTATGATTCATCACCTGCGAAAGTACGGTGATCTATTAGCTAGATTTGTGATGTCTTGCCGTCAAAGAAAATAAAAACAGTTTAAGTGTTTAAAAAGGGAAAATGGATTTGGAAGACATTCACAGTCTGTTTACCAGGTTCCACTGCATTGCCCATTCAAACATCCCATTTGCCCCTTCCTTAGTTTCACCCTCGATAGTTCCTGGACAGGATCGGCCCTAGAGAGTCTGAGAGAGGGGGAACCCGTTGTTGTTTACCTGTCACGGCCTGCCTGGCCTCCGCTCTTCAATGCGTCTCCCCTGGGCTCTTCCCATCTCCTCTGCTGTTCCCAAGACAACAATCCCATTTCGTTTGGTTCTTCTCAAAGTAGCAGGGGTCTCGGGAGGCTCTCATTAACAACGCTTCACACGGGGTATTCCTGCGGGAAGCAACAGAAAGTGGGATATCAAACAGACTGGCAAACATTAAAATACTTATCTCCCCAAAAAGTGTGATAGTGGGAAAGAAATATTCAGTTTAATTTGATAAATTATATAAGGTCCTAAAATGTTCTTTTTAAAGGTGTAGTGTTTTATTTCTGCAACATTTATTGACTCTTTCCAAACAGGTCTCCCCTTCTGCTAATTGGTCAGATAAGCATGTAGCCCCGCCCCCAACTCTTAAAGGGTAAATGATTAGCATGAGTCATTTAGTCCCTGCTGGTAGATGTAACATCATTAACATCAAAAACTAGGGCTGTCAAGCGAATAATTCGCATTAATCGCATCCAAAGTAAAAGTTTGTGTTTACAACAATACGTGTGGTGCACTGTGTATAATTATTTTATATATATAAATACACACATGCATGTATATATTTAAGAAAATATTTTCATGTATATACTGTATATAGATTTATATATAATTTATATTATATATAGAAATAATATTTCTTTTCTTAAATATACATGCATGTGTGTGTCGATATATATACAAAATAATTATACACAGTGCACCCACATATATTATGTAAACACAAAAAATAAAATTTGGATGCGATTAATCACGATTAATCGTTTGACAGCCCTATCAAAAAACAAATGTTACATTGTATCATTAATTGTTTTGTTTTTGTGCATTGTAATTAAATTATGCAAAAGAATGTATGATTTTTATTTTATTCCAGTGACATTATATCTCCATCAGGTTCAAGACTGCATAATGTTTCTGCGAAATGCACTTTTGGGTAGTCTCTGATGTCACGCTGACCCTTCGAATGAAGCCATAAATCACAGTGGCGACGTTGTTTTATTAAACAGATTTCAAAGTGCATTCTAGTAAGAGAAATGAAAGCATGACCTAGAAGCAAATAACAGTCTTGTTATAAGAGCAAATGATTCTAGCTAGACTCAACAAGTAAAACTTCTTTACCTGCACTAAAGAATCTTTGAAGCTTGCAGAGAGAAATTTTATTTTGATTAATGGATTAAATAATTGAGCATTTAATTGCTCTCAAATAATTATGTAGCCTACTTTCCAAGTGATTGAGCCTATACATTTATTTAATATACATTTCAGGGTATAATCTGAAAGTAAGATCATATGTTCTGGCTATGTATTACTGTGGCCACATACATATCTAACTCTTGATCAGTCCTTTTATTTCTGAGATTTAACTTAAATGTGTGTTTTGTTGAATTTGTACAAATACAATATATACAATGTCGACAGTCAGTGTGTCGTTCAGACCTGTTGTTAAAAATCCAAATCAGGCTTTATGCCGAACGCCAGTGGACAGACAGGAAGGCAGGTACTCAGCTGCGTCCGCTTGTCTGAGAAGAAAAAGAGGAAAACCAAGGATGTAATTCTTGAAAAAAAAGAAAAATGTGTAACTTTGCATAATTTAAAATGCCAGTGAATGCATTTATTGATATTTTGAATCATATGTATTTGAAAACGTTTTCCAGCAAAATTCACTTTGTCAATGAGCTCTGTTTCCATCACCCTGTTTTTATGTGCATTTTAATGATGCGCATCGGAAACAACAAATTTAGGAAAAAAAGCTTGCTTAGGTGGTTTTTGACTTAGAAAAGCTTGAAAGCGAAAAAAGAGTTGTGGAATGGAAGCGACATTTAATGTCAGTACAGCCAACATTGCACATGACACATGTGTTCTCATGACACATGAAAAATGCATAATATTTATGATCCAAAAACATTTTTCCAACTTTATTTATATACTGATTATTGAATATGCAATTGCAAGCTAAAAAATATCTAAAAGGAAGTGACAATCTAGTTTTCATGAGACTTTGAACTTCATTTTGATATTTGCTAAAACCAGCTGCAGGAATGTTCGCGAATAATGCACCACAGGATGTCACAGAATCCCACCAAACCCATTGGTAATACTTACTAATATTTGTGCCGTCTGTTTTCCCTCTGAAAATGATGATGTCACTTCCTGGAGGATAATGTTTTCTTCCTAGTTACAGGTTTTTGTAACTGCACGATCTGTCTGCAAAAAGATGAGTATTTAGTCATTGACTCATTGAAACTAAAATTATTTCCATCTTTACACTTTCTGAGTGCAATGTTTTATTTAATGTTTGAAGTAAGATATGATGATGATGACAAGAAATATATTTAAATAATATCATTGCATTGTTTCACTCTAGTGCAGCAATGCTTCTGCCGTTTCTTCAGCATCTCCTCACCCACAACACACACGTCAGAATCTGTCTTCATCTACTTCACTTCTGTCCCAGTCGCCACATCTGTCAAAGACGGATCTCATCCGCTCGGCCGAACCAGAGAAATGGAGGAGGAGCAAAGGAACTAAAGCTGAAAGACAGAGAGAGAAGGTAAGAAAGAGATGGCACTAACTTCATTCTGCATCTTTCTGCTTCTCCATGTTGACTTTTATTAGAGGATCAATATTGTGGGAGTTGCAGCAGTTCCGTGAGATGGAAAAGACCTGTAATCACAGATGAAGTGTATCGGCTGTCACTGTCAAAACCCACCCCAGAGTTTGACTCTGTGACCAACCCACTGACCCCTGAACCAAAGACAGAAAAGATGTTTTTAATATCTTGCATTCAACATATGCCAAAGTCTGACACTCAATGGCATATTAACACACACACAAAATTCTCAGGCTTTTTCCATGTTTTTCTTTAAAAATGGAAGAATTGAGTTTCTCGATAAAGAATTTCAGGAGACACGCCGGAGACAAATTTGATATAACGT
Organism: Hybognathus amarus; assembly: GCA_030378365.1. Classification (NCBI taxonomy): domain Eukaryota; kingdom Metazoa; phylum Chordata; class Actinopteri; order Cypriniformes; family Leuciscidae; genus Hybognathus; species Hybognathus amarus. The sequence continues at coordinate 172,760 of JAQIUQ010001614.1, read as the reverse complement.
ACATTATGCATTTGGCAGACACTTTTATCCACAACAACTTACATTGCATTCAAGGCACACATTTTATTATGTATTAGGCATTTCCTCTAAGGAGTTTGTGTAAACGTGGCCTGAATTATTGTAATATATGTGAGGACTAAATCGACTAAATAAAGTAAACAGCTCAGCCACTTATCACTGCTTTGTCAAGTCAAAATCCAACTTGAAATGGCCTGAAAACATGAAGGCTGTGGGGGGTTTAGAAACTAGTGTAAATTAGTTGAATATTAAAAATAACATCAGTTCACAAATAATATATATTGTTTAAATAATTACTGCCTTTAGTTATTTTGGAATACATTCAAAAATGCTTAAACCAACTTGATACTTGGTTTTAATAAACAGAAAATTACATTGTTAATGTAGAAATAGCCTACAAATGGAATTGTGTTTGTTTTTTGTCGATGTAATGTAAAGTAACGTTTATGTAACCAAGAAAATGTGACAACATTAACGTTAAACTTAACTTAAACTTAACGTTGTGTAACTGGGACATAAATTTACATTTAATCCATAAAAAACTTTGCCTCCTCATTCTGAAACACCATGTTAACACTATGTTAAGTTTTCCAGTCAGTGTGTGAATAATATCGTGTCTCTTTATTGAAAATAATTTATATTTTTGAGGCGCAAGTCTGGCGCAGTCTAACGTAGCAGCTAACGAATAATCCAGCCATGTCAACGTTAGCCGAACCTCTAGAAGGTTTTTAAACAAAACTATTGAAATTATATATCTATTTTAAAAAAAAAATTATAAATACCAATGTTTTGTCGGCTGTCAATCGTCGCCTGTTGTGGTAAACACTGGAGCGCTTGCGGTTGCTATGACGTGGGATAATCTGTGGTGGTTAGCGCCAAAAAAATTAGGGTTTTCACCAACGTCACATTCTGGGCGGTAACCCGGATGAGAGGCCATTATGGAGGCACCCGGATGTATGGATGTAAACAACAGCATGGATTGCACTTATGTACTACTGAACACATTGTTACAATTAAAAAGAGCGCAATATTTAGACAAACTAAAGTTAATATGTGGTAAAGGTCTGAACCAGCTAGCTTCTCTAGCCCGTACTGCAATTCTTCCTCGTAATCTCTTCAATCCAACAGACAAAAGTCAAAGACATTAATAAAATCTATTTTAAAAAATATGCATTTTATATTTCTATTTATTATCACCTCTTATTTAATCGAGGCAGTGCCCTTTGTGCAATCTTTAAAAAAAGTTTGTTTTTTGTTTTGCTTTTTTAAATAAATGAATGAATGACTGGAACACACTGTAAATGCATCGGTCAAAAGATGTGGAAAATAACAGCAAAACATTACCCAGTTTTGATGGAGATTTTTTAATGATGCTACTCAGAGATAAAACACATCATTATGACATCATGCACTTTGGGCCAAGGTTAATGTCCCTCTCTCTCTCTCTCTCTCTCTCTCTCTCTCTGCAGTGTTTCATTCAAAACAACCTTCCTTGATTCAATGTCCACCTGTCTCTCACTGATTATTCACTCTCTTTTATCACTTGTTTCTCTCTTGTCGTCCTTCTCGCTTTCCCCTCCCTCTCTCTGTGCTATAAGTACCATGGTACTGAATGTATAATTCATACCTGCTAATGGGGAGCCGGTGCTGTAGAACCAGAGCCTCAGGTATCGAGGTTCTCGCCTCTGGCTCACCGTACACCGTGCTGTATGCAGTAACTTATACTTTAATTATGGCTCTGGTGGAAGCAGCACGGGCTCAGGTGTCCGGTGACTTTGGGGAATGTGTCAATGGCCCGGGATGGAGGGCCAATGACAGCTGTGAGCGCTGAACATGTGTGGATAGGATTAAATATTATGCACTAAACTACTGCATCCGTTTCGGAGGAAGTCATTCAAACATTTGTGGGAGAAATGTGGGATTAAGTAACAAAAAAATCACCAAAGTAGCAAAGTGTTATTGTAATATTCTTTGACATCCAAGCTATTGGGTTCCATTCCCAAATAAATGTATACATGCACTGGATAAAAGCACCTGTCAAATGCAGAACATGCAACAGTGACATGATAAACAGCAATGAATGTCATTCACATAGAAATCTGTATCATAAGTTCATACCTTAGGGTACATAATTAAAGTGTAATATGCACCTTTTAGGGTACAAAGTTATCTGGCCTAGTACAAAGTTTAGGTACAAAGTTATCTGGCCCAATCAGGGTTATAAAGCAGACACCATTTAAAATAAAAAAAAATAATTGTAAAAGGAATTTTATAAAGGAAAAAAACTCATTTTCATTTAAATTAAGTTAAATAAAATAATATCATAAAAATGATTTAGACATATTTAAAACCAAAACTAATGGCAAAACACACAACAATTTTTTAACTCAAATTAAAATGAAAACAGAAAAATAAAAACTTATTCAAAATAATGTTAAAAAATAAAATGGTATAAAAATAATAATAAGATAAAATATGAAAAAAAAACATTTTATTGTATACAAGTTGCTAGTTGTCGTTTTCATTAAGTTTTAAGTTGATATTTTTATTTAAAAAAAAGATTAAAAAAAACTATGGACAAAACCTTTAAACGACAAAAACTAGTGAAAATGGCAAAACACGCAACAAAAATACTTAAAATTGAACTAAAATAAAATTTAAAAAAAGTATAATTCAAAATATTAATAGCCTACAGTATCGCAATGATACACTGTAAACAATTTTTACATCTAAACGAACTGCTTTTAATCAAATCCAAATCTATTATATGGCATTCAATACATTCATTCATACCAACAAAAAACATTTTTCTTAGTTAAATCAAGGCAAGGCAAGTTTATTTATCTAGCAGCAATTCAAAGTGTTTTACACAGAAATTAATTAAAATAATCACAAAATAAAAGCAAAACATATATAAAACAGTTATAAAAGAGACATATGATACATTTTTAAAATGATTTAAAAGAGTAAAGAACTTCTCATCTGGCAAAACATCATATTTTTCACATCAGGTCAAATCAGGTTTTTAAAAAAGCTCTTTCAGATAGCAATTGTAAGTTACCACTTACTAAATTAACAGCTAATAAATGTTATTAATACTAATATTCATATTATTACAAACTTGAGCCCTTAAAGATATAATTTTGGCACTTGTTTGTTAGTCATAAATACAAACAGACACTGAAAAAGAGCAGAAGACTTTGAGGGAGAAAAAGGACTGATCATTTTCTCTCCTTTTTGGCCCTGTAATCTTTTTTAAAGCTGATTAAATATTTAGCGAGCCGAGGGAGTTTGCTTGCGTGCAATAGTGATTGATGGCTGGACGGGAGTGCAGAAGTTAGCACTAAAAACATGCGATCGGGTTACAGTCCTTATCAATGTCACACCCATTAGTGTCTCCTAATAGTAACCAATCAGTGGCAGCGTCGGCCTCGATTTCCTTCAGGACACTTCCACACGCTCTCTTTCCTTTCATTTCTCATCCTATCTGTTACCATTCCCCGCACATCTCTTCTCTGAGCTGTCATGCTTCAGTCCACAGACTCGTGTCTGTCACATTGTGGTCTCTGGGATATTTATACAGTGCTGTAATATTGTAGATCAAGCTGTCATTCTGAGTTATAAAGGAGTGACCAGTTCTGGATGTCTCAATCTCAGTAAGGTTTAGTCCAATTACAGATACTCTCTACACTCCTATAAGGTTCTTGACTGGCATTGGTGGATCCATCAAGCTTCAGATTATTAAAATTTTATTTACACTAAAAAAAAGGGTCTTCTAAGAGTTGATTATTGAAAGGTTCTTTAGGGAACCGGACAGTCTATATATATTTTAAAGAAACTCATATTTTATTCAGTAAGGGCACATTCAAATGATCAAAAGTCACAATAAAGACATAATTCTACAAAATATGAATATTTTCAGTAAATGCTGTTCTTTTAAACTTTCTTTTCTTCAAAGAATAGAAATTTCCAAACATGTATTTCCACAAAAACATACTGTTTCCAACATTGATAATGACAAAAAAATGTTTCTTGATTAGCAAATCAGACACTGAAGACTGGAGTAATGATGCTGAAAATTCAGCTTTGCATCAGTAGCCCTCAAACCGTATTCACTTTATTGCCCTTAATCCTGTAATTGTGGACAAATGTGGGCACAGAAGACTCAGGTGTGATCCTAATTTTTATTTATTATAAATGTTATATCACTGTCTTCGATAAAGTTTTGTCTACCCATTTATGGTGTTTTTATTTTATTTTGGGGGTATTTTTGAATTTATTTACATCAAGAATGACCATATTTTCTATGTAAATTATGCTTATTTTTACATTTTATTTTTTGAACTACATTAAAATATCATTCCAATAAGTTATTAAAACTAAACCTAAAGATGAAGTGACTTTGCTGTCACCTGGTGTCTTATTTTGGCTTATTTTAGAATGCTCTTTTTCCTATTCATTTCTATGGGTGCCCATTTTTGACCCAAATACAAGATTAAGGAGTTTTTATTTCACCCACTTAACATTGTAGACTTGAGTCAAAAAGAATTGTGTGTGTTCAGGAGGCAAACTTAGGAAAAGTAGCCAAGTCTTGTACCGCTCAGATGAAGGGAAGTATTTTTTTTTTTAAATAAATCAAAATTATTTTGCCCACATTTACAGTTTTAGGGATAAGTGTTATGTTTAGTTTTTAGTTTGGATTTGGTTTTGTTTTGTTCCTGAGTTTCGGGTCATTATTAGTCACCATTGTTTCTCATTTGAGTTACGCACCTGTTCCACGTTGTGTTAATTATCCCTTTATTTATACCCTCACATTCACAGTATTACTGTTTTACTGTATTTTTTAATAAATACAGCCTTGGTGAGCTTAAAGACATAAAAAACTGACCAGTAGTGGTAAATAGTTTTAAACAACAAATCAATTTATAAACTGATTTGTTACACATGCAAAAACACACAGAAAAAGTATTCTTCTAAAACTGTGGCATGTTTGTTCTTGCACCTCCAGCGGTCTGTCGGCTGTAACTCAATGATGTTTTGCGGTGAGTGTCTTTGGGCCCGTCTGTGGCACAGCGGCGGGTGGCACCATCGCAGCAGATCTTGGCTCTCGCCCACAGTCTGTCGGCTCTGGGTGGCCGGCCTGCTCCTGTGGTTAGAGGTTTCAGACGTTTCCAAACCTTCCCTGAACCACACTGGCCTCTGGTGAGCCACAGCGTCCGTGAGGTGTAGAGTGACAGCTGACGGCGGCCCTCTGACCATACACACACACACACTTGATTAAACACACCAGAAACAACCAGAGAAATGTGTTTACGTCCATAAGAAAAGAATAAAAAAAATTAGATAATGTAAAAAATAATCCTGTAAAAAAAACAGTAAACTACTGGCAGGTGTGTTATTGTTTTAAAAATGAACAGCTGAAATACCGTATTGTCAGCTACAGAATAAAATTTTAATTTAACAGCTATGCTGTAACACAAAAACAGTAACATATCGTATTGTTGGTAAACCACAGCTGCCAGTTTACCGTTTTTTTTACAGGATTATTTTTTACAGTGTATGATGCAAACCGTAACTGTGCTAAAATCACAAGAAAACAGCAGCAAATAGAATTTTGATAAAATACGGCTATGTTTAATAAATTATCATATTTTATCAATAATGCTAATTACAAATAAACAATTATTTCTGCAAATAAAAATGCCAGTTTCCGGGCAATGTGCCACATTAAAATTGAATGTGCAGAATGTGAATCGTATCAGATGGGAATATTGGATAAAGTTCTGGAATGTTACCTTAACTTTCCATTAAAGAAAAAAAGTGTTTTAAAACGTTCCAAAAATTGATGTTCGCAAAATATTTTTGCTAAATGCACATCAGTGTTTTATGTTACATCTAATGTTGTTAAATTAATGTTTATTGCATTATTTTAATGTCATGTAGGTTACCATGTTGGTGTTTTGCATTTGTGTGTATGACAATGTACTGTACCTTATGGGATTTCCATACTTTGGTTCATCATGTGGCTTTTCTCTTTCCCAGCAGTGTTATGGTGGATGTCAAAACACGAGCATGGCCTTGTTAATTCCTCAGAAAAGGCTGTTGGATTTACTGCTTTAGAATGTTATTTCCCCATAAATTACTGTTTTTTTTACAGAATCATTCAGCCAATCACAGCTGCCAGTTTTATTTTGAAAAACGATAGATTTCTTTTACCAGTGTACTGAATGAGTAACATTTTCATATTATTTACTAAGGTACTTCCCCAAAAACCTTTTTATTTACATAACACAGACTTATAAAAAAAGAAAAAGAAGCCACAATGTTGATTGAATATTAAAAAAAAATACATTTTGATTGATATTTGGGCTCTGTACAAACAAACAAATAAAAGTCACAAACAAAATCACAATCACACACACACACAGCAGCTCACACAGAAATTCTTAGGTCGTGCCCTTATTGTGTTGCATGGCTTTGGTTTCATCCTGACAAGTGGTAATTGATTCCGCTAGCCTGCGCCGGCAGTAAGTGGGGGTGTGCGCTCGAGTTTCACTGAAAACAAATCGCTCTTTTCCTGCGGCCTGACCTTCCCTTCCCTCCTCTGTCCAGTCTTTATCTCCTCTCTGCTCACACTCTCATCCTCTTCATCATGCCATTTAGGTGCTAAAATCTGGATTCTTGCTATTTGTGGACAGAGTGTGTGTGCTTGTTCCTAAAGTCTACATGGAAAAATATATTGTACATGTTTCTATCTTAATCAATATGATATTTACATACACTATAGCGTTCAATTTAACCCTAAACCATATTCTGGACAAATGTGGGGAAAATAGTTTTATTAATAATAGTTAATACTTTATTTTAAAGAAATGCTTCCCTTGATCTGAGCGGTCTAAGACTTATACTTTTCCTAAGTTTGCCTCCTGAACATACACAATTTTTTTGACCCAATTCTACAATGTTAAGAGGGTGACAGCAAGGTCACTTCATCTTTAGGTTTTAGCTTTTGTCCAGAACTTATTGGAATTATATTTTAATGTAGTTAAAAAAAAATAATAATAAAATGTAAAAATAAGCATAATTTACATAGAAAATTTGGTACTTTTTGAAAGTAAATAAATTCAGAAATACCCCAAAAATATAAGGAAACACCATTAATGGATAGACAAAACTTTATCAAAGACAGTGATATAACATTTATAATAAATACAAATTAGATTACACCCGAGTCCTCTGTGCCCACATTTGTCCACAATTACAGGATTAAGGGCTGTAAATACGGTTTGAGGGCTACCTTGCTGAATCATAAAGAATCATTTGTTTAAAAAAAAACAACTTTTGATTAGAAATGAAAAAGGTTAAAGGTCAAATTTACAATATTTTAAGATTACGACTTAGACATATGTAAGCCATAGAAAGTACATTTTAAAATGAATAAGTCAAATAATGTATTAATAAGTCACTGTATGAATGGACATGTGTTTTCAGTTTAAAATATGTTTAAATACTGCAAGAAAAACATCAATGTATGATTACGATTAACAGATCATCTTGTTTCTATCACTGAAATTGTCATCAGAGACAGAACATGCAAAAGGAAATCCAACACTGACCTCTAGTGCACTGTAAAACATGATAGCCCCATTAAGTTAAATGAACCAACTTCTTGTCTTTAACTCAAATTGCAATGTTAAGTTGTGGAAATTGAACTCAAGTGTACAAGTTTTAGAAATTTGAACTTAAAGGTATGCATTATGGACAAGCTGCTGAGCCATCGCGGAAATGTCGCCAGCGATAATTTATGCGATATGGCTCAGCTTGTCAGTCTAACTACGGCTCTTTGTACACAGCAAAAACTGTTAAATTAACACTCTTGGCAGCGTATTTGTTTTAATTTCATAATTTTGAATCTTCCATGTCATAATTTTGACTTTTTCATATCATCGTTTTTCTGTCTTTCTTTCTTGTAATTAATTTGCTTCATTCTTACAGAGTTGTGCTCTGTTTGTTTTTTTGAGGGATTTTATGTGATTTTTGCATTTTGCCCTTTGATTTTGCCTTATTGTTATTGTGTTTTCTTGCATTAATGAAAAAAGAAACAAGCTTTTTTATTTATTTTTTATTGCAGAATGACATAACAGGAAGAGACTAACACAAAGAAAAATATATTAAAATAGTCGACAGAGAGAAACATAGTTTCAGAATTTTCATTGTAATTTTGAATGATTTTAAACTCATTTGACACTTAAAATGTATATTACAATTGGCAATTCAATTATTTTCATTTTAAAATATAAAGAACTTGTAAGCCTAAAAAGTATTTTTAAAGTATTTCTGTAAAAGGCTAGGGACAGAAAAATGAACATTTCCGTAGAATGGCCCATATGAAATAAAAATGATGTATCTGAATCAGAGAGATAAGACTTAAAGTCCCTATAAAGGCAATTCTACAAAAAAGTTCTAAACACATTATAAATATTATATAAGTATTGCTAAAACATATTACAAAGCCTGAGAACTGTGAAGTACTGAAATGTGCAATTAGACCGTTAAACAGGGCTCTGGTATCAGCTAATATCACCATCGACAGCTTTCACGCGAGTGGGCGTGGCTTCCACGCAGCCAGCGGACACGCCCACAGCGTTTGAGAACAGAGGTAACTGCTAATTTTTTCAAGATTTTGATAGCTTATTTTATGTACTTGTCGGCTTTTTTTATCATTCAAATTTGGCTGGGTGGCTAATAACACATTTTTCTGTGGTGTGACAAACTCAGAACACATACTTAATTTTGACTTTACAGGGACTTTAAAACAGAAGCAGACTGGAGGGCTTACATTTTTTTTCCATTTTCAAGAAAAAAGAAACAAGCTTCCATGGTAAAGTGGTGTGCAGAACATGAAATCCACAGGGAGGAGTCGGATCCAGATCCAACTCCTCCCACTCCTCCACATGGGAGGAGTCAGATCCAGATCCAACTCCTCCCACTCCTCCACATTAAAAGTAAAAAATCTAAAAGTACTAAATTGCGCATAACTCCTAGACCGTTGGAGCTAGAATCACGATTTTCGCATCACTGCGATCCCTGGCTCAAGCCGAACAAGATGTATATCTCCGATTTCCATTTCGGGGACCATGGCGCCCGCCCGAGGCCACACTGAAAGGGGAGCAAGGGCGGGCGCCATGGGACCATGGCGCCCGCCCGAGGCCACACTGAAAGGGGAGCAAGGGCGGGCGCCATGGGGAGCCATGGCGCCCGCCCGAGGCCACACTGAAAGGGGAGCAAGGGCGGGCGCCATGGGACCATGGCGCCCGCCCGAGGCCACACTGAAAGGGGAGCAAGGGCGGGCGCCATGGGAGCCATGGCGCCCGCCCGAGGCCACACTGAAAGGGGAGCAAGGGCGGGCGCCATGGGGACCATGGCGCCCGCCCGAGGCCACACTGAAAGGGGAGCAAGGGCGGGCGCCATGGGGACCATGGCGCCCGCCCGAGGCCACACTGAAAGGGGAGCAAGGGCGGGCGCCATGGGGACCATGGCGCCCGCCCGAGGCCACACTGAAAGGGGAGCAAGGGCGGGCGCCATGGGGACCATGGCGCCCGCCCGAGGCCACACTGAAAGGGGAGCAAGGGCGGGGCGCCATGGGGACCATGGCGCCCGCCCGAGGCCACACTGAAAGGGGAGCAAGGGCGGGCGCCATGGGGACCATGGCGCCCGCCCGAGGCCACACTGAAAGGGGAGCAAGGGCGGGCGCCATGGGGACCATGGCGCCCGCCCGAGGCCACACTGAAAGGGGAGCAAGGGCGGGCGCCATGGGGACCATGGCGCCCGCCCGAGGCCACACTGAAAGGGGAGCAAGGGCGGGCGCCATGGGGACCATGGCGCCCGCCCGAGGCCACACTGAAAGGGGAGCAAGGGCGGGCGCCATGGGGACCATGGCGCCCGCCCGAGGCCACACTGAAAGGGGAGCAAGGGCGGGCGCCATGGGGACCATGGCGCCCGCCCGAGGCCACACTGAAAGGGGAGCAAGGGCGGGCGCCATGGGGACCATGGCGCCCGCCGCCGAGGCCACACTGAAAGGGGAGCAAGGGCGGGCGCCATGGACCATGGCGCCCGCGCCGAGGCCACACTGAAAGGGGAGCAAGGGCGGGCGCCATGGGTCCTTAATCCCGGATGGATGGATGGATGGATGGATGGATGGATGGATGGATGGATGGATGGATGGATGGATGGATGGATGGATGGATGGATGGATGGATGGATGGATGGATGGATGGATGGATGGATGGATGGATGGATGGATGGATGGATGGATGGATGGATGGATGGATGGATGGATGGATGGATGGATGGATGGATGGATGGATGGATGGATGGATGGATGGATGGATGGATGGATGGATGGATGGATGGATGGATGGATGGATGGATGGATGGATGGATGGATGGATGGATGGATGGATGGATGGATGGATGGATGGATGGATGGATGGATGGATGGATGGATGGATGGATGGATGGATGGATGGATGGATGGATGGATGGATGGATGGATGGATGGATGGATGGATGGATGGATGGATGGATGGATGGATGGATGGATGGATGGATGGATGGATGGATGGATGGATGGATGGATGGATGGATGGATGGATGGATGGATGGATGGATGGATGGATGGATGGATGGATGGATGGATGGATGGATGGATGGATGGATGGATGGATGGATGGATGGATGGATGGATTTAATTTTTTCGAAAAATATTTTCTTTACCTCCAGTCCTCCGGCCTCCAGTCCTCCGGCCTCCAGTCCTCCGGCCTCCAGTCCTCCGGCCTCCAGTCCTTCCGGCCTCCAGTCCTCCGGCCTCCGAAACAAAATATCTCTGCGTCCGTCCTTCCGTCACATTAAAAGATCATAAAAAGAAGACCTAAAAAGAAGACTAAAGTCATAATGTGTTGGTTTTTAATGAATGAATCTACAGCACTGAGGCTACACAGAGATCCTGCTTGAGCAGGAACCATCAGAACATTTCCCTCCGCAGGAACAGCTGGAGAAACTGCAGAGATACCTGGAACAAGGACCAACACACTGTAGGACACACACACACCAACATTCCCAAATTGAAAAATAGCCACATCATACAGTACATGGTTCTGGAAACACATATCAGTGTCAAACGGCACATTAGCAGCAACTAAATTCTCATCGGGAAGAACGCTGTAGACCAGAATCTGCACTGCTGGAGCCATATCGACGCTGACAGACAACTGGAACGGACAAACTGGGAAACATCAGAACAAAATAAAGAACTGACCAACCACAAGACAAGAAAATAAAGCATCATTCACTTGCCACAGGACTCAACTTTCAGTCCCATAACTGCAACGCTGTAGGTCTGCTGTGTGTTTAGTCACATCAGACTTGGGCAAAACTAAACCAGAAACAAAGCGCTTTAGGTTAAGGCCTCAGATCGGTCATTGAACTGCACATACACAACAACTTACCGTATTTTTTCACCTCAAAAACTTGGGAGACTTCTCGGTCAGCAATAAAAGCCTTTAGTGTGTACATCCCCATCTGAGCCTCTGGGTTTAACTGAGAAAGCTCCAATATCAGCTCCGTTGAGGAAACATTTGTCCACTGACCAATCCGGTTATTATCTTTGTCCTATTAAAACAAATTAACAGCTCAGAGAAAATCTGCAACGAAAGAAAAGTGCAAAAAGCTGCATTGGCTCCATTCAAAGTCTTACACCGAAGCAAACTCACCTGCACCACGAGCAGACTCTACTGTAAGACAGAGGAACAGTAAACATTTAAAGGCAGTCATTGAAGTTGAAATTTCTGCATCTTAAAAGAACCTGCATTTAATTTGCTTTTAATTTATGGTCGGAACACTCAAAATGGTGAAACATCTGGTCTTTACCATTTGATCAAAAGGCACAAATTTGGGATCCATGGAGACAACTCTGAAATTAACTGCAAAGACACCAACAAACTCACATATATTGCATAATGCATTTGAAGATGATAGCTTCAACCAAGGGTCATTCACAGCTCACCTGTTTGTCCTGGATTGTAAATAAGTTTGTCTGTTTGGATGAAGGTCAAAGGTAACGTCTGAACATGATTTTGCTCTCTTCAGTCGCTCTGAAGACCTTCCCTTGAACAAAGAGGAAGATGGCAGAGACACAGTTTGGATTTCCACCCCACACTCAATATCCAACATACACACACACACAAACACAGTGGGAAAAAAAAATTACACACTACGTGAAAATACACAAAATCAAATTATAACCACAGCCAACCCCTCCCGTTCAGTGATCCAATAAAAAAGAAAATACACAAACTACTCACATACAAAAGATTTTACACTTGTAAAACAAAAGTACTGAGGAAGCTACTCTGAAACTGTAGTTTGACAAGCTACAAGCTACTCGTAAGTTAAAGTAGTTTAACTACAGTCAAGCTACCCGTTTAGAAAGGTAGTTAGCTACACTACAAGTTACAATCAAAAAGTAGCTAGCTACACTGAAACTACTTTTGCTTTTTGAACAACGTATATTATAAATAACTGAATAAAGTGTCTGAGGAATGTTTTAAGTAAAATATTTAGTGTTTAAAACAAGGCAATGCAATTGCGATTTCAAAGAGTATTGTTTTATTACACACAACACTAAAAATATCTCTAACTGTTTGTCAAAAGTGCAACAAATAGCCTACAAAATTGCAAGAACGAAATATACATCCAACGTAAAGTGCATGTAGAACATTTTCTCAATGTAGCAATGTAGCTTTTGCTCGCGCTACACTGCTACTTACTGCAAAATGTAGTTAGCTACTGGAAAAGCTACACTGTTTAAAAATCAGTCTCCCGTTAACCAAGAAAACTCTTTAAAATACGGAAACTTACCTGGCGAAGGGCCAGTGCACACCAGAGAGAAAACCAGAGCACAGCCACAAACATGCTAACGTAAACATCTCAATCAAGTTCGAGATTCAAACCCAACACTAGCCTAGCCTTCTGCACTCACCACCTGGATTTTACAATGGGCAGGACCCATTGTGACGCATATACCTTGTAAACAAACCACTCACATTTTTATACTCCCAAGAGTTGCAAAACTGGCCACTCATAGGCTCACAGATTTGGGCGGGGGTGCGCCTGGGGCAGGGGTACACGTATTTTTGTAATTAATAAGATTACATTTATTTAATTGAACATGAAAAAAATATGCTTATTCTTATGCTTTATACTTCATTCTCTTTGCTTATCCTTGGCATTGTCATCCCAGGGTACCATTCATATTCCCAGGGAACCACTTTTGCTATTTTACTTTATATATATATTATGGTGTTTGCTGATAATTATCTCTAACACTTACTCTAGTCCTCCATCTCTCTCACCTATTTTTTTGTTGTTGTTTACTTTATAAATCCAAGGTTTTAAGAGCCATTCCCTCTGCAAAAATGTACACAACTGTGAGGGGTGTATGAGCAGTAGTAGGTGTCCATTTTGCCATATGGCTGATGTATTACCACATCAAAAATAATTTTCTATCCTAATCTATCTATTCATCTGATTGTGCGCACAAACTCGACAATCGGCTACTGTGGACTTCTAATCGAAAACAGGAAGTAAATACAGGTATGAGCACTGGCTGATTTAACATAATTTATATTAATATCTTTCACATCTACTGCAGGCAGATTGACCGTGGTCATTCTTGAAAACACCACTCACATGGCTGTGAACTTGTAATGACAAATCAAGGATGTTAAGAGGCTAAAAGCAGGTTTAGAACTTGCCCCATTGAAGTCAACAGTGTGAATTTTAAAAAGGATAACACGGTGTAGGCAACACCAATTTTTGACGTTTTGTCTGTACTGACAGCACTCCAAATGTACAAAAAAATAGCTCAATGTGAAAATTGACTGGAGATCTCCTTTAATACAAAGTTGTTAATTTTGAGAATTTTGAAGCTTTTGCTGAGGGGACACTTATTGTTACTTTGCATTCTGTTCTTTAAATTGTTATCAACACAGTTGCTCTGCAAGGGTAGAAACGACATGGTTTAGCTGATTTTAAAAGTGTTTTAAACTGTGAAACAACTGCTGGTGTATTCATTTACAACTGTAAAGACTATTTTGTTCCTTTAAGAAAGTATGTGAAAGATGAAATGGTTGTCAAATAGGTAACATAGTGAAACTTTTTAATAATAATCACTTACTTTAGAAGCTGCTTTCCTAACATGAATTGTATCATAAAACCAATGTTAAGTTTATGCAACATTGAACTTTTTACAATAAAAATATTTTTGAGCAGATGATTTATGTTGATTATGAGTTTTCAATAATGTAAGCTAGTAAGTTGTCTTAACTTAGAGAATCAAGTTGAAACAACATTTGACAAAGTTGTTTAAACTTTTGAACAGAATGTTCAGTTGCTAGATAACTTGTAAAACACAACTTTGTGAGTTGAAACAAAGAATATATCTAAGTTGAGTTAACTCGTGTTTATAAGGCAGCAGGTGAACTTTCATTTCTAAGTTTAACAGACTTGTAATGTTTTACAGTGTGAAAGACTTCAGCAAGAGAGGAGGTTAAAACCAGACCTGGTGAGCTGACGGGAAAAATGTCCATTTGAAAGCCATCTTTGTAAAAAAAACTACTATAATACAAGAAAACATTGTTTTTATGTTGCAAAACAAGAATTCTGTTGTTCTCTCGGCAAGCAACGTGAATGCTGCAAAAATGCTGGTTCTCTGATCTGACAGGTTCTTGGGTTTTGTTCTGGTTTTGACTACAAACACATGAGAAAAGGCTACTTTCTTGTCAAGTCTTTGAAGTCGGGCTCTGATCACAGAAGTGCTGACTGTATTCAGGCCCTGAAGGGTAATGAATTACTGGATGCTCTCAGGTTAGCTTCTCTCTCCCAGCAACTGAGTCCCGTTGGTCTGAGCGCATTCCCGTCCCGCTCTCCTGACATCAGGCTCAGAGCAAACAGGAAACAGACACTTCCTGTGTCATTAACTTTCAACAGCAGGAACACATTCATTTTCTCACACAAAACTTTCCAGAAGTTCAGGAGCGAGCAAACGTTACACATTTGATAATTTGCATCCTAGAGTCGTTTGCTTTTTTAGAGTTGGCACTATTGCTCATATTCTAGATGTGAAATGATTTCTCAACTCATAATGCGGACTATAAAATAGGCATAATTGTTGCCTTAAAATTTTTAAATTCATTGAAATGGAAAAATTTAGTTAATACAAAGAAATCTACGTGTATTTTTTACAAAAGAAAAAATGTTGTTATCACAAATCATGAAAATATCTTGTACAGTGTATATATATATATATATGTGTGTGTGTGTGTGTGTGTGTGTGTGTGTGTGTGTGTGTGTGTGTGTGTGTGTGTGTGTGTGTGTGTGTGTGTGTGTGTGTGTGTGTGTGTGTGTGTGTGTGTGTGTGTGTGTGTGTGTGTTTTGGATGGTTGCTAGGGTGTTTTGGATTGTTGCTAGGGTGTTTATAGGTTGTTCTGAATATATAGGCCTATAAATCACCCTAATCAACGTACACACACACACACACACACACACACACACACACACACACACACACACACACACACACACACACATATTGTCATGCATGAAAAACTGATAATTATCATATTATTTAAAATTACATTTCACTTATACTGCAGTGTTGTTATTCTTAAATAAAACTAATTGAAGTTAATTGAAATAACCGGAAATATTATATGAATCCTAGACTGAGTATAAAATTAGAAATGTGGCAACTGATGATCAAGCTAAAGTAATAAAATAACTAAAAACTGAAATAAGGTAAATTAAAGCTCTATATAAATTTTTTTAAACTTATCTTAGCACCTCAACAAAGTCACTAAAACTTGAAATAAAATTAAAAATTAATTTGAAAATATGAAAAAATACTATAATAATATACACAAATAACACTGAAGTACTGTAAGTAAGTGGTGCAACGACATCAAAAATCATTCGACACAGCTAAATTATGCTGTTTAATTAAGATTACTTGTATATAACTAAGACAGATATCATCCATTTATAAATATTCATGATTGACATTATGAGTCAAAACGCTTTTTTTTTTTTTTTTTAATGACTAGTTTTATAATTAGTTTAAATGCCCCAATGCATCATAGTCATTGAACGCACTTCAGCTCATGCTAATTTCTTCTCATATGCATGAAGGCTATTTGCATTGGCTCACACATCAAACGTCGTCCGGATTGGGGATGGCCCTTTTGACCCTGATGAGGAGTGGATAAAGTCATCGGGTGCGCTGCTGTGTAAGCAGTGATAAGGCACTTCTTAATGTGTTTGCACAGGGGCCGGAGTAACGAGGGCCTCTGACGTAGAAGGGCCCACTGCCTGCCGCCACCTGCACAATGGAGACCCCGACACCAAACACAGCCCCAAATGTCACACCGCGCCTGAGGGAGGAGCGGCCTGATTGGTCAGGTGTCGGTGTGGGTGTCTGGATTTAAAAGCCGGTGGACGTGAGGTGACGGTAGAGAAAATACTGTAAAGTACAGCACACTTGACAAGCCTTCTCATCTTAGAGGCGCATCCGTGTAAAAGAGTGTGGCAGGTGTATGAATTCACCCAAAGACAAAGACTGCATTGGTTTAGATCGTTCGGTAGCTGGAACCGTCTCACCTTCAGGTCACTGAGATGTTTAAGGTGGACATGTTGAAAGTATTGACCACAGTTCGCTCTGCTGACTGTCGCTTCGGTCCTGGACGCTGCTCCGATGATGCCTGGAGAACACACTGACTGGAGGTAAGACGGGTCTAAAATCCAGCTCCCCCAATGCATTCAATGCACACATTTGATTAGTTCATGCATTTTAAGTCGATGGCACGTCACTCTAAAGCAGCTTCGGGTAATGTTTATAATCTTGATACATTGATGCTTATATTGGTGCATTCAGCAGGAAAATGAACTCTTGACCTTGGCATTATGCTGTATTTGAGCTTTAGGAACGCTGATTTATATCCTTGTGCTCCCAACTTTGCAAACACTCACAAATGCAAAAGTCTTAATGCATTATAAATGTTTTAAGAATCAACTTTGTTTGCCTCCGATGCATTTCCCTTTGGAGGAATAAAAACAGAAGCAAAGGAATCAATAGTTGTCAAATCAACAGTCAATGTGGATCTACAGGGGAGTATTGCATTCACTTGAGGAAACAAAATCAGCTCTGTTTTTCTGAATTAACGAGTTAATTATCTCAGAATTACGAGATAATTTTTCACGGAAAAAAGTTTTTGTATTTTGTTCATGTTTTTCTGAATTAACGAGTTAATTATCTCAGAATTATGAGAATTTTTCATGGAAAAAAAGTTTTTGCTCTGTTTTTCTGAATTAACGAGTTAATTATCTCAGAATTATACGAGATAATTTTTCATGAAAAAAAAACGTTTTTGCTTTGTTTTTCTGAATTAACGGGTTTATTATCTCAGAATTATGAGATATTTTTCTTGGGAAAAAAAAAACAAAAAATTTTTTCATGAAAAAAGTTTTTGCTCTGTTTTTTTCAAATTAACGAGTTAATCATCTCAGAATTACAAGAAATTTTCATGGAAAAAGTTTTTGCTCTGTTTTTTCCCGAATTAACGAGTTAATTATCTCAGAATTACAAGATCATTTTTCATGGAAAAAAGTTTTTGTATTTTGGTCATGTTTTTCTGAATTAACGAGTTAATTATCTCAGAATTACACTAATTTTCATGGAAAAAAGTTTTTGCTCTGTTTTTCTGAATTAACGAGTTTTATTATCTCAGAGTTACGAGATCATTTTTCATGGACAAAAAAAAATTGGCTTTTTTTCCTGAATTAACGAGTTTATAATCTCAGAATTACGAGAATTTTTCATGAAAAAAAGTCTTTGCTCTGTTTTTTTACTCATACTCATATATTATGAGTTACTCATAATTTTTTAGATAACCAAGTCATTATATATATATATATATATATATATATACTTTCTCAGCCATAACTTTTTATTCCCAAAAACATAAAAAAAGTCTTGCTGTTGACAGTGTTTTCTGATTTAATTTTGGTCACCAGTATGTCAACAAAATCAAACATGAAAATTAAATCCAATGTTCAGTTTTCTGTTCTGGGCATTTATGCAAATTAGTGCACATTTAATTGGATAATTCTTTATTGTATATTTAAGATTTAAGAATTTGTGTAATACACACACAGTGGTGAAACGTGTCCGCCCTGTTCACCTGTGTGTCTCTTCTTGATGTCTGTGGTTGTCAAGTGTACAGACGTGGCGCCGGCTCTTGTGCTCCTCTGTTGGTCTTGTGCTGTCCGCACTTCCAGTGTGTGCCAACCTTAAATCTGTCGTCCCACATTCAGGTTCTGGACTCGTCCTCCTGCTAAAATTGGCTCAGGAGTTTCGAGTAGGGTTATGTAAAGCTTGAATTAGGTCATTAGGTCCCGGCGGATCACATTTAGGTTAATGTTCTTACAGAATTTATTGACCTGGATCTCCACCGTGCAACAATAAATCTCAAAGTTATTAAATAGTGCATGCATACTATAAATCAGTAAGTGCACTGATAAGTCATGCTAATTTATTACCACATGCACAACAATGGTCACGATCACCTTGGATTGAGGGATAATACCACTCTTATTTTATCTAGAGCTTCCTCGAAGTGTTTTTAATGGAGTGATGGCAAGTTCAGAGTTTACAATTGTCCAGAGTACGCACCTACGACGTCACCGAAACGGCTCGTCCAAGCAACTCTCCGACTTCCCCAAGACTTCGGTCAACATGGATGCGGACAGCGAGCGGCTCCACATGTGTTTACATGAGTGTGAACGAGCCATTTGTCAGCGTCCACTTCTAAGATCAGAATGATGATGAAGGACGGGTTGGAAAGTTCCTCGGACAAGACGCATTTATCATCTGTTATGTCGTGTATGTTTGTCCAAGCCAAGAAAAGGCCCTTTAAGGGATGTTTGATGTTGGGAATGTCTCTCTTTTCAAGGTTCTCAGGGTGTTTCAGTGCATTGGCATTTCCCATTGACTTGTTTCTATGGGTATGGGAACACTTCTGTGTCAACAGGACTTATGAGACAAACCCTTTCAGAGAACAGAAGGATGCATCATTCTGGTACCAACCATAAACTGGGATTTTAGAGACGTGCAAACACTTTTCTGTAGCTGAAACTAATTAAGTTGCATTCCACTGAGCAATAAAGCTAGACTACAAAATTCGAATTTCCCAATTCTTATTTTTTTTATTTATTATTAATCCGTGCACAAAATTATTATTTTTTAACTCATCTGCACTCATAATCTTTAAAGGGATAGTTCACTTTGAAATAATATTTGGTATGTTTTAACTTACCTCAAGGGCATCCAAGATGTAGGTGTCTTTATTTTCTTTTTATATTTTTAGGTCAAACCGTTCTTGTCTGTCAGTCATATAATGGAGGTCTATGGTCACCACCTCAAAGAGCATGCACAGAGAAGTCCAGATTAAACATGATTTAATGACTCGTAAATGTAAGTACACATTGATGGCCTAAGACACCAAAACGAGCAGTTTGTGTGAGAAAACGAACAGTATTTATATCGTTTTTACCTCTTGTAGCTACAAAAGCGCCCATGCCTTCAGATCACTTGGACATAGCTGTGGTTACAAGAGATAAAAACTATATAAATACTGTTCGTTTTCTCACACAAACTGCAATTCGTTTCGTGTCTTAGCCCATCAATGTGTACTTACATTTACGAGTCATTAAATCATGTTTAATTTGGACTTCTCTGTGCATGTCTCTTTGAGGTGGTGACCATAGACCTGCATTATATGACTGACAGACAAGAGCGGTTTAACCTAAAAATATGAAAATTGAAACTACTGCGGAAACAAAGACACCTACATCTTGGATGCCCTTGAGGTAAGATAAAACATACCAACAATTAATTTCAAAGTGAACTATCCCTTTTAATCAGAGTAAATTCCCCTCCATCTTGCACGACATCTCTTTTCTCCTCTTTTCTTTTCTGACGACGTGGCGGAGCAACCTGTCACTCACATCAAATCAAGCCCCGCCCACATTTGTTCTTGTTTGTGAAGCCGTTTCTCTCGGATAGGCCGATACATCACAATACACTCAAAATAATAGCATTCCATGAAGAAACTTTAACAGAACCTTCCATTATAATGGAAATTAAAATGCTTTTTTATTATACAAATGTTCTTGGTATGTTCATGGTATGCATGAGAAAGTGTAGGGAAGTGAAGACTGTTTTTATTTCTCTCCAGATCCAAGGGAGAACCGGCGTGGATGAAATAAATCCAGCTCAAGCAAAGCCACCGAGGACCCGACCAATGACGACATTTCCTGATGGAGATGGAAAGACTGTAGCAATGAGAGCATTAGACGAAATAATCACAGTGACGAGTAGCCCAAACGCCAGAGACAAAACCTTAGACACAGGTCTCAATAATCTGTTGAAGACCCTAACACTCCTTTCTGATGGACACGAGGAGATTCAGCCGATTGATGGATCTCTGAGGACAGACCGCACAACCAGTCCTCCCGATCCCCAGAGGAGAACGGAGAAGATCAGACTGTCCAGGCTGTCAGAGGTGACTGGTTCACACAAACAATCCCAGTCTGATCCCGTCACAGGTGATCCGGATGCTCGAGAGGAGCTGGTGAAGATGCTGAG
This sequence comes from Hybognathus amarus, assembly GCA_030378365.1. NCBI lineage: Eukaryota > Metazoa > Chordata > Actinopteri > Cypriniformes > Leuciscidae > Hybognathus > Hybognathus amarus. Next base: position 151,984 of record JAQIUQ010001614.1, on the reverse strand, counting down.
TGCACTCGAGGAGCTGCACAAGTTAGTGAACAGCACACTGAGCCATCGAATCACCATCATAACCAGAGGTGTGTGTGCTGCTGGATTTCTATTCCTTTATTCAACAAGTATGCATTAAATTGATTGACAAATATTCTGTTCGAAATGAATGCTGCTCTTTTGAACTCTCTGTTGATCAAAGAATCCAACAAATATGTTTTCCACAAAAATATAAAGCTGTTTTCAACATATTTCTTGAGCATCAAATCATCATTGCATGATTTCTGAAGGATCATGTGACACTGAAGACTGGAGTAATGATGCTAAAAATTCAGCTTTTATCACAGGATGCATTTACTACATTGTAAAAAAATAATCCTGTAAAAAAAACGGTAAACTACTGGCAGCTGTGGTTGCTAGAATCATACCGTAAAAATATGGTGTGTTATTGTTTTTAAAATTAACAGCTAAATACTGTATTGTCAGCTACAGTGTATGCTGTTAAATTAGTTATATAGCTGACAAAACAGTAATTTAAATAAACGTAAAAAAACGGTAAACTACTGACAGCTATGGTTGCTAGAATCATACTGTAAAAATATGGTGTGTTACTGTTTTTAAAATTAACAGCTAAATACTGTTTTCTCAGCTACAGTATTTGCTGTTAAATTAGTAATATACTGTTACGGACAAGCGGTATTTAGCTGTTAATTTTAAAAACTGTAAAAAAAACAGCTGTGGTTGCCAGAATCATACCGTAAAAATATGGTGTGTTACTGTTTTTAAAATTAACAGCTAAATACCCTTTTGTCAACTACAGTATATGCAGTTAAATTAGTTATATACTGTTGCTGACAAAACGGTATTTAGCTGTTAATTTTAAAAACAGTAACACACCATATTTTACAGTATGATGCTGGTAACCACAGATGGCAGTCGTTTACGATTACGATTTTTTACAGTGTATATTTACATAGGAAATATTTTTTATATATATATATTTCACAATATTCACAATTTTACTGTATTTTAAATCAAATAAATTTACCCTTGGTTAGCAGAAGAGACTTTTCACAAAAACCTTTTAAAAAATTTTAACTTTTGTAAAACAAACTATTTATATATATATATATATAAATCTTGGCTTTTTCACCCCTTCTTTTTTTGAAGGAAATAGCAATGGGCGAGGAACCGGGAAAAAGAACAAAATGGTACGTTGAGTTCCTAAAACAATCTTGAGCATATACACTAAAGTTCAATTTGAGCTTTATGATGCAAATAATATTTTCTAACCAGCAGGTGGTGACAGATGGGAACCTGAAATCCACCACAGCGACCACTATAGACAGCGGTGGGATTTCACCCAAGGCTAGCACTGACCACATGGATCCCAAACTCAACGGAAAAGCCTTTAAAAAGTCTCTTCCATCGGCTAAGAAAACCAACAAAAGAGGTATGATGCAGACCAGCTGGTTTGGATCACAAAATGTCATGTTATACCCATACATTAACTACTATTTATCTTTCTCTGAACACAGTGTGCTTCTGGAAGTACTGCTCTCAGAACTGAGCTTCAGCAACCTTTGAAATGCCAAGCAACAAATCCTGTTCTCAAACATGGATGCTTAAACTCTTCTCAATGGACCACCAATAACATGACTGACCCCTCTTGACCCCTGTGACGTGTGTACCCTTGATTTTGTGCACGAAATCCTGTTAACCTTCGGTCTACAACATCTTCTTTGTTTGTTGCAAGCTCCAATAAAAAAGACAAAGCATGCAAAAATACTGTGATAATAAAGAGAACTTTATTTTTCTACAGATATCTCTCTCAGTGATCATTGCAAAATGACAAATAAGACAGTGGACGTGTGATGTGCTTTGTTGAGATTGGCCTCACTGTGTTAGTGTGTGCACAACTTCTCAAAGTTAGAGGTCACTACGTATTGCATGTTAAAGTCCATTCATTGTGTGGAGCAAAATCCTGAAATGTTTTCCTCAAAAAACTTAATTTCTTATCCACTGAATAAAGAAAGGCATGAACATCTTGGATGGCATTGGGGAGAGTAAATTATCAAGAAATTTTCATTTTGAGATGAACTAATCCTTTAATTGATCTGATTGCTAGCGCTGTTGCTGGGTGACCCTACAAAGACACGAGAACGAGTCGAAGTTCACGATGAAACTTGGAGACCACGAGCTTCATTGAGTCCTTTCTGTTTTGTCTGATCAGTGCGAAATTAAAACCCATGAAGACTTGATGAATTCTGATTCGTTTAATATGAGGCGTCATAAGGCGTTCATGCAAGGTTACAAAGTTGCATAAATAGAATGTTTTAACAAATTCTATGCATTGATAAAAACAATCAAATATAAATGAAGCAGTTTCGGCATAAGCATCGGAAAGACAAAACAAATACCTAGAAATTTAATTCATTTAAAAAATCCATCAACCTGTGTAATAAAGCCTAGTGTGATGATATAAAAGGGGCGTTTCATGATATTGTAAATAATAAACACGATTTTCCATATTATTATTATTTTAGATATAAAATGTAAATATAAAATGTAGGTGTAAATATACTGGCCTGACCAGAAGAATCACAAGCAAAAATTCAGAAATAAACAACAAAAATATTGAGATCCATAGCTTAAAAATTATTATAAGATCAAATTTGGCCAAGGCCATGGTGAACATTATGAATATACCATATGTAGTCTATCTATATCATCCGGGGTGAAAAAATGCTCTTACAAATGTTGGGTTGTTTCAACCCAAATATGGGTCAAAAAAAATGTAACCCAATGTTTGGGTTAGTCCATATTTGACCCAAAATTAAGTTAAAACAATCCAGCTTTTTATTTTTTATTTTTTTTTTAGACAGATAAGATACATATAAAGTTATGTTAAGTGTACTAACAGACAGAATATTTTATCTCTGTGTCTGGTTTTCTACTATTTTTCTGGTCCTGCCAATGATTTAAGGAGAACTGATGCCTTTCTACCGATTTAGGATCAATACACCACAGTGTTAATGCAGCTCCACCAGTGAGTGCATTCACACACACACACACACACACACACACACACACACACACACACACACGCTCACTACGAGTTAGCACTATAGTTGTCTGGTAATTCTGAACTATTTGATCTTTTCGGCGACGTCCAGGTAAGCGAACTGGATCTCGCGGTCCGCAGGGCAGGTGTTCATGAACTCTTCTCTCTGGTAGGCGTTATTCAAATATCGCAAAACTCCAGTCATCTCAGCAGGAATCTCAAAACCTCTGTATTTCCTAGCAACAATCTACAAACAAGAGTATGCAGGTGATTCAACTGGTTGGTCATATGAAATCCAGCATATGCATTTTAAATTACTGAGTAAAAAGAATAGAATTGAAAGGTAATTTGAAAGATGTTCACTGAATGCATTTTGTGCCAAAGCAATGATAAACGACCCACAGTTTAGCCACAATATACGTCTGTTGTGCTCCATGTGACCAAATGACCTAATTATTGAGAAATGTGACTGTAAAAACTGTAAAAAGGACTGTAAATATTTCAAATATATGCATTTATGCAGCCTACATTTTTCAATTCAACTTTTCACTGCAATTAAAATTAAGATTTAAATGAGATTGATTAGATTTAAAAAAAATTGGGTTTTCAGGAAAGGGAACATTTTGTAGATGAAAAAAGAGAGGAGTGTGAAGGAAAGGAGAGACGCACCTTCATGATGTGTAGTTTGGGGAGCAGGTTACAGTCGGCCAGCGTGAGGTCTGGCCCGTCCAGGAATCCCCGTGTGGACGCTTCAGGATCATCAGCACTGCTGGCATCAATCTCCTCGGGCAGCGGCGTCTGCAAATACTCATCCAACCTCTTCAGGGACTTCAGAAGAGCTTTCTCCAGACCTGAACACATAAAACCCCAAATAAAACACAATTACGGAGGAAAAAGGAGGACTATCTGTTTACCAGAAGCCATTAAACTCACCCTCATTAGCTTCTTTACGAGGGTTCTTGATGTAGGCAGAAAGCTTGGCAAATACATCTATTCCCGCTGTGTTGGATTCTGGATGCTTTGCTGCCAACTTTGGATATCTAAAAAAAAAGATTCGTTTTAAAGGGTTAGTTCACCCAAAAATGAAAATAATGTCAATAATGACTCGCCCTCATTTAGTCCCAAGCCCGTCGAGACCTCCGTTAGTCGTAGTTTTTGTGATTTTTGGACCAAAATGTATTTCTGATGATTCAAAACATTGTAACTAACCCACTGATGTCACATGAACTACTTTAATGATGTCTTTATTTCCTTTCTGGACAAGGACAGTATACTGTACACACGTTTGGGACAGAAAGCTCTCGGACTAAATCTAAGATATCTTAAACTGTGTCCCGAAGATGAACGGAGGTCTGACGGGCTTGGAACGACATGATGAACTAACCCTTGAAGTATCTGAGGCAAGTAAGAAAGAAATGGGAAGTGAACCGATATAGAAATACCGTGGTGGGACCAATCGTTCCTTCGAGAAATCTCCTCGATCTTGTTGACGTCCACCAGAACCTCTCCGTTGAAGGTCATGAACGGAGGGTTGGTTCCGAGAGCGAGATCCTGTAAATCTGCAGGCTTCCTGTGAGAGCGCGATCGATTCGTCAGCAAGGTTATTCTTAAGGAAATCTAAAACTATTAAACATTGTTCATTGAAATATATATAAAAATGAAATAAAGGCCTAACCCTAACTTGTAATCAGAAACTGAAATAAAAAAGTTGCAGTACTAAAATCACTAAAAACCATATGAAAATAAATTAAATGGCATAATGGCATTAAATAAGATCCCAATGTATTAGACAATTTCTATATGACTTAGTTAAATCAGAAAAATATCTTACAGAAGCCTAAAATCATGAAAGAAAGAATAATTTTGTTTATTCTCCAGGCGTATTTTATCCTGTTGGGAATCATAATGGTGAAATCTGTGTGTGTGAATGTTGTGCTTCACCTCTTGAGGTCCACAGTGGTGACGTTGAAGATGACTCCTTTCAGCCAGAGAGGATCATGAAGAGTCTCTAAGAGAACGGACAGTTCCCGAGACTCTCTCCATCACTGCCGGCCTGGGACACACACGCACAACATGTCGTCAGTACTTTAACTACATCACAAGTGTGGAGTGGCAATGTTTTCTTTTTCTTTCTTTTTTTTGAACAAAATACTGAGGAGGACTTTTACTTTCTGAACCTGGACTCACCTCTGCAAAATGGTATTTTTTATGGGACTTTAATGGGGTTTTTTTGGGGTCTGTCAACTCATTCTTCAAAATATCTTTAACAGAACAAAGAAACTCATACAGGTTTGGAACAACATACATAAGGGTGAAAAAGAAATGACAAGATTTTTATTTTTTGAGTGAACTGTCCCTTTAAGGGAGCTTTTGTCCTCATTGAACGCCACAATAAATGACGAAAAAGGGGTAAATAAGCTTAAGCTTAAACTGTGCAGCTGCAGAACAAACAACATCATGAGATGTAGAGTCACTAACACTAGAATGAAAATATTGGCGCTCCACATTCATACGGTGGAATATGATTCATTAGCAACTCTGTGGCAGTCTGTGATTTTACTGTAACTTTGTAAGAACTTTGTTGAATGTAAGTAACTTTGCAGCTGTCAAAAATTATCGTGATTTTAACGTTAAAAGACAAAACTGTTAGTTGGTTAACAGAAAGTTTCCAGTACTATATACGGTAAATAACAGTGCATTTAATGTAAAAAAATGTTTACTCATTGTATAATTTACCGTAAACTGACATTCCCACAATTCCTTGCGTGACACTTCACATTTGATTTATTTCTTAGTTCTTTTCTAATCAGTTATGTACATAGGGTTTTATGTTACATTCAAAGGAGCCAATTGCATGATTGTGACCAAAACTGGAACTGCAATCACTTTCAAATTTCTGTAGAGCGGTGTATTTACTACTGATTTTTTTTACTACTGAATTTTTTTTTAAATTTCTTCAAAGGTTTAATGTGAGAACGTTCTTACCTTGACAAACAGCTCAATGCTTGGAAATCCCAATTTTTTAGCTGCTACATCAAACCAAGCCATGGTGAAATGCTTTCACATGTCTCATAATATTGAACGCAGAATGCTTTCTCAAAGCAAATTCTCTGAATGCATGGAAAAGTCTTTCCAGAATGACTGATTACATTTGGTGTTCTGTGGGTGTTTGGGCTGGAGAACACGGTCAGACAACGCAGGACACTGAGACGTTTGTTCATTGTTATCAGCGATAGAGACGCCGTTCATGAGATGTGCGTTATGAAAGACTTTTGCAGAGTTGGGAATCGCTATTATGATTTCCAGTGTACAATCTAACATTAAACAATGATCTTGAAATAAACTACATTTCCATGTTGTATGTGTTCTTAGGGCCTTAGGGATCGAGTTACTACTGTCACTGTATTTATGAGTCTGGAGGTTGTGGATTGATTATGTGAGGTCGGGCCACCTGAAGATAAGCTGTGATGAGTTATAAGACGAGAGGGTAAAACAGACCCACATTACGCCAGTAGAGGGCAGTGCAGCTTCTAGACACTCGAAAACCTGATTTCATAAGATACATTTGAATAGTAACTGCAGTGCAATTCAATTATTATAATTTATGTCACATTCTGTGGGCCAATAAACAGCTGCCTAGCAACCATCTTAGTATACCAAAGGAACTGCATAGCAGTTAACATGTTAAACAACATTAGCAACATTCTAAAAAACATCCTAGCAACCATTAATAACACCCTAGCAACCGCATAGCAAATTATCCAGAGCACCATGGAAAACAATCCAGAATACCCTCAGCAACCCAGAGCAACATCCTAAACACAATCCAGCAACTTTCTATTGCTAAACACCACTCAGAACGCCCTAGCAACATTCTAATAACCATTCAAAACACCCTAGCAAGTAGCAACCAAAAAAGCAAAATCAAAAACCCAATCAGAGAACCCATGGAATTATTCAAAACACCTTAGCAACAATCCAGAATACCCTAGAAACCCCATAGCAATGCTAATGCTAAAAAAACACTCAGAAGACCCTAGCAACATTCTAACAATTCAGAATAAACTAACAATCGCAAAGAAAAATGCTAAAAGCCAGAGAGCCCTGGCAATTATCCAGAACACCCTAGCAACAATCCAGAATACCCTAGCAACACCATAGCAACGTTCTATTGCTAAACACCACTCAGAACGCCCTATAGCAACATTCTAATAACCATTCAGAACATAGCAACCACAAAGCAAAAATGCAAAAACCCAATCAGAGAACCCATGCAATTATTCAAAACACACTAGCAACAATCCAGAATACCTTAGCAACCCCATAGCAATGCTAATGCTAAAAAAACACTCAGAAGACCCCAGCAACATTCTAAAAACAATTCAGAATAAACTAACAATCAAATAGCAAAATGCAAAAAAACAGAGAACCTGGCAATTATCCAGAACACCCTAGCAACAATCCAGAATACACTAGCAACACCATAGCAACGTGCCAAACATCACTCAACATTCTAAAAACCATCCAGAACACTATAGCAATTGCATAGCAAAATGTTAAAAAACAACCAGAGAACCCTAGCAATTTTACAGAATACCATAGCAACAATCCAGAATACCCTAGCAACCCCATAGCAATGTGCTAATGCTAAACACCGCTCAGAACACCCTAACAATTGCAATAATTATCCAGAATACCTTATAGCTAACAGCAAAGTCCTAAATTAGAACACCCTAGCAACCATTAGGAACATCCTGGCAACCACATTCAACACTAGCATCATGACGGTGAGTTTTGCACATGCAGGAATCATATTATGACTGGGCGGAGCCACTCCACCCCCCCAAACACTCAGAATCTCAGATCCTTCTCATAGCCGACTCAGACCAACACACATCTAAATCAGATTACTGTATAGAGGAATGCTGTGAGATTAACCCAATACACTTCAGCTTCTCATAGAGGCAACAGGTATTCAAATACACATCTTTAACTGTTCAATATAAGAGAAACAAATCACTCGAACCAAAACAAAATAAGAATCAGCTGTTCATTATTGAATGACAGGCACAGTAACAGGCGTAATAACTGAGCATATCATCACTTAGATCCTGTTTACCACAGCAAAACTATGACGACAACACACAAAAACTGATGATGAGACACAAAATGATACTTTTGTGATGTGAAATGTACAGAAAGGCTGTGGGAGTTGCACTTTTACTGTGTTCCACTGCAACCTGCACAAAGGGCGTCTTTGTTACTGTTCACTCTGCAGAAACATACGGGTGGATTTAAGGACATTTTTACCAGGCTTAACGTCCCAGCTGCTCAGCCTCCTTCATATAAAAAGAATTTGGCTGTGCGCTTTGTTCCGAATGTTTCAGGCAATTCCATGATTAAAAAACTTAAATAAATAAATAAAATAAAAACTATGACTGTAGTTTTGCTTGATTACAAGAACTGGCTGTGCGCTTGCTACGAATGTTTCAGACAAGTCCATAGAATAGAATAGAATAAAAATAGAATAGAATAAGAATAGAATAAGAATAGAATAGCATAGCATAGCATAGCATAGCATAGCATAGAATAAGACAATTTAAAAAAAAGTATTGTTGTAATTTTGATTGTTTAGAAAACACTGTACACATCTATAGTCAACACAGCAGATTGGTAGTAAGTTTATTGCAAAAGCGATACCTATAGCCTATATGATACTTTATATGGCACTTTCTATTGAAATGCTCTAGAAACAAGTTGTGTCTATTGTGTACACTTTTAGCTCACCGATCAATCAGCTCAACAACACCCTGCTGAGAATAACTCAATTAAGTAAGTGCATTATATCACCAGCAATAACCATTTATAAATCACAAACAGGGTTGAAATTATGGTTGGAAAGGTCAGGCTTCGACCTAATAGACTTACTTCTTGAACATTAAGTCTTCCGTTTTATTGTACATGGATGTTTATGGAAGTAACATTGCCTAGAACTGTGCATTACATTCTGGTTTTCTAAGAAGCAGGATGACAGCAGACCAACTGACCAGTAAAGCAAAGACACTAATGCAATTAGTGCTGGCGATAGTAACACCATCTGCTGAGGAGAAGGACATGCTGTCATTGTAGGAACCTGTGTGCTAGCATGGCTAACAAGACAGCCTTATCATTTTAATAATTTTTAAAATAAGACTTTAAAGGGACTTTATTTCTCTCAGCAATCCTAGAAAAATCTGCTTTTTGATAGGTTATATGCATGTAAAATTCTCCCTTCCCTGTACAATAATCATAGCTTGGTATTAACGTTTCTGATAGTTTCCATATTGCATATTGACCACAGCAGATCATAATATGGTCAAAACTACAACGTTATTGAGCAGAACCTGTGGATCTCATTTTGAGGACAAAGAAAACCCACGTGACTCATTTCCCTTCTAAAACTCCAATATGCAAATGGAAATCTCTATTCTAATCTGTCTATAAGAATACCTTCACATAGAGGGAGATCTGCTGGTCAAGAGGATCGCCATCCCGCTGAGCTGGTGTCGCCATCCTCGTCAGTTTTCCCATTGTTTTTACCTCTTCTTGTTGAACTACGGCAGGTGGGATCCAGGGAAGCCGTTCGCCATGGTGACCTCTTGACCTCTGGCCTTAATATTCACCTCCCCTTCGCTGCCCACGCTCATGGTTCTGATCTGACTGCCGAGGGCTTCGGTGGCTCTTGGAAAGAGGCATCTGAACTCTCGTTGGACTTCAACCAGGCAGGTATGGCCACTTTCCGCCCCCCTGGGCTTTCCTTCTTGGCTCATCTTCAATGACAGCCTTAAGCTCTTCTAGCCACTTCCCCGCCCCCTCTTCTATTGTTGTTTGTACTTCTTCCTTGACTTGTTTTGGCTGTTCCTTCTTATTACATGCCCCCTCTTCTATAGGTATTGGTACTTGTACGTTGACTTGTCTTGGCTGTTCCTTCTCGTTACATGCCCCCTCGTCTATAGGTATTTGGTACTTCTTCGTTGACTTGTCTTGGCTGTTCCTTGTCATTATATGCCCCCTCTTCTATAGGTATTGGTACTTGTACGTTGACTTGTCTTGGCTGTTCCTTCTCGTTACATGCCCCCTCTTCTATAGGTATTGGCACTTCTTCACTGACTTGTCTTGGCTGTTCCTTCTCGTTACATGCCCCCTCTTCTATAGGTATTGGCACTTCTTCACTGACTTGTCTTGGCTGTTCCTTCTTCAGTTACATTCCCCCTCTTCTATAGGTATTGGCACTTCTTCGTTGACTTGTCTTGGCTGTTCCTTCTCGTTACATGCCCCCTCGTCTATAGGTGTTGGTACTTCTTCGTTGACTTGTCTTGGCTGTTCCTTCTCATTACATGCCCCCTCTTCTATAGGTATTGGCACTTCCTTTGTTGACTTGTCTTGGCTGTTCCTTCTCGTTACATGCCCCACTTCTGTAGGTATTGGTACTTCTTCGTCTGACTTGTCTTGGCTGTTCCTTCTCGTTACATTCCCCCTTGTCTATATGTATTGGTACTTCTTCGTTGACTTGTCTTGGCTGTTCCTTGTCGTTACATGCCCCCTCTTCTATAGGTATTGGCACTTCTTCGTTGACTTGTCTTGGCTGTTCCTTTTCCTTACATGCCCCCATTTCTGTAGGTATTGATACTTCTTCGTTGACTTGTCTTGGCTGTTCCTTCTCCTTACATGCCCCCACTTCTGTAGGTATTGGCACTTCTTCATTGACTTGTCTTGGCTGTTCCTTCTCCTTACATGCCCCCACTTCTGTAGGTGTTGGCACTTCTTCGTTGACTTGTCTTGGCTGTTTCTTCTCCTTACATGCCCCCTCTTCTATAGGTATTTGCACTTCTTCGTTGACTTGTCTTGGCTCTTCCTTACACGCCCCCTCTTCTACAATCTCAGGTGCTTTATGTGGCTGTTCTACCTCTGTACAGCTTCCCTCCTCTGCAGAAAGCTCCTCCTTCTTGGTAATCTCCACACATCTTTGAATAATTTCAATGCCCTCTACCTCTTTCTCCATTTCTTTATCTCCTCTTGTCTCCTCAGGTCCATTAACAATGGCTGATTGGGTATCCTCCACTATTCTCTCACAGTTCTCTGGATCTGTGTCTCCCATCACTTGTTGCAGTCTCTCTAATGGTTCACGTTGTTGCACGATGCTTTCCGCCAACTGATTTGAATTCTGGACCATCTCCTCTACGGTTCCACCAAACAGATCAGTTTGAGATAGTTGTTCTTTTGCAATCCAGTCAATCGCCCTTTCTTCTGCTGCTTTGTTAATGGTGGATGTTTCTTCATCATTATTTGTGGCCATGGCATTATTGTGCATTGGCTCGCCAATTGCTTTGCAGTCCTCAAATAAAGACGCCTCGGTCATAGACTGTTCTTCGCCAGTGTTTTCTTCATCAAATGTCGCTGGTTCTTCCTCTTCCCCAAGACTCTGAAAGTTTTCTTTTGAACCTGCTTTACTGGTAGAAACCATTCGTGGCTCTTCATCCACATCTTTTTGTACACCCTCTTCATGCAAAACTATTTCATTTTTTACTTGGTGCATTTGAGTCATCTCTAAACTTGATTTTCTCGAGGAGGCAAGAAGTGAGCTGTCTTCCTCAGAGAGAGGAGCTCCTGTGTCTCCATCTTCCTTACGCTCAAAGTCTGCACTTGTTGTTCATCGCTTTCCTTTTCATCTTCGTACAGCGTTTCCAGCATTTTTGGAACTTGTGTTTGAGCTGTAATTGAGAGTTCAGCTGGTAGCTCAGGTCTTGTCATGTCCACTTCGTCCTCCATTTTTCCATATTTTACCTCTTCATTTTGCAGAATCACACTCTCATGGTGCTCCAGGTCTTCCATTAAATCCTCTTGCTCTGTTTTATGGACGATCACATCTGTTGAGGGCATTACGTTGTCTTCTCCACCATCGTCCATATCCTCATCCACCTCTTCACCTAGTTCAACCTCATCTTCCTCCTCATCTTCCTCCCCAGTCCAACGATTTTCCATCTCCATGCATGATCCTACAGGACAGTGGATAACAGCTCCGTTAGAAATCTCCATGTTGATACTCATATCACTTTTGGCCTGGGCCATAATTCAAAAGCTAGACGAGTGTTTAGAGTGCTATGACTATGTAGGTCTTGTTGTATAGCTAACACACTAAAGCTCCAGGCTACGTTCTGTAGAGGTAACTAGGAATTACTCTCTCTCCCCTTCCTCTCCAGGATTATGGTCAATTTCAGATTCTGATCCCCACATGACTTGCCTGCCCTCTCAAATCCGCTCCAATGGGAGCCTGGTCAGCTCAAGATGATCGGTTTAAGGGTAGGGCACATATTTAAAATTAATTGGAATTCTCCATCCTGTTTGCTTGTCTTAATTAAAATGTACTGAAATATATATATATTTAAAAATATATCAGCATCTGATACATTATGAAATCTTAAAAGCATAATTATTTAAAAAACTGTACTTGCATGTAATATATTAAAAAATGATAAATTAAAATAATAGGCCATTTAAGAGTGCTTAAAGAAAATTCACTTCAATGACAAAGGGCACTTTCTAATAGTCAAATTAAAAGTTTTTGTAACACTTTATTTCACAGTGTCCTTGTTACATGCTTACCATAGTATTTACAGTAAATTATGCATATTAAATTTAACTAAACCTCAACCAAATCCTAATCCTACCCTAACCCTATAGCATGGTAAGTACATTAATAATACACAGTACTTAAATATATAATTGCACTTTAACAATGATACCTTAAAACAAAGTGTAACCAAAGTTTTACTTTAAGTCCATTTTAAATCATTATGTTTTAATAATTTTCTGTCATGCTTTGAACTTAAACTGAAGTTCAAAGTGTCCAAAATTATTCTTTCCACGGCTGCACCTAAACAGAATCCTAAATTCGATGTAGTTTGCACTTTAATATTCGCTTAAAGTATTTCATTAATATGTACCTTTAAAAAAATAGTATGCTAAAGTGGACGGATGGATGGATAGAATCTCTCCATATATTAATTTTGTAGATTAACAAATACTTTGCATTTAAAAAAAATCACATTGCATTTCTGTTAAAACATGTAAAAAAGACAGGGGAACTATATTATAATTTAGTTAAAAATAGCAGGGCGTCACAGTGATTTGGGTGAAGTAAAGTTCACACAGGTCCACAGGTGTAATTCAGCACATTAACTATGAACATGTTCCATTAACCACAAAATAAAACCAGTCACACAACACTGTGTTCATTTCTTTGCTCATTTTTATCTGAAACAAATATTTTGTTGTTTTGCATGTAAAGTGTGCTTTTGCCGTCTTTAATTTCTTCGTATATTGCAATGACATTCTGACATTTTAGTGTAACTTGAGTTTCAGAATACTTTATTGTAAGCAGTGTGCAATGCATTCAATGCATTCAACAAATCTGACCAAAAGAGGGCACTCAAACACCATTTTACAGTTATAATCTTTGTCATAATGACATTTAAAATGCACGCACAGCACACATTACACAAACCTAACCGTCTATTCAGTGTTTCTCGTGTTCCTGGTTACATTTTGAACAATTTAGTTCATTTTCACATATAATACTTTGCATCCACCTCAATGCTCCATGCACAGCGCTCGTGCGTAAGCGGAAACCATGACGTCATATCAGCTGTTTTGGCCCCCAGTGCAGTCTGTCGCAAGTGTAGACGTCATCTTCGGTTCAGGAATACATCACGGTTATGGTAGTAGCACTATGCATACACTAGCACTGCATGTACAGTAGTGTGTGTGTCGATTTGACGGATTGCGCTGCTTCGGAGACAGGAAAGTTGAACGCGGAGAGCATGGCGCCATGAGCTGAGCGCGGGCACGTTTGAGATCAGAGGCACCGCGTTTGAGATCAAAGGCAGCGAACATGCAGGAGTCCGAGAGCGGTGGAGGGGCGGCGACTTCTGAAGTCCAGCTCAACGAACAACCCAACGCGCTCATCGCGTGCAAAGTGTGCGAAGAGCTTTTTAGCGAGCAGCGTTTAAAGGTAGGCGTGCACGCGCTTAGCTTTTACCCCGATTGATACCCGGTTTAACGCAGCGGGACCTGATGTCGCGGAAGTGAAAACCATACGTTGTTGCTCCTAAAATGATTCATAATGTATTTACTGAAGTGTGACTTGTGGGACATGAGCATTGCGCTAAAAAATACTATGGTACTACATTTCATTGTGGATATGTACCGTGGTTTAGGCTACCTTGTTTTCTTAATCATGGCACTGCCATGTTGTTGTTGTTTTTTGGACATTGTATCATGACAGTATAATGAGCACCATAGTAATGGCGATTTACCTTGGGAATTGCATGTATTTGATAAAATGCACCAAAAAGTACCCTGTTCCTTTGGACATTGTACTACACGACCATAGTATTTTTTGGACATATTACCTCAATATCAATTTTGATTGCACAGATGCAATCTGCATTCATTTGAATCAGTCCACGTCCTGCTGAAACGCTTCAGGTCTGATTGTGGGCCTTGCCAGTTTATTATCGACCTTACAGTGTGATTTCACTTGTCTTGGTCATTAATGTAAAACCTTGGTTTGCTCCATCACATATCTTGTACTGTATATCTACTAGCCATTGTGCCACTGTAAACCACTCTGAATTAATTTTGATTTATAATAGCCTGGTTATAATAAGTGGTGTTCTGTACATAACAAAGCAGTGATTGAAACTAGATTTTTACATTTTCTTTTGAAATCCTGCCAAAAACTCCCTACCATCATGCTTGGCTGCGTTTTGAGGGGTTGCTAATCCAATGCCAATCTGGTGTTTTTAAATGGTTGCTATGCGGTTGCTGTGGTGTTTTGTTTGATTGCTTATTTTTTGGCCCAAATCATAAGAGCCCATCCCACGCTGTAATGGGAGAAACAACGCTTTTCAAAACTTTGAATCAATGGAACCAATTGGTTCACAATGTTTTGAAGCACAAGAAGCGTCAAACAAATGATTTGCAAAGCAAAATCTTTTTTAATGCTGTGATTTGTTAACCAACATGGCATTTCCAATCGTGACTGTATTACCCGTTGGGGTCTCTCTTTGGTCAGGGTGTTTGAAGCTTCCACAAAGCCTTGGCTTATTTTAGCACCACACCTGCTTTACTGCTACAAAAGGACATTCAATGAGGAACCAAACTCCTAGAAAGATCATTGACCGCAGCTGCTCACATGGAAAAGAAAATAAACCTTTGTAGCTTTTTATTTTTCCACTGACACTGAAGTCAAAGGTCGATCGCTGTCTTAGCTCATATTTATCCATTGAAGCCACTTATAAAGCAATTGTCTTGCATGACTTTCATCCCAGGATTGCTTAAATGTAGGCTTATTGTGTAATATAATTTCCAAAGAGATCTATTTTTAGCAACATCCCATAAGAACAATGGAAAATGTGAGCTAAGAAGGCCAAGTGTCTGTCAGACCTGCTAAATTATAAATACACAATCTGCACTTTTCCATAAGACAGAGTAATAAAAATCAGATGTCAAGGTGAAAGTGTGTTAAATCAAATGTTAAGAGCCATTGCTCTTGGTTTATCATTTGATAATTAATCTGCTATGTCATGTTTATGACAGGTTGTGTTGTCTTAGTAATGTCAAGTTGTCATGACAAAGACACTGACAGGTTATGATGTATTGGTTTATGTCAAGGTGTCATAACAAAGACATCTTAAACAATGTCATATTTGCATTCAAAATGACACTTAAAGGAGTAGTTCACTTTTAAAAAAACGTTTGCTGATAATTTACTCACCCTCATGTCATCCAAGATTTTAAGGTAAGAAATTAAGGTTTTTGATGAAAACATTCCAGCATTTTTCTCCATATAATGGACTTCAATGGGAACCAAATGGTTCAAGGTTCAAAAGACAGTTTTAGTGCAAACTGTTCGAAGGGCTTTAAACGATTTCAGACGATGAATAAGGGTCTTATCTAGCGAAACGGTCATTCATTAAAAAAATAAATAAATAAGTCAATTCGAGTCAATTTTTCCGAGTCAGTTCGTTCATTTTGTTCGTTGAATCAACCAAATGACTCGAAAAAAGATTTGTTTATTTTGATCAAACGAATTTGAACAGGAGAGTCATGAACACGCATCACAGAACAGAGCAAGTTTGAGCTTATAAAACTAATTTTTTATTTTTATTAAATGAGTGATCGTTTCGCTTGATAAGACCCTTATTCATCGTCTGGAAATCGTTTAGAATGTGTTTTCTTTTTCAGACTTTGAAAACGTACAGATAAGCACTCACATTTAAGAGCGGGCTGGTCATTTTCCAGCTAACAAAAACAGTGATTATACAAATTTTACGGTTTTTTTTTTGTATTTGTTTGACATTTTCTACTGTGTTTAGCTCCTTAACTAAAACACGAGTGAACAGAAACTGTAGTGGTTATTCTTGTGTATGTAACACATGCTGAATGGCCATTTTCTATCTTGTAGGTCTGCCCTTAAAAGCATCGTTCATGCAGAAATTAAAATTGTCATCATTTACTCACCATCATCTTTCCAAACTCGTATGGATATCTCTCTTCTGCAGAGCTCCAAAGAAGGACATAAAGATAGTGTGAAATTAATCCATAAGTCTTCTGAAGTGACATGATCGCTATTATCTTTCTGAAGCTGCTTTACAGAAGAATCTTTCTTATCCATATTTGATGCAGTCTGCATCATAATTCTGTTACTTTACTGTTTATCATCGGGAAGCTGTTTGAAACCATTTCTATTGCATACAATGCTATAAAAATATTAAAATATAAAAAAATGTCTTGACTTGACACTAGGATCATTTTGTATGACAAACAGAGAATTTCTCATTTGATCATCCGAGGGCTGTTGCCATATTTTATGTTGTTCTTTTGTGTTCACATGAGTTTGTAATGACATATAGATGGGTGAATAAGCTACACTAGTGTTTAAAACTTTGGGGTCAGCGAGATTTTTAAAAATAAAGTCGTCTCTTCTGCTCACCAAAGCTGCATTTATTTAATCAAAATTTGTACAGTAATCAATTATTGTAAAATGTCATTTATATCCTGTGATCAAAGCTGAATTTTCAGCATCATTACACCAGTCGTCACATGATCCTTCAGAAATCATGAATAAATCAGAATTAATGAATAAAAGTATTTAATATTTTCTTTTCAAATAAGAAAAAAAACTTTAATGTTCTGAGTGATTGCCAATCTGTTGCTGGGCATTCCGGTTGCTAGGTGGTACCTATGTAGTTGCTAGGGTGTTATGGGTGGTTTCTAGGCAGTTGCTATGCAGCTGCTGGGTGTTCTGGTGATTGCTAGTTGGTTACTCTGTAGTTGCTGGGTGTTTTGGTGTATTGCTTGGAGGTTGCTATGCAGTTGCTGGTTGTTATGGGTGGTTGCTATGCAGTTGCTGGTTGTTCTGGGGTGTTGCTTGGAGGTTGCTATGCAGTTGTTAGGGGTTCTGAATGGTTGCTAGGTGGTTGCTATGCACTTGCTTGGGTGTTCTGGGTGATTGCTATGGTGTTGGTGGGTGTTGTGGTGGTTGCTAGGTGGTTACTCTGCAGTTGCTGGTTGTTATGGGTGGTTGCTATGCAGTTGCTGGATTTCCTGGTGGTTGTTAGGTGGTTACTATGTAGTTGCTGGCTGTTCTAGGGTGTTGCTAGGAGGTTGCTATGCAGTTGGTGGGTGTTCTGAATGTTTGCTAGGTGGTTACTCTGCAGTTGCTGGTTGTTATGGGTGGTTGCTAGGTGGTTACTCTGCAGTTGCTGGTTGTTATGGGTGGTTGCTATGCAGTTCCTGGGTTTTCTGGTGGTTGTTAGGTGGTTACTATGTAGTTGCTGGGTGTTCTGGGGTGTTGCTAGGAGGTTGCTATGCAGTTGGTGGGTGTTCTGAATGGTTGCTAGGTGGTTACTCTGCAGTTGGTAGTTGTAATGGGTGGTTGCTATGCAGTTGCTGTGTTTTTTGGTGGTTGCTAGGTGGTTACTCAGTATTTTCTAGGGTGTTCTGGGTGATTGCTGAGCCTAGTAGGCTAGTGTGTATGTTATTTGAGGTGACTTTATAACCACTTCAGTGTCTGTAGTGGAAATGTCTGCCTGGCTGATGTTTGACCACCAGCACTAAACACTACCTAACTCATTTAAATCATCTTAATCATTATTAAAGAGCCAGCAAAACACTGTGCAAGTAAGAATGCCTCTCTGCTGTGAGAAAGCATGGGCAAATGTTTAAGCTGTTCTGCACTATGGCTGAGCGCACATGTGACTCAGCTTTTGTCCCGGGATTGACTGGGTCCCATATGCATGAGCGCTCTACTGTATGTCTTTTCCTCCTGCACTGGAAACCTCTGCTCTGCATTTTGCCCTCTCTGTCTCCATTCAGAGCAGGTGACTGTGTGTTTGAGCTTTGAAGCTAATGCACAGATGCGTTCACCCTATGGCCACGTGTGACATGCAATACTTCTTCAGTTGATGCATGAAAAGCCGGACAGGCTGTACCTACAGTACACAGAATGCATTTACACA
This sequence comes from Hybognathus amarus, assembly GCA_030378365.1. Lineage (NCBI taxonomy): Eukaryota > Metazoa > Chordata > Actinopteri > Cypriniformes > Leuciscidae > Hybognathus > Hybognathus amarus. The sequence continues at coordinate 133,378 of JAQIUQ010001614.1, read as the reverse complement.
TTTAATACAAAAAGTACAGGATTATAGAAGGTACGCAATATGAACGAGACCGAAAGCATGAACAGAAAGTCTGAAGTAGATTTAATACTTTGAAATTTGAAGAACGGACAGACAGATTTTACTATTACTATTTTACTATGTAATGAGAAGGGTGTTGCTATAAGGTTGCTAAGCAGTTTTTTGGGTGATCTGGGTGGTTGAGAGGTGGTTACTCTGCAGTAGCTACTAGGGTGTTTTGGATGTTGCTAGGAGGCTGCTATGCAGTTTTTGGGTGTTGTGGATGTTGCTAGGGTATTGCTGGGTTTTCTGGTGGTTGCTAGGCAGTTAGTCTGCAGTTGTTTTGGTGTCATGGGTAGTTGCTGGGTGGTTGTTAGGAGGTTGCTATTGAGTTTCTGGATGTTCTCAATGGTTTCTATGTGGTTACTATGCAATTGCTTGGCTGATCTGGGTGATTCCCAGTGTGTTGCTAGGTGGTACATATGCTGTTGCTAGGGTGGTATTGTTGGTTTCTATGAGGGTTCTATGTAGTTTCTGGGTGTTCTGGTGATTGCTAGGATGTCGCGGGGTGGTTACTATGTAGTTGCTTGGTGTTCTGGATGTTGCTAGGGTGTTGCTATGCAGTTGCTACAGTGTTCTGGGTAGTTGCTAAGATAATCTGGGTGGTTTTAAATAGAATATTTGTATGTTGGCCTTCTAAACAACATAAATAAATAAAATAATAAGAAAGCGTAGATTAAAGACAAATAAATGAGCATGAGAATAAGTATTTAACTGGTATTATAAACCGAACACTGTGTTAAAATTGTGTTCGTTTAAAGCTCTGATATTTTAAGTAGCTTAAGTGTCCGTATACATTTATTGGGCCACTGTGGATAATATGTAAATCACTCATATGTTACATCATCTTGCGCTTTTGTGCAGCTGGATATAAATATCCTCTGGTGGCTTATGTGTACCACAACTATCCGCTGTCTCACCTCCACTTGTCTTTGCATAACACCCATCCAGTGTCTGCTTGCCTTTGCATTTTTTCCATCACCTTATTTCGGTTTCATATTTCCATTTTTCCATTGAGTCAGATATGCACCGTCCTTCCATAACACACACGCTGTGCATGTACACAAACGGGTGATCAGTGTAATCTTTAAACAAGTAAGGCTTGTAGGTTACTGTCTAACCATGCTCTCTTTACCATCAACACACTTACACACAAACAACAATGAGTTCGCCACAGTCAGCTTGTTTTTTTGTTGCTGATGGGTGTAAATGGTTCCCACGGTCATTGGAAACCTGGAAATGTTGGGGAATTTTAAAACTGTGTTGGAATAATCAGTGTTAAAATTCATGGAAAGTTATTCAAAAGTCATAGTGATGTCTGATTTGTGAGCGAATCTTTGAGTCAGTTAAAAATTAATTGAACCAGTTTACACAGTGGATCATAGTTCAAATTGTTATGAATCAAAATGTATGTGGTTGCTAGGGTGTTCTGGGTGGTTTCTAGGTGGTTAAACCAGTCTGGTTTAACTAGGCTACTGTACTGTATATGTTTGATTTATGTTGAAGTGCTTGCGAGATTGTTTTAGTAATCAGGCTCTCAAAAATTATATAAAAATTTGGATTTAGATTTATCGGCCAATATATGTTCCTAATGAAATCTAAATCGCAAATTTTTATTTATACGTGCATATATAAAGACTTAGTAAAAAATTAACAAGTCTTTTTTTCTGTAAAAGTTCTGTAAGGGCAGCATGATTTGAGGAAAAAAAAATCTAATTTTGATTAGAAAATAAGAAAAAGTTTGAAAAAAAGATTTTAAATGTGGTTTCAAAAAGTTGGAAGTTTTGTGATTTATGTATAAATATGGCTTTAAAATAATAATTACTAGATAGAAATATAATAACTTTTAAAAATTACTAAAAAAATAAAAAAATATCTTAAAATATTTAAGATTGTTTTTAAAATAATATGTAACTATAAAATTGCAATACAAACTTTAATTCGTTCATTGTCAAATGTTAATCGCATAAAATCGCAAAAAAAAAAAAATTTGTTCATAAGTGCTTGTGTTTGGTAATTAAATTATAAATAAATATTCTGATTTTGGTTTTATTTGTGGTGTGGGTTAATAGTCAGATTATTGTGAAGTAGTTTTGGTGTCAGGTGCAGTCTGGGCACTTTCTGCTTTTTAGAGACAAGACAAAACAAGTTATCATGTTTGAACGTACTTAAATGACATGGAGGTGTTGGGATGGAAAGGTGAGAGACATGGAAACAGAAGTGAGAGAATGAGGATATTGGACTGAGTGATGTCATGAGTTTCCAGTTCCTCATTAGGATTAGTCAGCAACAAGGAATGAGAGACTGACAGACAGAGAGAAATGAAAGGAGGAGCTGAAGGAGAGAGAGAGGCGGTGCTCAACAGTATCAGCTGGACTATAAGCAGCATTAGATAAACCCGCGAGTAAAGCCCTGACCTCGGAGCCCTGCTAGAAACTTCTGCTGGCACGTGTGGCGGAGAGACTCTGAACGTCTTACGGTGGAAATCTCAACAGAGGCAGGCAGGTGATCATCCGCGGCGCTTCTTCGGATGTAATCTTCTGAAACTGAATCATGCATCTTAAAACTACAAAGTGCAACAACTTGTGCCTGGTGGCCACAGCGGTGGACCACGAGACATTCAGTCGGCCACAGATCCGGGTGAGAGTCTGAAGCCCAGCTTTCGGACGTTTACGTTGCATTTCTCTTTCAGGTTCTGCTGCTAATTTTGCTTTTGTTGCATCATGTTTCTGTTTTTATATCTGGTCTCCCACAAGCTTACATAATTGGTTTCTTTCGTCACTTAAACTAACCTGGTCGTGTTAATCTGCTCCTGCAGTTCTTATTTTTCCAGCTCTCCTGTTTGGTTTCGATAAACAAAGGGATTAGAGGCTTGAAGCTTGAAACTGTTTTGTTTACATATTTGATTTGTTTGAGGTTGAGTGCAATTTGCATTAAATTGATGCAAACGATTCTATTTCAGTTCAAATCTTTTGAATTTTAAATATTTTTTATATATATATATATATAATATTTTTTTCTTAAATATACATGCATGTGTGTGTATTTATATATATATATATATATATATATATATATAATTATGCACAGTGCAACCACGTCTATTATGTAAACACAAACTTTTATTTTGGATGCGATTAATCATTTGACAGCCCTATTTACTATTTATTTACATGGAAAACGGCTATTTTAAGTTGCAATAATATTTCACAATTTTACTGTATTTTTTTAATCAAACAAATATGGTCTTGGTGAGCAGAAGAGACTGAAATCTGATCCAAATTTTGAACATTAGCAGGACTTAATTTATAAAACTACTGCAGGATGAATTTCTAAATAAACAGTCCTCACATCGAACGTTTGCAGGCGTTTTGCACACATTATATAATCCAAAAATAGAGAAAAACATCCTGCAAGCGGCTGTAGCTAGCAGGAATATCCAATATTTGGTGCATGACTCATTAAATCTGGAAATGAAAGTATTTCTTGTATGTTACAGTCAATGATCTTCAATCTACTGGTTTTGATGATCGAGGGCCATAGGTTCTTTGTTTTCCTTCCGTATGTGATGTTGGCGACCCAATGTTTTCCCTTGATCTTCATCTCAGTCCGGTTATTTGACACTTTATTCCGTCTCTTGTTCTGCATCATCAGGAGCAGTTCGAGGCTTTGTTCCGTGCGTTTGATCCAGACACGTCGTTCCAGTTCTTCAGGAGCTTCAGACGGGTTCGGATCAACTTCACCAATGCTTTAGCGGCAGCCGAGGCCCGAGTCAAACTCCACAAGAGTGACTTCAATGGAAAGGAGATGCGTCTGTATTTCGCTCAGGTAATAACCATGGTACAGGTACAGCAATGGCACGGTATAGAGTATTTCCATGGTTTTTATTTCTGTTTTCAAAGGTTTTCTTCATTTTAGAGTAGTTGACCAGCACACATTATATGCAATGCAATATTAATCATGAATAAAAGATGGTGTTAAGCTTTGGAGCTTAGTTTTGGATTTGGGTTGAATTAGAAAACTTTAGGAGTCAAAACTAGAAATATGAAGATGGGCAAGTGTTTGTGTGTGACTTACATTCTCAAAAAATATAATATATAATCAAATAAAATAATTCTTGCACAATTGCATTTGCAGAAAGCACAAACTTTAATGCTCAAATAACCCTAAAATACAAAATAAAAGCCTATTTAAAGATCCATCTCCAAACGCACAAACATACTATAACTAAAAGCTATAATGACATTTTTATATATATACATTTTGGTTACTATTTACTAATAACACAGACATAGTGCTAATTATAAATTGTAATAATATTATAATAATTATGGGTAAAAATGTATTGCATTCCATTCAATAACAAGTGAGACTTCATTGGTATTTAGACCACTGTTTTCCATTTAAAAAATCTGATAGTCTTATGCAAATAGGACCGAATGCATAGAAACGCCCTGCTAACCTGGTGTACCTTTGTGTATCCCTGTAGCTCACGCAGTAACACATGAGCCAGTAAACACACAGGTCATGGGTTTATTCTCCCGAAATGCATGATCTGATAAAATGCAATGCAATTAGCTATGGAATAATGCATAAATGCAAATATGTTTTAGCTTTCTCCTTTTCTTCCTCTTGTTCTCTTGTTTGTTTAACTGCTGCCATCAGGTAGATGTTACATCACACACAACCAGATTTAAGAACAGGTTTCCCCTAGAGCTGTGAACGCTCTAAATCAATCACACAACTTACAATGCAACCAATCATCCGCATATCTGCTAATGCATCCTTTTTACATGCATATTATGACACATAACAGTGAACACTATTCTTTATTATAGTACTGGTGAATTAATGTTGGTAGCATCGGAATACTGTTTTATCTGTTTTGAACAGTGTTTACAGTCATGCACATATCTACAATACTGATTTTAATGTAATCTCACTGTACAACATCCCAATACTATGGTTGGACTACTGTTATTCTTTCAATTATATGTCAATTGTTTATTTTATTCTACTAGACTAGTTATTTATCATTACTTATTATTTCATGCATCTTTTTTAGAGCTGCTAACTCCATTTCATTGATGTGCAGTACTGTATGCATGCATACAATGACAATAAAAATAAAAGGGTTCAAGCATTAAGGCCTTTAAGCACATACGCATTAAAGACAACGTTTTATTTAGCAAGCATTTAACCACTGACATCATAGATGGAAAGGACCATTTACAGCCAATACAGGCAATTCACTAAAGGACATTCATGATTTTCAAAGTTTTTGATAGTTTTAGTGCCACCTATGGTCCAATCTCCATTTGCAAACTTTGCAGCATCAGAGAATTGCCCTAAACTAAGCTTGGTTTCCAATCGGGTAGAAAAACCAGGGACTAGTTTGTAAAAGTAGGTTTTGGACAAAATTCGAACATAGCAGAAATATTTTTGCTGCCTAAAGCGAAATTGGAGATATACATTTTGTCAGTCTTGAGCCAAGGATCACAGGTCTAGGAGTTATGAGCGATTTAGTACTTTTGGTTGCTGTAGCGCCACCTATGGGCCAAAGAAAATAAAAGAGGAATTGTTGTTGTTGCAGTCGGTGCACATCGGCAGCCCTCGCCTCGAGCCTCCGAAACCTGAGAAGCAGTTCCTGATCTCCCCGTCAGCGTCGCCCCCTGTCGGCTGGGCTCAATCGCAGTGATGCCATGCCTGTCCCTCAACTACGACCTGCTGTGTGCTGTGTCTAAACTAGGACCAGGTATAATGCCCTTTACCTCTTTTCCATGCTATACTTTGAGACTGTGTACTATATTTATCAACATGTGCGCCATATGCACCACCATTCAGAAATTAATTATTTTGTTCAGCAAGGGAAAGTAAAGATATTTAAATGTTGCAAAAGATTCAATTTCAAATAAATGTGGTTCTATTTTCATCAATTATTTCATCAGCATTGATAACAATAATGAATGTGTCTTGATTCATCAAATCATCATATTAGAGCGATTTCTGAAGGATCATGTGACACTGAAGAGTAATGATGCTGAAAATTCAGCTTTGATCACAGGATATAAATTACATTTGACTATATATTCACATAGAAAACAGTGGTTTTAAATTGTAATAATATTTCAACTATTTTTACTGTATTTTTTAACAAATAAATGCTTAATCATCTATTAATCAAATTAATCATCTATATTAAGTTACTACAATTTTGCCAGTCCACAATAACACTTAAATGGAAGAATTTATTTTAGCTGTATTTTCTTAAATACAACCTATTATACCCTTTTAAAGGTCTTGCTGTGTTCAGGCTCTACTAGAACAGGTTTTCCTGCTTGAATGTTGATTATTTTCCTCATTGTTGCGGCTCCTCTCTTTCCCAGTCTGTCAGTAACGCTCTGTTTACTTCCGGTCTCTATGAAGCCCCTCCTTCTGAAAAGCACACTGCGCTCTGATTGGTCGGCTGGATCAGTGTGTTGTGATTGGTCCATCGCTTCCAGTGTGTTTGGGAAATGCCCCACCCTTTCCATAACCGCCAGTTTAACACACTACTAACTAACTCGATCAGACCCCGCCCCTTTATTCTGCGCATTAATTATTATAATGAGGAATATTGTGACGTGTTCGTTCCCGGGAGAAACTCGGAGACTACAATGGAGGCGTTTCAGGAGTTCAGAAGCACTGAGACAAAAAAAGGACACCTTTAACATGACACTTGTATTTTGCAGGTGAGCAGTACGAGCTTCACACTGGAACCACCAACACACCCAGCGTCATCGTACACGTGTGTGAGGACGACAGCTCCGCGGACGAGGAGGAAGCGGCAGAGACCGGCAACACGCGCACCGAACCCAAGATCATCCCAGACCCGTCGCCCAGACTATGTGCCGTCCGTTAACCAGTGAGCGGCCCACTTCATCTCTCACGACCAACACAGGAATAACTCAGGAAACATGCAGTCATGCAGTTTGTCATCCTTACCACCGGGGGCGGTGACGAGCGTCAAATCCTCTTCCTAGTTAGCGAGGAAGCCGACCATCCTCATAATCTCGCGTTTCATTTCTTAACATCCATCTCTGATGGAGTCAGGGACCTGGGAGAGGTTCTCTCGTCTGTACGAATGTCATTATTTGCTTGACGTCACAACTGTGTATTTTAACAAAGCCGAGAGCAAAGCGGCAGAAATGCGAGATGTGTAGCACAAACAAACGTGCTGCGAGGTGTGTATCATCCGGGGCCACTAACATGTACTCGTCGCCATTATCACGTATCGTCTCTGCGTTTTAGTCAGTTAAGCACTCGTACAGTCTTTGAAAAGTCATTATTATTGTTGCTGAAGTTCTTTGCGAGCTCCTCCAAGTATTATGCACTTTAAGAATAGAGCCTTATAATGTGGTAAACCGAGCAACAACATGAAGTACTTGTCTTTGTATATAGAGCGCAACTGTGAACGCATACTTTTACCGACTTGGTAAAGTGAGTATTTTTTTCTCATTCATTTTCTCCATCAGTCTATGATCTGATCCTGAAGCCAAACGGTATTTGTAACGTTGATTTAAAAAAAAAAAAAAATTAATCAGTGCACTTAAATTCTGTTACGAGGGAATTAACTATTCTGCCCTAGCCTGGGTTTCCCCATTCTGCCTTGCGCGAGCGCGATTTTCATTCGCGCTGCTAGGCAGTCTGGGATACCATGAACCAAATTTTCCCCTGAAATAGGGAACCAATCACAGAACAGGGAGGGATTTGATAGGCATTCGTAAATAAAAACGGTCTTGGGCATTTGTAAACCACGACTCAAATACGAGAAATTGAACATGGTTTCCAGACCACTATTCATTCTCAATGATACGTGGTCTGGCGTTAGCCAGGCGAACTCTACCCATGAATCAATGTGAATGTACGGCAGAAGAAAATATGAGATTAGGGGAAAGATGCTTTCTGCGTTCTCACAAATGTTGCGTTTCACTCGCAAATAACACAAAACTAATAAATAAAGTCTTATTTTTAACTTAATTTTAACTCTTTTTTAAAAAAAAAAAAATCATATTTTTTCCATCACAATGTTCCTTTAGACATTTATGCATCAAAATTAATACAAATAAAAATAATCCAGTCATTATTAATAAAAAATATATTTATACACGGCGTCCCACTGGTTTATAGTATTCATTTTATTTTTACTTTATTCATACTTACAGCCAAATATTTAAAAGTAAAATAAAATATTGACTATAAATCAATGATTTTTAGTTAATAAAAATAAATATTGACTAAATAATTGGCTGCATGCATAAATAAAATTTAAATACAAATATTGACTATAAATAATTGGCTGCATGCATAAATAAATTAAAAATAAAATATTGACTGTAAATAAATGATTTATAGCCAATAAAAATAAAATATTGACTATAAATCATTGGCTGCATGCATAAAAAAATTGACTAAATTGTTGGCTGCATGCATAAATAAATAAAAATATAATAAAATATTGACTAAATCATTGGCTGCATGCATAAATAAAATTTAAATAAAATATTGACTGAATAATTGGCTGCATGCATAAATAAAAATAATAAAATATTGACTACAAATAATTGGCTGCATGCATAAATAAAATAATAAAATATTGACAATAAAAAAAGTTAAATAAAATATGAAATATAGATCATTGCCTGCATGCATAAATACAAATAAAATATTGACTATAAAAATAAACTAAAAAAGGAAAGAAATATAAATCATTGGCTGTATAAATAAAATAAATGTATTAGATGATAATTTATATAAGTTGTTTTGAGTCTAGTAAGTCATTTGCAGTGCATCATGGGAGTGGGCAGTTGGTTTGAACCAGTTTTTTTATTTTTATGATTCCCATTTCAATAATGACAGTGACTTCTCTGATTGGTGAATCTCTGTTTATCTAAGTGCATCTAATAAATTGAATGATTATTATTTTTTTAAGTATAACCACTGATTTGTGGTTTTCTAGAAGCGTTTCTGATAAACCCCCAGTGGAGAAAATGAATGTGACGTTTGTGTTGCGCTCTTTGACCCGCTATGTTGTGCTCTGACTGTCTTTGGAGATGTTGTCCTCTTTTCCATTACTGTAGGAGACGCTCTAATGTCATCCAGTGATTTTAAGCAACTATTACATACTGTGTATATTTGATGTGTTTGAATGTAGCCAATATCTTTAAAAAAATAAAATGTAAAAAAAAAGCTTCAGGATTTCTATCAACAACAATATCAAAACCATATTCATTACTTAGAAAGAATATGAAGGGAGGAGGCATTAACCTTTAATAGAACTATCTTGACCAAAGAATGGAATCTAATGTTTATTTCTGTCATGCGAACCGATTTGTGACACCAATACACTCATACAGCAGCTGAAAGATGCTTAGATGTGTGTGAAATCTGGCAAAAGGAAGTAACAACCAATCAAATAAATTATGCAAATAACCGTTTGACTGAAAGAGTCGTCCGAACTGGGATATTTTATAATTTCTTCATTAAGCATAATGTTGAAATGAACCAAGCGATCCTCCTTTTCGGGTATCAGCAGTTTAAAAATGATCTGAATAAATAAAGTTTCAAGATATGTAAAATCTTATATATAAGTAAATGTATAAATATAAGTTTTCAAGAATTTTGCTCTGTACAACTAATATAGTCATTATATGGTAATTATGTTAATATGTTTAATAAATAATATTCATAGATGGATGGGCATGCAGATAGATCCATAGATGGATAGATAGATCATTAAGTGTTGTTTATAGCAGGTGTTTTTCCAGAAAGCAGTGAGTGTATTAGTTAACAGGTCGATGTAACCTTGTCCTGCTCATATTTCTGTTGCAGCTCAGTCAATTCATTTCACAGCAGATCTTATTAACACCACCTGCTGGTGAGACCATGGATGAGACTGAGATTTTATGAGCGCCACCTGCTGGTTAGACTGAGATCTTGATGTGCGCCACCTGCAGGTTAGACTGAGATCTATGAGCGCCACCTGCTGGTGAGACCGAGGAACATGTTTATGCGTACAAAAAATTATCATGAATTCTATCACCTGCTTTATTAATATACGCGGTTTGCATTTACAGATTTTTATTGTATTCTCAAATTCTGAGCTATTTAAACAACACACAGCAAGGATGGATATACATACAAAAACTTTATTTACAAACGTCAGAGAAAATAAATTAAAACTTTGTATAAAAAAGACTCCTGCAGCAGTCCATGTTGTGGAGGAACACCAGAAGACTTCACTCCTGCGACACAGAGACACTGTTAGAGAGACACGGGTTTACTGCGCTCACGTTTGAGAATCGCTGTCGTTTATTCACCTGTTTTATCTCAGTCGTCCTTCTTGTTATCGAGGAGCTCCTGTGTTTGCTGTGCGATTTTCCTCTTCATCTCCATCTGCTGTTTCAGAGCAGCTTCTGCTTTCTTACTCTGATACATCTTCGCTCCCAGCAAACAACAAACACAACAGCAGAGTCTTCGCCGCGAGGATGTAGAGGAGCAGAGGGACATTGTCCAAAGCCTGAGAACACACAGTTACACACAGTCAGGACAAGACATGTACTAGATAGTATATAGCAATATGCAATTTATTTAAAAAATAAATTGTTTAAGATACTTTGTTTCTTTCTTTGTTTGATCCAGAAGCTTAAAAGAACACTACTCAAACTATAACAAAAATAAGTAAATATATATATAATAAATATATATACACATAGTAATGTAACAGTTTGCTTTTTCTTTTTTGTGACAAAAAACTAATTTCATGAAATAATTTCTATGAAATGAACAGAGGTTTAATTTTGTATTTTGTTCATAAGAATTAAAACATTTTGTTGATCAATTTCCTCAATGATCCTTAATAATAATTTCCATTCCATTCGTCCTTTTTAAAAACTAAGGTTTTGCAATACTATGATTACGATGGTACATTTTGGACAACAGGAACTATTTTAACAGGCCTATATAAAGCATTGTGTGACGTCCAGTCCAGGTCAGTTCAGTGGGTTACAGAAGGTTACAGAAGTGTCTGGTGTTTCTGCATGACAAGAGCAGCTGCTTACACACATTACTGGAGGATCATTTAGTGCCCGGAGCAAAAGCACTGGAGCTTTAAGACATGCATCATCATTCTGGAACACAATATCAGCTTTCTGGATGTGAACTGTGGCAATGACATGCCTAAAGACATGTATGTGTGTGTGTATAGAAGCTCATGTACTACACACACACTATATACACATATACCATACAGACACACACAAGTACTATATATACTGTAGTGTGTATATATACTATGCGCGTGTGTGTATAAATGTATATAGAAGCACAAATACTATACACATAAATATTATATACACACGCACACTAACTTATATACACGCACACACTATATATATTCACGCACAGTCTACACACACACACGTATATCATTCTCATTTTATATAATAATATATTATGGTAATAGTTTATGCTTAAAAACACATTACCACAGTACACGCTGTAAACACCGCGTAGCCTACTATTGTTAGTGTTTACTTTATTAGTGACGAGGTATTGTCAACAAGAAAAGGTTGGCATAATAGGCCTATTAGTTTTAATGGGCTATATGATAATAAGTGCATGCGTCTTCTTACCCGCCAGTTGATCATGATGAGTTATTGTGCAGAATGAAAGTAAACGCTGAACTGATCTCGAGCTGCTTCTGCAATCTTCACATGGGACAGAGAAATGACCTCTGGAGGCGTGGCGAGATCACGACTCAAGCCGAATTAATGCGAAGAAAAGAAACTAGCATGAAACCGGATTCTGGAGAAGGCGGAGCTTAACGACCCAGCGTGTGTGTGTTTGTGTGTGTGACTAAACTATCGGCTCAAGTATTAACAGGTACATTCTTTGATTACAATTCCTACAAAATCATGTTACAATTTATGCTGTTTCAACTATGTTATAAGGACCTTTAATGTCTGTATTAGTTAGCTTATGTAGGCTAGGCTACTAGCATAACATACAGATATCCGATTAGCCTGAGTGATAGCTTAGTATAAACACATTTGAACTGACCCTATATGTATTCACAACCATCTTTAATGTAATTACGTGTTAATGTAAGTGCTAAATGTCCAAATATATATAAAAAGAATGTAATGATGTTCAATTAATGTTGATGCTGAAGTAACATTTTTGTCACGTGATATATGGTACTTTTCTCAGCTCTGTAAGAATATACCTAATTTGCTATTTATATTAAATTGTGATATTTTTTATTGTTTATAGCCTACGATAAAAATTGAAATTAGTGAATTATTATGTTTGTAATACTGTACTTTCTAGGTTCAAATGATCAAAAATGCTTCCTGAGATTTCAATGCAGCTCAGTGGTTTTGTGCCATAAAGCGCCCCCTAGAACAATAACTAAGCAATAAATATTAGCCAACAATATTTCCATCCAATGGTCGCATTTCTCTATATGACCAATCCCGCAACGCATCCAGGTCACGCAAGAACTCTCCTTTAAAGGAACAGACAGACCTTTTCTAGAAGCTAATGAACATTAGAGAAGGATTATGCTTCATTAAAAGTATATATTAATAAATGTATAAAATTTAATGATTAGCCTATATATCAATAATTATATTTCCTTGATCTTTATGTGCATTAACTAGCCTATATAAAATTATATATTATATTATTTTGGTGTAATGGTTTTTGCACACTGCATTTTTGGAAAACATTCAGTGTTAATGCAATTTTTGTGTTTTTTTAGCCAATGCAAAGTACCCTTTAGAGGGCGCAGCAACATTAACGTTGACTGTGAAAGGGCTTTTTGTGAGTATATATGTAGATAATGTCTGTGGAGCTTGCATATCTCTCTCTATATCTGCCATGTTTCTGTTCATACTCAGAAATATGTGTTGTATTAATAACACGGTTAGTGTGACCTTTCACGTTTCTGAATTTCCATGATGTCAACAGTGCTTGGACATGCAAATGTTGGTTTCCGTTTACCAACACCAGGCCCTTGATTCTTCACTGGTTTGGATTTAGTCCAGCCATGTGTTATAAATGAGATCATCAGTTATTGTCTTCGATGTCGACTGAAGCCAGAAACACCCACAAATCTTCACGGGTCTGAAATGTCACGTTCACAAATGCATAAACTGTAAAACCTCCACCCCCTTAAACTGTGTCATGATGGAGAGCGTCCACCTACTCTGGTTTAATGCAGTCCTCCTCCAGTCCTCAAACACAATAGATCTTCTGTGAGGTGGAGCGGCGCATGTGGCAAAGAGGAACAAGCGTTACATTTATTCAGGGTTTTACTTGCAAATGAATCACAGCAGTGTTTTATGGTGAATGTGTTTAAATGATCATAGTTTGCCCAAGAAACCCAAGGAAGAGCAGAGTGAAGCCCTATAGGTGGCGCTGTAGCATTATAGATATTTGTGAAATGTTGAAAATAGGCCACACGTATTAAATATAGACTGTCATTTCATTTGAGTGTGAATTTGAATCAGTTGTTTAGATAGTGAATGTATTTGCACATGTAGATGCTCAGAAACATTGGTCACTTTAGCCCAGACAAACATTGGACAAACTCCAATGTTTCAAAATGTAAATTCCTTTACCCAATGGATATGGATAGTGGAATTATACTGGCAAAACAAATATTTCTCAATCTGCTGAATTGCACAGTGCAAATTAAAGCGTATCTAATTGGATTCCCCCCAATATATAATGTTTAGCTGTTTTTGAATTGTGTATACACAGTATATAAAGAAACTTTGTGAGGTTTTAGACCAAAAACATACTAAGAAGACTTAATGCATGGCCAACGCATTGCATGCATGCAGTCCTCCTGTTGTGCAAACTGCATTAATGTAAAGTGGTAGTAAAACTCAATGCATAATGGTATGCTTTTTCACAAGATGGTCTAGTTATTACATTTTGATCTTTAAACAATGAATGCACTGTGTAAAAAAAAATAAAATGCTGCCTTAAATTTTAAGTACAATCAACTTGGATGTTTAAGTTATTTCAACTTAAATTACATTTAACTGACTTAAAAATGCATTGAATCTTGTATAATCGGGGAAAAAAAAGTTGAAAATCGCTTTGATGGACATTTTGATGAGGTAAAGCAATGTAAAAACATGTTGTCATAATTTATTGATCATATATATATATATATATATATATATATATATATATATATATTACAGTTCAGATTAATTGTTCACAGTGATGCATTTTGAAAATCGTACTTTTTCTCAGCCACCTGATTCTTTATTTTGTCACAAAATAAATAATCGTCCAGCTTATATGCAGTTGCTCCGACTTTATATATTATACAGTATATATTAAATAGCAAATTAACTGCTTGTCGCAAAATGTAAACCAGCTCTACGCAACTAATGCATGAAGATATTGACATATTATAAACATTAGCATCATGATTCCCTGTTAAGATTTCTTTGAAACAAGGTGTATTGTGAATAAGTTTCCTTTACGTAGGTTAAAATCATTAAAACTCCAGTTGAGTTGAGTTCACAATCATACTCATGTTTTAGGCCTAAAACCACAGATCAGTTCTGAAGATCAGTGTGCCGAGATCAACTTTCAAAGAAGGCTGTAAAAGGATTATAAAGTCACATGAAGGTTATAAAGCACTTTCTATACTATATGTTGAAGGAGATTTAAGGTGATAAACAGGAAAATCATTTCTATTAACTCAACCGAAAGTCCTTCCTGGTTCTGTGAGAAGCAGTTTCTCCAGACAGATTTGACGTGGAAGTGGCTGAAATGGCCCGAGTTGTCCAGACATTAACAGATGGGGATGAAGGACGTCACTTCTGAGAAAACCAACATGAAGTCACACAGAGAGTGTGCTGGAAGCCGTGTGACAAACCTTCAATCCATTTGGGAGAAAATGAGAGTAAAGTAAAAAAATTAAATTAAAGTTTTCTAAGTGAGGGAATGTCAATTTTAGAGAGTCTAAAAATAATGTATACATGTTTTGTTCATTTTAAGAACATTATTAATGACCAAATTAACATTCGTTTAATGTGGAAAGAACGTTTGTTCATAACCTTGCCAGAACATTCCCTGTTCGCTTTCCTGACCCAAAAACACACTTGCATCCTTTTGAAAACTGAAGCACATTTGCTGTGCGACTTAGCAACCAGCATTAAAACCCAGTTTATTTATAACGAAAGTTTAGAGATCATCCATCTGCATTTGGTGTTTTTGAAATGGGCCTAGTTGAGGAAGTTTATAACGCGTTGAGATGATGCTCAATGCCCTCAGCAGTTCGAGTCATAAAGTGAAGCGCTAATGAATATCAGTAGGTGTGTGTGTGTGTGTGTGTGGGAGGGAGCGTTTATCAGTCCATCTGAACAAACATACAGCGGATAAGATAAGGTGTGTGGAGAATGTCTTGCGTGACCTTGCTCTCCTCCTTCACTCCACAGGCACCTGCGAGCGCTCGGCATGCTGGGTAAAATAACACTGGATTTCGGAAACCGGGGCCTATTTGGAGTCTTTGCAAAACAACATCTGCCAGTTTGTGCAGCTGAGCTGTGTTTGTTTTGTCAGGGTGAGCAATGGGAGATTGGAGGTCTTCATTTTTGACAGGTTCAATCCCAATAAAGTTCTCATAGCAAACTGGACATTCATTTTCAAGCCGAGCGAACATATCTAGACGGCATCTTAGGGTGGTTCTTAAGTTATCCCTCTGATGCTCATCGCATTCGATCCGAAAAAAAAGATTTTTTTTTATTTCAATGAAATTAACGTATTATATTTTAGTTTAATAATGTTTTTTATTTAAAATTTTGTATTTTTATGGGATTTTATGGTGCTAAATTATATTTACGCTGTATTTATGACCCATTTATTCACTTTTTGAGTGTAGACCTGAAAATTACATTTCCAAGTTAAACTGTGGTAAATCTTGACTGCTTTAAAGCACAGACTGAAGTGTGATCTCTTCTTGAAGACAACACTTCACTCTAAAAAATGCTGGGTTGTTTTAACCCATCTTTGGGTCAAATATGGACAAACTCAGCCATTGGGTTAAATGTTTAAATTACATTTTTTAACTTTTGGGTTTTTTCCATATTTGACCCAAATTTGGGTTAAAAGTGTTTAAAAAAAGTTTTAAAGACTTTAAAAAAGTTACAGAATTTTACGTTTCGTAATGAAAATGTGCCTAAATGCTATTTTCATTTTTTGTGTTAAATCTAAATTTTCAAAAACATGTTTTTTTTCTAAAACCATGCAACACGAGATAAATATTGATTGTCAATATGTTGTTCAATACCAGAAGTGAAATATTTTATAATTATTATTAATATTTTACTATTATTTTGATAAGTCAGAACCAGTGCCGCCGCTCCCACCACGCGCATCACGCGCTGTGTGTAGGGCACCAAGTACTGAGAGGGGGCACCAAAAATATCCTAATGAAAATCGATCTTCAAACTTCTTGTTATAATCAGATTCAGCGCGTTCTTCATCTTCAATCCGCAGCGGCACCGAGCAGAGAGCACGTCAGAAACAGCTGACAGGGTGTGTGTGTGTTCAGAGCCTCATTGGTCTTTCACCGCTCGTCAATGTCAGAATATTTGAGATGACCAATCAAAATCGAAGTAGGCGGGCTTTATGTTCACAGACGCTGCTGAGCGCGAATTTTAACAGTGCAACTCGACGCTTCAGTGTACGGTCAAGTGCGAGATAAGATGTAAGTATATATTTGATCGTTTTTTTTTGGTCATAAATGTTAAACGAATGGCAATAATTAGGCAAACTAATATAGTTTTGTCTAATTTCGCCATTTTTAACTGAAAATAGGCCTATGTAACATATGGCCTACGTGTAGTTTAGGCTACTGTAATTATGAGGGGACAAGAAACATGAACAAAGCCTTTTTTATCATGTTATGCACAGTGTGTGTGTACATATTGAGAATAAAATACAAATTGTAGCCTTTAGTAAATTAAAAAAAATCCAACTTTTGGAGGGAAAGAGACAGGGCAAGATAAAAACAAAGAGAAAAAGAGTGTGATGCTGACGAGGAGAGAAAAATAATCAGCTGCCCACTGACATGGTTTTAAAGCTGTTATTATCGTTATTATTATTATTATGTTATTATTATATTTTTTGCCTTCACACCATCTTAAAATGCACATCTGTAGTTCAGAGAAATCCAAAATTTTCTCAGGAAACCCCGAACCCCCTAACCAGCCTGACTCAAATTCGGGACTATAGTGATTATAAAACCATGAAACCAACCAGGTAATGAAACTAGTTAATAGTAAGCATTACTAAAGTGTAACTTTATATATTTGTTATATTTTTTATATATATATATATATTTTTTATAAATCATACCCCCTAAATGAAAATGCTTTATTTTTGGAGGGGGGCATCATAAAGGAATTATGCTTCAGGGCACCAAAATGGCTAGCAGCGGCACTGGTCAGAACTGTTGAAGTGATGTAATGTGTGTGTGACTGATGGATGTAGTTCACTAGTTTTTGAAGCTACAGGGAGTTTGATGGAACATAATGCAAAAAAAAGTATATAAATGTGTGCGATTTTTGTAATCCATTGGCCCTCATGATCAAAGCCAGCCTCAGTGTACATATACGTGTGCTGTTTTATGCTTGATGATGAGAAAAGGCCTCTTCATATTTTGCGTAATATATGGTGATGTTGTAAAGCTTTCAGCTGTGAACTGAAACCGGAAGTGCTCCAACATTTCACCTGAAGCTTTTGAAGTGAGCTTTATAATGTAGTCGAAACTGATGTTCTCTTAATAAAACACCCAGGTCCATGGCAGCTCCCTGAATGATGCTTTTGATATACATTTCAGATGTATTGGTGCTAAAAGAGGCCATTTTTGTGTAGAAAGAATGGATTCAATGGAAATGTTCTGAAATTTCAGAAAGGATGTAACAAGATTATAAGAAAACTGGTAATACGGTAATACGATTATATCACACTTTTGAAATTCCGTGCCCTGCAAAAAGATTATTTTCTTACTTGGTATTTCTGTTTTATTTTCCCAATACAAATATCTAAACATTCTGACATCAAGATATCATTTCTTGAGAAGCAAAATTACTTAAAATATCATTTAAAACACCTTGAAAAATGATGAATTAAAACTTAATTCAAAGGGAAAACGGGAGTTTCATCAAAAACTCACTTAATTTTGATAAATTTTTCAGAAAACAAGACTTATCTCTTGAATATCTTACCATCTCAAGTAAATGTAACACTGTAAAAAAAATATGATTAATAAGTCATGTTTTTACTTATCAAACTCATCAAAACAAGTTAAGCAATTTAAAAAAACTTGTTTTAGTTGAAGTCAGTTCAATATAACTGCTAATTCTATTAACATTTTTAAATGTCGATATTGTTTACATTGATTTAGGAATGTTTAGAAATTTGAACTAGAAAAAAATGCTGAGTAAGAAAATATTTTTTTCTTATATATAAAGTTTGACACATTCACTCATGTTAGTCAATGCTCTGATTATAGAAAATCTTTCAAGACTTCAGCCCGTTGTTGTCTGAGTCTTTCTAAGGAAGCTCATCCACTTCTTTAGCATTATTTAATGGTTTGTTGAGTTTTATGATGAACACATGTGGAGCTCGTAGGACTGTGATCCCCCTGATGATGATCAGTGTGTGTGTGGAGTGTGTTCTGACCCGCACCTGTGCTCTGTTGGGATTGGGAAGGGTTAGTGTGAGGAATTCCACTCAACCAAAATGGGTCACAGAGATGCAGGACGACACACACAGCCCAAAATAAGTGCTTTCAACAGAGCAGGTGCATATTCACATAGTTAAAATCAAATATGTTTAGTTTGAGTAAAGTAAAGCTATGATGTTATGTCTGAATGTTTCTGGTTATATAAATGTTGAGGAAACATTCCATTTTGTAATCATTATGTGAACGTTACATTTGAATGGACATTCTAAATCAAGTAGGAACGTTCTATTAATGTTACTTTGAGGAACCTTGTTATGTTAGTTGGAAATAGTCAGGGTTATGTTTGTTTTTGTTTGTTCAGTTTCCATGGTTACCGTCATTATTCGTTTTACCTGTTTGTCATTCATTATTTGGTTATTTAAGCCTCATCCTTTCCTTCACCTGTTGTCCAGTCTGTGTTATGTTGAGATGTGTTTGCACAGTTTTCTTGCTTTTTGAGTAAGAATTAAACCTTCAGCTTCCCTGCATGTATCGTTACAGTAATAGAATCGTCTGTTTATATCGGGTTGATTCTGATCAGCTAATGTCATTCATCTGAGCTGTGAGGCCGTATTGTACAAGGAACATTCGAATGATTAAAAATGTCATTAATAGAATCACGCTTTTTTTTCAGGCCACAAGCGCCCAATTACCGTTGTGGAGTAGATGTTAATTAGAGTTATGTCAGGCAAATTCTGTTTAAAAGATGAATCCTGTGTAGAATGGCGTTTCAGTGAAACAGATGTTCGTGAGCGTCTTTATGACGCAGTGGTCTTCAATCTTATATTCAGGCCATGTTCTGTGTAAGTGGGAACGTTATATAAATCGTATAGCATCATTTGAAACAGAAATCACTGTGACAGATGATCGAATGTAATGCAAAATGATGAATACAAGGATTTAAGGTTACAAAAACACTGAAAATGAATAAACACATGATAATAAAATGCAACACAGCAGAGAACTTTACTTCCACAAGTGACCTATTTCTCAGGCAAACGATATTTGAACATAAATGCCTTGAATGTACACTGTAAAAATGAATACGCTTTATCTAATCAATAAAATTGTGGCAACAGATTACAAGCAATATTTAATTAATTTAATTGAACAAATTAGAATTGAGTAATAATTAATCAAATTATTCCTTAAAAGTTAACCATTTAAAATGAGTAAAGTTTACACCAAAAAATTAAACAAAAATATCTGAAAAACAGGAAGATGTACAAAGATTAATTAAGAACTCTTTATTTTATATTGCCAACATTGAAGACACCTGATGTTAACAAGCAGAATCACTGAAGGAGAAAACCTAAAACAAACACTGATCATCATAATGGTGACTTAAAAGTAAGTTTTACTAAAATTTAAATGGTTTACTTTTTAAGAAATTAATTGAATTAATATTATTGCATGTAATCTGTTGCCCCATTTTTTTATTGGATAAAGCGCAATTCATTTTTCACAGTCGCATTCAAGTCGCTTTTTATAATAATGCATGCCAAATGCATGAATGTAAATATGACAGGTTATTGTAAAATACCAGGGTTTGATGATGTCAACCAAAAAGAATAATGAGCAATGATGAATTATCCACAGTTATAATTTCATGTTGACCTGTGATAGGGAGAGGCGAGAACATGCCGGTTCGTTGTGTTGAGCATCAGGGTGTGTGAGAGGCACTAGATGACACTTCTTCTAACTAGGTCAGTGTTTCCCACAGCCTGAGACTCGCTCTGTAAATCATCTTGACCCCGTTTTGAGTTGCATTAATGACTGTCGTCATTTAAAGAATTGCATCTTGCTTTGTATATGGAACAGATTATGGTGCTGAAAGGGGATTTGAATCCAGATTTGCAGATTACTTTATAATGGTGAAGGTTGGGATATGAATACATTAGTCCAGACGAAAGCTTTTTAAAAAGAGATTATTCTTCCGTCACATGCTCTAAAGCCACTTTCGTTTGCTCTTCAAGAGACAATCACGAACAGAATCAATGAGAAGCCAAACACACACACACACACACACACTGTTTTTCACGTTCCCTAAAGGATGAGCCGCTAGAAGCCGCGGGTCAAAAGGTCTCTGGCTGACAGAGATCCCACCGATGGGAATGACTTCAGAGACATGACACGATATTTACTCCGTCACGAGTCCCGAGAGGCACATTAAGAGTTCACATGTGTGTGTTTGACTGCGAATACAATATAAATGTCACCGAAAGGAAATTCTGCTGTAATGAGATCAAATCATAGACTTTTTTAAAACATAATTTGCAAAAATTATGTATTTCAGTCTTACCTTGTTTTATTTGAGATCTGTTTTGAGACTCTAAAAAATGCTGGGTTGTTTCAACCCAAATGTTGGGTTAAAAATACAATTAAAAAATGTACAGCTGAAAGTGAAAGTTGAAGTTTGGATAAAATTTGAAATTCCATATTTAACCCAACATTTGGGTTTGTCCATATTTGACCCAAATTTGGGTTCAAACAACCCAGCATTGTTTAGAGTGTAAGAATAACTTTTAATAATATTCAAAGATGAACACTTACTGGACTGAACAAATAAGTTTACATTATTATCCATACATATATTTTTTTCAATCATGATAAAATGTGAGTATCAATTATGATCCATCTGGCTTTGAGGAACGTTTATTTGTTCATCTCTCAATCATCATTGTATTGCATTGCATTGTTGTTCTCAATTTTGTATTAATTTTGTAAAATGTTTAGGTGTTGGGTATGGAAACACTGGTATGAAAATATAAATCTTTATATTTAAAAGCCGATAACCGATATATTGGCCGATAAATCTTCACTCCATATTTTTATATAGTTTTTGAGAGCCTGATTAAAAAAAGTCTCACCATTAAAAGCCATATCCCAAACACACAATTATAATGATGTAATATGATAATTTCATGTAGTCATGCAGTAAAAATGAGTATGTATATATATATATATATATATATATATATATATATATATATATATATATATATATATATATATATGTTGTTTTAGTATTATTTATACACTATTGAATTTGCTTGTATTTAAAAATTTTTTATTATTTTTTATTTAATCTACATTTTAGTCGTTTTGGTTATTAATATTTCTAATCAGCTTCATGTATTTTTATTTCAGTTTTGGTGAAAGTATATTTCTAGTTTTTTTTTGTTTTTGTTTTTTGTTTTTTTGAGAAAAAATGTGAGATATGATTTGACAATTTTGAGGAATAAACAAGCAATTACGATAATTAAGCCACAATAATGTTTCGTATTGCGGTGGAATGGAGTGTTTATTATCACGTAATTGGACATTTCAATTGTAAAATGTTTTGTCCCCATTTTTGTTTTCTTGCATGTTCAAAGCATCTCGCCAGGACGAGATATCTCGCTGATCTGACATCCTCAGTTTGATGTGGTCTTTCAGGTCAAGATCTTTCGAGGGAGATGTTTTGAGTCACAGAGAGATTATGATTATGATAATAACACGCTGGTTAGTCCCAGGTGAATAAAGCAGCAGTACTGCAGGGGTTCGTCCGTGTTCTCTCGCACGCGTGTTGAAATGAAACATGTTTGTCTTATGTAACCCCTTTGAGAGCGTCCCGGTAAAACACAATGATTATTCTAACTGAGGTCAACGACTGTGAAATGTTCATGAAGGAAAATACAACATTATTATTCTAATGCAGTCAGTCACATTTTGCCATGCACTTATCAGCTTTGATGCATTGATGCATATACTTTTAAGTAATGCATTGAATGAGATTTGTTTGCATTGCAAAAATAATTTTGGGGGTTCTACATATAAGCTTTAATTTCATCAGGTAAACGTCTTAGTAGGGCAGGTTTGTAAATTATGAAGAAGCAGCCATAAACTGACAGAAAAAGCTTTAATTTCCTTGACACAGTTACAGTAACAGTTGTGTTGCCAAGTCTGTGATTTTCCTGCAGATCTGGTTTTACACTGTAAGTATTTGAGAAACGGTCCATCTTTTCGAACTGAATAGTCTGTTTTAAAGCCCTTCTTGGCTATGGCAAGCCAATTTGATTTTTATTCATTCCCAGGATATGATTTCTTGATATCAATGATTACATTTTCACTAGTTAAAATATTAATTCTTGCTATCAGGAATTCAATTTCCACTAGTAAAAATGTTAATTATATACAATTACGCCACCACTCGCAGAGATACGAATTATTGATATCAACCACTGTAAAAAATAATCCTGTAAAAAAACGGTAAACTACTGGCAGCTGTGGTTGCCAGCATCATACTGTAACTATACTAGAATTTGAAAGTGATTGCAGTACCAGTTTTGGCCACAATATTACCTACAGCTCCTTTAAAAATATCCTGGCTAATTCATGAGGCGTTAACAAAGGCCTTCTGAAGCAGAGAAAAATATCCATATTTATAACTTGATAAACTAATCTATAATCTTTTGGCACCATATGATGGTTTTTGGAAGCATATTTTTTAATTTAGGTGATTTTTTTTATTTAGGTCTATAGAAAACGTTTTAAAAAGTGCATTTCACTTTGACTCTGATGCACAAGAATCAATATAAGGTCATTTTGCATATTTCTTTTGCATATGTCCAGTGAGCATGCAATTCCTTGGTGAATATCTGAGATAATGCATTATCACTGAACTGTGTCCACTGTATGAGAGGCGTATTTCCCCCGGTCCCCGAACGCATGACAGGAGATGAGGCCCTCCATGCGGATCTAATCGATGAACATTAGCATGTTTGAGCATTGCAGCGTGGGAAAGTTCAATGTGAACTTGTTTTAGAAGCAAAGCTGTTTAGTGTTTCCTCTTCCGCTCTTAACAGTCTCCGTACTCTTGAGAAAACACTCTTGTGTCGCGCCGTGATTGGAAAAGAAATTTGATCCTCATGGATTGCGCGTAATAATCTTAGGCATGCACGCAGGTTGCCTAGCAACAGCTCTCTCTCTTTCACACACACACACTCTGTTTTGGCACAATGAGATCTTGATGGCTCTCCACTGCACCTCTTAGATTAAAAACAATCAAATGTTCTTTTTGAGATCATAACCAGAGAAGGAAATATAGTTAACTGGATAAATAACTGACTGGATATGGAACCATGGGGTTTAGGATTTGATGCTTAAGTCTGCAATCAAAAGTCAAATGGCTCTTTCCATATGAAATAATTTCATGGCAAATGATCTGAGCTGCTTTTTAGCTCTATACTCGTACTGGATGACGACTATCGAAATCGCATTAGCAGCAAATCAGCGTTTTATAATGATTTCTGAAGGATCATGTGACAGTAAAGACTGGAGTAATGATGCTGAAAATTCAGCTTTGATCACAGGTTATGAATTATGTTACTGTAAATAATAATCGTGATTTTAACAGTAAAAAAATGCTACAGTGCAAAACTGTTAATTGGTTAACAGTTGGTTGGTTGTCAGACAATGGGACAAAACAGATATCAAAAGGTTGGCAAATCAACATTTTATCAGACAATGAAATACAGTTTATTACTGTAAATTTTAAGTTAAGTCTGGAAAACCATTAATGTTCTTACCGTGATAGTGTGCATTTAAGTTGAGTTTGTAAAACCATTAACGTTCCTACCGTGATAAGGGTTAATTACTGTAAATTTTAAGTTAAGTCTGTAAAACCATTCAGTTCCTACCGTGATATGCTTTATTACTGTAAATTTTAGGTTAAGTCTGTAAAACCATTAACATGATACTGTGATACGATTTATTACTGTAAATTTTAAGTTAAGTCTGTAAAACCATTAACATGCTGTGATACGATTTATTACTGTAAATTTTAAGTTAAGTCTGTAAAACCATTAACGTTCCTATACCGTGATGTGGTTTATTACTGTAAAATTGAAATAAATATGCGAAATCTAAAAATACCAAAAATATGAACAAAATCTATAATCTTTATATAAACCATATCTCAATGGGGGTTTAATAACACTGATGTCTGGGTATTAAACCCTTGTTGTTGATGATGAAACAAACTAATCTTAATGGATAAAATCAGTCACACCCTTTTATTTTATTTTTTTCTTTCCAAACAGGAGGTCACATGGTTGCAAATTTCGTTTTCTGTTAAGTCTATTAATAGTTAAAGTTGTAGCCGAAAAAGTTGTAACCGAATTGGTTAAGGGCTCCAAACTCTGAGTCAGCATTCTCCCAGTGTCCTTTCCCTGGTTACACACACACACACACACACACACACACACACACACACACACACACACACACACACATGTTAAAGACTGCCATCTGTTTGGAGGTGAATGTGTGTCCTGGAATGTGTCAGGGATTATCTTCTAAAAGCGTAAATGCATCGCTGGCCTTCCCGTAACTTTAGCTGTTTGGAAATGACAGTGTGCAATGAGAACTGTCCCAGTCAGTCACACACAAAGGAAACCCCTCCAGGAGTGTGTTTCCCGAAAACCATCATTCCAACCATAGGGTTCCGACGAACATTCGCAAACAGCATCGCAAAGTTGTGTGTGTGAGCGACAGATCTCGACCTGTGGTTAGAAGAGTTTCTAAATTGCATGACATGTGGACTCAATAAATCATGATCTTGAGCAAAATAAGCAAGCTGGCATTCAGTGCAACCTGTGATGTGGTTTATTACTGTAAATTTTAAGTTAACTCTGTAAAACCAGTAATGTTCCTACTATGATACGGTTTATTACTGTAAATTTTAAGTTAAGTCTGTAAAACCGTTTAGTGAGATTATAGTCTCTGTGGTCTTTTACTTGTAAATCTAAGTCGTATTATTATCTTCCATTGGTGTCACAGCCTGTCTGAGAAACAACTAACATATTATTTAAAAGATGTGAGATAAACATGTAATTTTTCTTTCCTATGGGATAATACACAATCCTTTTTTGGTCAAAGCCACACAGGCAACCCTGAGCAAATGAACGGCTCAGCTTTTGTATGTTTTGTTTGCTATAGTCTTCATTTTGTGTGTGTTCATTAAACGCAGCTTCGCCTCACCTCGTGTGTTTAAAGCTCGATGATGTCATTGACAAACAGGCGTGTGAACCTGATTCTACTAAAGACATGTTCCTGGATCAACATTCCAGTCGACCAATCAGATTTGAGGGATAAGTCAAGTTTAGGCTTAAACCAGGGATAGGTGCTTCTATCATTTCACTCTGAGCTTATGTGTAGGGTTATAGGGTTAGGACTAATTTTCGGAGAGGAATGTTGTTACATGATTGGCAAAAAATCATGACAAAAAATTGGCACACATTCACACAGATTCTTTTCTCCTTCGCTTACTCGCTTGTTTCCTCAGTAAGTCATTCAGTAACTTCTCTGAGTCTGAGAGTGAATCACCGGCTCAGCCCACCGAGTGCAACTGTTACATAAGAAGTGTCCACCAGCTGACCGAACGCTCTAGCCAATCACGAGCAAACCTTTCCCAGTGACGGGAATGGAATGCAACTCAGAAGAAATTCTGAAGGAACGTTCCCATTACGCTTGCGGAGCGATGAAATGGAATGTGCACATGCATAACCAAAAAAAAGCATTTTTAAAATGGTTTTGATAATTTAATTTAATTAACATTGGGAACGACCATATTTTGTCAGCTGGGATCCCAAATGAACCAGCTTGTTTCGCAGCCTTTGCCAAGTTGAGAGACTAAAGCTATTTCTCTCCAGGTTTATGAATAAAGCTGTTTTGAAGCACTAAGCTCTTTAAATGTTGAGCTTTGTTCTGATTGTAAATCTGCCATGCTAATTGTGCATTGAGCCTTGTTTGTAGATGCTGTTTTTGTGGAGAAATGAGCAGTTTGTAAAACAGGAATTCCCGTCTGGCGAATAAATCCATCTTGTGAATCTTGTGAAGTGGTCAGACTTTACATCTGTGTTATTCTGAGAGCGTTATAGCCAAAGCTGCCCTGACCGACTCAAAACTCACAATAAATGCTTTCCATGCTCTGGATCTGCACCGTCTAGTGTTGAAACCTTAAAAGTGCTCTCAGCATTGGCTGAATTAAGCCACTGTCTGTTACAATAACCACGGTTACAGGACTAATAAAGGAGTGGTTCACGTTTGCTGATAATTTACCCACCCCATGTCATCCAAGATGTCCATGTCTTTCTTTCTTCAGTCGAAAACAAATTAAGGTTTTTGATGAAAACATTCCAGGATTTTCTCCATATAATGGACTTCAATGGGAACCAAACCAAATTGGTGGGATTGGGTGACATGGGAGTGAGTGAACTACTCCTTAAATCTCGTAGAATATATATATATATATATATATATATATATGTGTATATATATATATATATATATATATATATATATATATATATATATATATATATATATATATATATATATATATATATATATATATATATATATATATATTTATTTATATATATATATATATATATATATATATATATATATATATATATATATATATATATATATATATATTGAGTGATTATTGCGTGAACCCGCAGTATAATAATACTTTTCTCTGTTTTGAGTTTATACATGTGTGTTCTTCCTTCTTTTGTAATTCTGCTTTCTTGCTGTTTATAGGTAAGCGAAGATGTCTGAGGGCAAAACTGTTCAAGCATAATGAGTGTTACACATAAATTAGCGGGCTAAAGCATAGAAGGCTGGAATAATTAATAATACAAATATTAATAAAATACTTTTCAAATGAAATGATTGCCCTATATTTTAGGTCGATAAAGTTTTTATTTAATATTTTGTATTTTTAAGGGGTTTATGGTACTGAAATATATATTTATGCAGTAGTTATGCATTTATTCACTGTTTGAGCGTAGATCTAAAAAAAATATTTCCAACTTAAACTGTCAATCATCTTGAAAAAAAGATGACATCATCTCTTTTAAAAGATGACACTTGTCAGATTATTGCGATTAAGTGGTTTTGGTTTTAAAAAAAGTTATGCATTTTACATTTAGTATTATAAAAAATGCACAGAGCCAATTTAAATAAAACATAACAAAATATATATATATATATTTTGCAAAACATTTTGCAAGAACACAAAACACAAGAAACACAAATTGCAAGAAAATTAAAGGAAAAATCCAAACAAACTCTTCTACCCTTCTAGGTTGAAAGTTCTGATATGATTTATCTTTGTAATTTTTTACAACACAAAAACGAGCTGTTTTAACAGGTGTATGTGTGTGTGTGTGTGTGTGTGTGTGTGTGTGTATCAAGCACACAGTAAAACATTAATATTGTGAAACATTATTACAATACAAATAGCTAATTTCAATATAGTAAAGTGTAATTTATATATTGTGATCAAGATCATAACTCCAGTCTTCAGTGTCACATGATCCTTCAGAAATCACTCTAATATGAGGATCTGATGCTCAAGAAACATTTCTGATTTCTGAAACTGAATCTTAACATTACTGTCACTTCTGATCTGGCGTTCCTGTAGACCACATGGTCTGATGTCCTCATTCCCGTGTGAACTGATGAACGTGTTTATGATCATTGTGTTCTTCAGCCAGGGATCAAACACAGATATAAACCAAGGGTTTGCTGTGTGGAAGACTTAGACAAGTCAAGAAGTTCAGGATGAGATCAATCATTAATGGTGCTTGTAGGCCTAATGTTAATAACTGCTCATAGGGTTACACTTTAATTTGATGGTCCCCTTTAGACATTCTTCATGACATTCTCCTAGACAAGTAACTTTGCTAGCAGTCATTAGAGTATTAGTGGACTGTTAAGTTAAGGTGAGGGGAAATAGCCTCCTGAGATCAGTAGAAAGTCAATTGAAGAGCATCAAAATTAAACTTCATGTTAATCCCGATCAGGGCTAAAACAGTTTCACCAGAGAACTTAGTCAAGCCCTTATGGGACAATGTTTCACAAAGGTTTCGGTAGAGTGCTTTTCCATGACCCAGTGTGACATATA
This sequence comes from Hybognathus amarus, assembly GCA_030378365.1. Taxonomy (NCBI): domain Eukaryota; kingdom Metazoa; phylum Chordata; class Actinopteri; order Cypriniformes; family Leuciscidae; genus Hybognathus; species Hybognathus amarus. The sequence goes on along the minus strand of JAQIUQ010001614.1, from coordinate 104,561 downwards.
GTGTTTGTTGTGTCAACCTGCTAGATCTTTACTTTCGCTATCCATTCTGTGTTCAGACGGTCGTGTTACTCTTTGGTACGTTTCTGCTTTCTCCTGCTGTTTATAGGTAAGCAGAGACGTCTCGAGGGCAAAACTGGTCAAGGTTCACGGGCAAAGCGTAATCGGTGTCATGCAAATAAATTAGCAGTACAGAGTACAGATATTTAAAAGTTTAATGATGGATAATACATAATGGAAATGGTTACATATTAACAGACATTTTATTTATAACTTATGCGTATGTAAGCTGGTTGCTTTTTTGCACATGCATTTTCCTTTTCCTTTGTATTGTTGTGGTTTTTTAATTGTTATCTTTGATTTTTTTTTTCCCCATTATGTTACACTGCCATTCAAATGTTTTGGGGTCGGTAAGATTTTGTGGTGAAAATCCAGCTTGTATGTGGCTTTAAGACAAATCATGTGTAAATTCATAAGTCGACAGCTTTGCTGAGTATTTCCTTAAAACGGCAAGACAGTCTTAAAAACACGGTTTGAAATCGCTGGTGTTTCTGACGTCACAAACGACCTTGTAACCAATTCGGATCAATGTGTGATCGCCAACCAGTGGATATCTGAGTGGAGGCGGAGCTCATTTGCATATTCATAGAACCGCGTATACTAAATGAGGCAAGGGTGTCGAGTTACATGCAAGCTATTTTTAAAGCATGAATCATTTTTTTCAAAGAATAATTTCAATATGTAATTTTAGTAATAAAATAATTTCAGACTCTTTTAAAGATTTTTAAAGTTCCTTCAATTGAATTGAAAGAAATCTCTCCTTGCTCACCAAGGCTTTTATTTGATCAAAAATTGATTAAAAACAGTGGAATAATAATCAACTTTAAAATAACCATGCAGCCATTACTTCGTGTCACGTGATCCTTCAACAATCATTCGAATATGCTGATTTGCAGTTTTGAAACATTTTAAATATGTTTACTAATACTGACACTTTTGACCATTTGAATGCATCCTATTAATTTCTTTCCAAAACTCCCCAAACTTTTGTAGCGTTAACGCTCGGCTCATTTTTTACACACAGTCACGACACGAGGGATTTTCTGCTTAAAGGATATAATTACTGAAAAGATGTTTGTTTGCAGTAAGAGGCCAGATGTAATTTACCCCTGTGCAACATATATTTTATGCAAGTTATGCAACAATGAACCAGATAAAATACTATCTATCTTCATCACAAAAAATAATTTGTTTGACTCTTCTGGAGGATTTTCTAAGGATAAGTTACTCTCTCCTCTTCTGTGTTTACACTCGCAGCGCTCAATCCGTCACAATTAGTGTCTATTTTTGCTATAGGCATGTGTATAATGAGAGGTTGAGAAGTGCAGCGGATGAATGTAGGTGACTTCCCTGGAAAAGAAGAGTGGAAAATTATTTTCAGGGACAAAGTGGGCAGATAGAGGTGGGGGTGACGTCTGGTAACCTGAACCCTGGAGACACAAATCTTAGGTAAAGTTACGGTCTCTGAGAGCGAACAATGCTCTCTCACATGCGACACAATACCCCTTATATGCGAGCGAGCTGAGAGATTCGGGTCTCCGGGGACGGAGACGCAGTGAAGGACATCTTGTGCTGAGTTTCCTCGAGTGTGATTACAGGTGCCTTAGAATGGTCCTTTTAAAGGAGTAGCTCACCCCAAAAACCACAATACGGTCACCATGAACCCAGGGTTCTATATAGAACCATTATTTTTGGTAAAAGGTTCTATTGGCCAAGTACAGAACCCCAGGGTTCTGATATAGAACCATTTTTTTGGTAAAAGGTTCTTTTGGCCAAGTACGGAACCTCAGGGTTCTATATAGAACCATTATTTTTGGTAAAAGGTTCTATTGGCCAAGTACGAACCCCAGGGTTCTATATAGAACCATTATTTTTGGTAAAAGGTTCTATTGGCCAAGTACGAACCCCAGGGTTCTATATAGAACCATTTTTTTGGTAAAAGGTTCTATTGGCCAAGTACGGAACCCCAGGGTTCTATATAGAACCATTTTTTTGGTAAAAGGTTCTATTGGCCAAGTACAGAACCCCAGGGTTCTATATAGAACCATTTTTTTGGTAAAAGGTTCTATTGGCCAAGTACAGAACCCCAGGGTTCTATATAGAACCATTTTTTTGGTAAAAGGTTCTATTGGCCAAGTACGGAACCCCAGGGTTCTATATAGAACCATTTTTTTGGTAAAAGGTTCTATTGGCCAAGTACGGAACCCCAGGGTTCTATATAGAACCATTTTTTGGTAAAAGGTTCTATTGGCCAAGTACAGAACCCCAGGGTTCTATATAGAACCATTTTTTTGGTAAAAGGTTCTATTGGCCAAGTACAGAACCCCAGGGTTCTATATAGAACCATTTGTTTGGTAAAAGGTTCTATTGGCCAAGTACAGAACCCCAGGGTTCTATATTAGAACCATTTGTTTGGTAAAAGGTTCTATTGGCCAAGTACAGAACCCCAGGGTTCTATATAGAACCATTTTTTTGGTAAAAGGTTCTATTGGCCAAGTAGCAGAACCCCAGGGTTCTATATAGAACCATTTTGTTTTGGTAAAAGGTTCTATTGGCCAAGTACAGAACCCCAGGGTTCTATATAGAACCATTTGTTTGGTAAAAGGTTCTATTGGCCAAGTACAGAACCCCAGGGTTCTATATGAGAACCATTTTTTTGGTAAAAGGTTCTATTGGCCAAGTACAGAACCCCAGGGTTCTATATAGAACCATTTTTTTGGTAAAAGGTTCTATTGGCCAAGTACAGAACCCCAGGGTTCTATATAGAACCATTTTTTGGTAAAAGGTTCTATTGGCCAAGTACAGAACCCCAGGGTTCTATATAGAACCATTTTTTGGTAAAAGGTTCTATTGGCCAAGTACAGAACCCCAGGGTTCTATATAGAACCATTTTTTGGTAAAAGGTTCTATTGGCCAAGTACGGAACCCCAGGGTTCTATATAGAACCCAGAGGAACCCTTTTTTTAAAAGTTCCTTTCAGGGGTTCCAAATACGTAGCGCTGATAGAACCTTTTCTTCTAAGAGTGTCCTAGAAGTGACATACTGCTTTCTGCAGTGTTCTTCACAGAGACACTGCCTTCTTTCACAGTTGTCATGTTTACTATTCTCTCTCATTCTCTCTCTCTCTCTCTCTCTCTCTCTCTCAGCGTCTGACTTTTACCTCCACACTCACAGCTGCGTGCCTGAGAGAGACACTCAACACTGCGCATTGCACATTGATGAGCAGAAGAGCACACTTACAACGCTGACATTCATATCATGAAAATATAGAAGAGAGACTAGAATGTCTCAATCTGGGGTGACAGACGTGTGTGTATGTGTGTGTGTGTGTGTGTGTGTGTGTGTGTGTGTGTGTGTGTGTGTGTGTGTGTGTGTGTGTATGGGTGGTTCAGTTAAACCCTACATTACGAGGACAAAATATCCCCTCAAAGATGAGAATATCCCAAATCCTTGTCCTTGTGGGGACAATTTTGAGGAAACCAGCTTATAAATCATACTGTGATATTTTCTGAAAATGTAAAAATGTTTTCTATGAGGGGTCGGGTTAGTGTAAAAAACATTATGTCTTGAAATTAAACATGAAAACATAATGTGTGTTTGTGTGTGTGTTGCACTCTCCACCTCTGCCTCTTGATGGAAATTGACAGCTTTGTCATCCTGAAATAATGGCTTTTTATTTTTATTTTTTTGTCCGGATATTGTATTATATATTCTGGTTTGCATCTCTCCAATACCATAATAGTCAAGCACCTTTCTTTGGTAAAGTAATTAATACCCTGTTGCATCACATTGTTTGTGATGTTTGTATGAGCCAGACATTATAGCATTAGATGTCCTTTTCCTCAGAGCGACGAGGCTCGTTTGCATTGGTGTTTATAGAGCGGCTGCTGTAATCACGTGTGCCAGAGAGATACAGTACGAGCCCTTCCCCCTTCACGAGCCACTTCAACACATCATCCTTCCTTTTAGTCAATAATCCCTGTGTCAGACACACCAATCATGGGATGAAGCACTGGAACCGGATCGCTAAATAATAGTTTTCACTGTTTAAGGGTATTATTAGCTGTTACCTGATTTGACCCAGGCATTGCTGTTTTCAAAGACTAGTACAGTAATACTGTATATACTCGATTATTCAGCTCTGCTAACTCGCAAATTGCCTACTTAAGTATATAATGTTTCCTTTCAGAGACTGGACTGCTTCTTTAAAACAAGTTAGGTATCTATTTAAAACCCCGTTTCACGATCCAATCAAGTTAATGAGTGCCAGACCTATAAGGAAACAAAAATGTAACCTCTAAAATGATGATATAATGAGGCTGATCGTCACTGTTGACTTTCCCACAACCCTGTGTTCACCTTGAATATCTGCACACTTCATCCCTTTCTTCCTAAAGCATGCTGTCATTAACAGGCTCCTGGTTTTCCTGGACTATTTACCAAACAAATGGATGCAAACTCAAAGGGAAATGTGCAAAGCATGCTCACCAACATATAAGTGGTGCTAAGCTGCTGAAAAGCATAAATATGGCCTCAACTTAATCCACTGTTGACAGAGAAAAGATAGCAAGCCGTTTACAAAACACGCACAAAGCCTATGCAAAACTCACATTCTTGAGATACGTTTATGGCCGTGTGCAAACTTAGTTTGATCTATCAGATTTATTACTGGGTGTTGAATGGCAAAGGACACAATTTACTCAGTCATTCATCAAGTGGACAAAGGTCATAAAAATAATGCTGGTTCCTGATCATTGGCAAATAAATGATTCATGATGAGGACTAATGGAAGATTTTTATTTTAAATACTAGTAAAATGTTGTGTAAAATACCACAGGAGCTCTACAAGACTATTATAGTTCCCCATCTTGGTGTCAATGACATGACCTACCTGTTTGGATGAAGGTTGAATAAATGTTAAAGCTCGATGACAGCAGGCAAACTCCTCCCTAATCTCCTCAAAACTCCTCCTTGAAACAGGTGAGTTGGCGGGGTATAAATTTTGTGAACCTGGCTAGGACACACAGGAGCTTTTTGTCTCCGGAGAGGCTATCAGGAGAACGACGACATTTAAAAACCACAAGCTTTAGATTTCGATTTGGAATAAACAAGGAAAATGGGGCTTGGCGTGAGTGGACCATATTTAATTATACTGCCAGTTTGCTTTCCTGCTCTTTTTGCTCCTTATATATCTCATGCTCTGCTTATTTGAAATCCGCAATGTGTTTATTGCTTATGCAAAGTATTGTTATTCCTGATAGACGGGGAATGATAAGTACAAATTGGCGGCAACTTCAGAGGATGGAGCCAAAATGCCAAAAAAGGGAAAAACAAGCAGAAGGACATGGACGATCTTAAAAAAGAAGTGGATCTGGTGTGCATTTAGAAAATACTCATTGCATTAACATACTTTAACACTTTCAAGGTCACAGATTTCAAGGCTCTTTTTCTCTTCCACAGGACGACCACAAGTTGACGCTGGACGAGCTTCACCGCAAATACGGCACTGACCTGACCAGGGTGAGTTTAGGGAAATCTTATAGCATCTGAAATAATTAATGCATCTTTGATCTGATTAGCTGAGCATAAACGATTATTGTTAACTCTTTTCTGTCAAATCAAAGCGTTTTTACTCAAAATGTAAAAATACATTTCGCGTCCGAAGATGTTAACCAGATCACAGAAGACATGTTCAAGGCAAAACAGTAGATTATGTATTGGAAACAGTAGATTATATGTATTGAAAACAGAAGATTATAAATTGGAATGGAAAACTTCTAATTCAAGCACTTGCAACTTATCTAACTATGAATCTGAAACCTATGTGCATACTATTATTCGAGCTGTCCTGAAGCAAACCGTGTCCGACTGTTAGCTCCGCCCCTACATGGACCAAACCCTCTCCCCGACCTTGACCTTCACGTCACTCCAACACCTCAAGGACAGCATGCCCCTTTCAGTCATTACAGAACATCTACCTTTAGTCTCATATTTATGTTTTTATTAATCCACAGCTCAGATTAGAGCTTGCTTACCATGCAACAACTCATTGACTCATTTTTTAAAATCATTTTTGGCAGGGCTTGTCTTCTTCCCGTGCAAAGGAGATCTTAGCTCGCGATGGGCCGAATGCACTGACCCCACCTCCTACGACTCCAGAATGGGTCAAGTTCTGCAAACAGCTCTTTGGTGGGTTCTCAACGCTGCTGTGGATTGGTGCGATCCTTTGTTTTCTGGCATACGGAATCCAGGCTGCCTCCGAAGACGAACCCGCAAATGACAATGTACTATAGAGCCAAATTGGTCTTCTCTTAATTATGCATAAACAGTTGATATGTCAACAAACATCAATTATTCGTAGAATAATTAGTAGAATCATTTTTGCAGCTTTACCTTGGGATTGTGCTTGCTGGTGTTGTCATAATCACGGGATGTTTCTCATACTACCAAGAAGCCAAGAGCTCTAAGATCATGGAATCTTTTAAGAACCTCGTTCCTCAGGTACTGAAATTTAAAAATTATTCTGATAGACATTTTGGCTCTCACAAAAAAACTAGACGTTTTAAAACATTCTGATTTTGTAGCAAGCCCTGGTTGTGCGTGATGGAGAGAAAAAGAACATCAATGCTGAGGAGGTAGTCGCTGGAGATCTTGTGGAGGTCAAAGGTGGAGACCGAATCCCAGCTGATCTTCGTATCATCTCTGCACATGGATGCAAGGTAAGACCTAAAGCTAATTAGAATGGGGAAAGTAACATGTTGAAAAGACTGGCATAGATATGTTGTGTTTTGAATGCTGGTCGCCACCAAAGAGGCCTCTTAAGAAGCGTAACCAGAACGCTTTTGTGTTTGGCTAACTGGTTGCTATTAGGGATGCACGAAAAAATTGACTGATACCGATAACCGATAATTCTTTATATTTCAAGGCCGATAATCTATATATTGGCTGATAAATCTAAATCCAAATTTGTATATGTTTTTAGAGCCCGATTACAAAAACAAAAGTCTCACCATTAAATACCATGTCCCAAGAACACAATAAGGCTATAATGTTCGTATTATAATTTTATTTATCAGCCCATTCTCGTCATATACAGACGCTTTTGACATCAATAACACCCTTTAGCGTCAATATGAGACTCAGATATATATGGGCCAGAAGGCGCCTCCTAGTGGTCTAACCCTAAACCTACCCCAGAACTAAACCTACCCATAACCGAACAAAGCTCTGTGCGTGTTAAATTGACGCTAAAGGGTGCCATGTGCGTTGGATTTAGACGAAATTTCAAAAGTGTCTCTATGTGACGCCCTAGGAAGAGAACAAGTTGCAGAGACTTGCGGTGCACATGTTCCACTTAACTGTATTTCCGTTCTTTGAAGAGATTCCAATCATATTTCAAGCAATTCAAAACCATCATGGCGAACAGTGCAGATATCTCAGCTCCAGGAAATTATCCATTATTTTTCAGCTTTTATATATCGGCCAAATTTTCTTATTGGGCCGATAACAATAACATATATCTGCAGATACCAATATGGTGGCTGATGCCTAGTTACTATGCAAGTCAACCAAGGTTTTGTTGGTGAACAGGTTGTCTATGCTGGCCTACCAGCGAGACCATGGGTGTCCAAACCCATGCTCCTGGTGGGCCAATGTTTTACAGCATTGGACACCCCTGAACTGAGACCAACACCAAACCAGTACTAACCAGCATAAATAAGCCTGGACCAACATGCATATTCATGGAAATCTTCCTTCCTTCTGTGCAGGTGGACAACTCTTCACTCACTGGTGAATCTGAACCCCAGACTCGTGCTCCTGACTTCTCCAATGAAAATCCCCTGGAAACCAGAAACATTGCATTCTTCTCTACCAACTGCGTTGAAGGTACGATGATAAGACAGCTAAAGTTTGTTGGATAACAAAAATGACAGAAATATAGCTGCAAGCAAGCAGCAATTAAAAGGGTTCAAGCGCTTTAAGGACATTAAGCACATGCGTATAAAGGTGTTATGTTTTATTTTTCATAGATGGAAAATACCATTTAAATATGTTTTAAAAGCTTATGTAACAGTTATTGAGGTTGAGTCAAGAACCTAGGACTAGGTCACGAAAGTAGGTTTTAGAAATAATGGTAATAACGTGATAAAATCGCGTTACGCACGTGAAAAACGCGAAGGCGCCCTCCCTGATGGCTGATTCTTTCAAATTTCTCACAGGCCTCTAGGTCCGTGAGTCAACACAGGCCCAGCAAGTTTCGTTTCGATTGGCCTCTGTTAACCTTGTCAGACGCTCAAACATCATTGGCCAACGGCGGCCATGTTTTTGAGATATGAGAATGTCCTTGTAGACAACTGCGGCACCTTGGACAAAGACACCGCATGCCAGTTTTCAACCATACTGACATTTTTGTAGCTATTGTCATTTTACTGTCATTTTTATTTTATTGTACCAAGTGTCTAGTCGCTGCGTTCTTTTCCTGCGAAATGATCTCATTCCACTCAAGAGGGATAGCCGTTTTAGTATTAGCCATGGACATGAATCGAAATTTCAACATTTTTTGTAATTATTTACAATCAGACTCCAGAGAATCTTTATGCACTGGTTTGGTTCCGATTGAGCGTACAACCTAGGACAACTTAGCAAAGTAGATTTTTCTAAAAAACCCAAATAATCCCCAAATTTTGCTATGGTGTCAATCAAATCTGGATTCATGGATTCAAGGATTGCAACGAAATAAGACACTTGAGCCTGAAACAAAATGTTTAGGAGTAATGAGCCATTCCATACTTTTGATCAGACTGATTGGGGCAAGCTTTGGTGACGTTGTAGACGGAGGTACTACTATCCCTCAAAGTTTCAAGTCTCTACAACTTTTTGTAATGGGTTTGGTTTGCCCGATCACTTTTTAGGGAGAATACTGATCATTGGAAATTCTAATACAATTGGTTACAGCGCTATGCACTTGAACCTCTAATTATGTAATTAAAAGTAACAATATTCAATAGGTACTGCCAGAGGGATTGTCATCAACACCGGTGACCGCACCGTCATGGGTCGTATCGCCACTCTTGCCTCCAGCCTGGATGGTGGAAAAACACCTATTGCTAAAGAGATCGAGCACTTTATCCACATAATCACTGGTGTAGCTGTGTTCCTGGGCGTGTCCTTCTTCATTCTTTTCTCTGATTCTTGGATATGGTTGGTTGGAAGCTGTCATCTTCCTGATTGGAATCATTGTCGCTAATGTGCCTGAAGGTCTCCTTGCCACTGTAACTGTAAGTCAAGTTCGTTATGCTTCTTATTTAGTCAACTGTATCTAGGCTACTTTTCAATTCTTTTCTAGAACAATTGAGCCAAAAAGGATTGCTGAATTTGTAACTTCTTATAGGTATGTCTAACTCTGACCGCCAAACGAATGGCAAAGAAGAACTGCCTGGTGAAGAATCTGGAAGCCGTGGAGACTCTTGGCTCGACCTCCACCATCTGCTCTGACAAGACTGGAACTTTGACCCAGAACCGAATGACCGTCGCTCACATGTGGTTTGACAACCAGATTCATGAAGCAGACACCACAGAGAACCAGAGTGGAGCCTCATTTGACAAGAGCTCTGCTACTTGGTCTGCTCTTGCTCGTGTCGCCGGCTTGTGCAACCGTGCCGTCTTTCTTGCTGATCAGAGCCATCTCCCAATCCTCAAGGTGTGCTTGAGTTTCTCAATATTAATAACTTTAGGATGTTAAGGGAAATATCTAGATTAGAGTGACAAGTAGAGGTCAGGCAGTCAATATATGTTTGTAAAGACTCTATTAGTAAAATAACTAAATCTATGTTTTGTAGCGAGAAACAGCTGGTGATGCCTCTGAGTCGGCCTTGTTGAAGTGTATTGAGCTGTGCTGTGGTTCAGTCACTGAAATGAGAGAGAAGTACACAAAGATTGCGGAAATCCCTTTCAACTCCACCAACAAGTATCAGGTATTTTTGTTGATGTATTCTTTGGAGATTTGCAGATTTGGCTGGTCGCCCTAACAACACCTAATCTGCTTTTTCCAGCTCTCAATCCACAAGAATCCCAATTCCTCAGAGTCTAAGCACCTGATGGTAATGAAGGGAGCGCCTGAGAGAATCTTGGATCGATGCTCCACCATTTTGATTCAAGGAAAAGAGCAGCCTTTGGACGATGAAATGAAAGATTCATTCCAAAATGCTTACGTAGAACTCGGAGGTCTCGGAGAAAGAGTTCTGGGTAAAGCCACCTTATGAAGTTCTATGTGCCATGAAAACTATAACTATGCACATTAGTGATTGTGTTCTTTCTCACAGGTTTCTGCCACTTTAGCCTCCCCGATGACCAGTTTCCTGAGGGTTTTGCATTTGATTCTGATGAAGTGAACTTCCCCACTGAGAACCTGTGTTTTGTTGGCCTCATGTCCATGATCGATCCTCCTCGTGCCGCTGTACCAGATGCTGTGGGCAAGTGCAGGAGTGCTGGAATCAAGGTGTTGTTTCACCTTGATTCAAGACTGATGGCTTGATTATATTTTACCTGTGTTAAAGTAAATTAATTAGATGATCAAGCATTATATCTTCTACCGCAGGTTACTTGTGACCATCCAATTACAGCTAAGGCTATTGTAAAGGGTCTTGAATCAAGATGTTGTTCTTGATTCAAGATTCACAGTTTGAATATGTTGCGCTCTTGTTGCAATCAAATGTTAATGCATAATCTTCGATTACAGGTTATCATGGTTACCGGTGACCATCCAATTACAGCTAAAGCTATTGCTAAGGGTGTTGGTATCATCTCTGAAGGCAACAGACTGTTGAAGACATTGCTGCTCGTTTGAATATCCCTGTTGGAGAGGTCAATCCAAGGTAAACTCAAGGGCATCTCAAACAAAAACTTTATAGACAACACGTTAGATATCTGCTTATACAAAGTGTGCCTCTAGGGATGCTAAGGCCTGTGTGGTCCATGGTGGAGAACTGAAGAATATGAGTGAGGAGGAGATGGATGATATCCTGAAACATCATTCAGAAATTGTGTTTGCCAGAACTTCTCCTCAACAAAAGCTGATCATTGTTGAAGGTTGTCAGCGACAGGTACCATCAGAGAGTCATCTGATCCAATCCTAGTTGATTCTAGATGATTTTACCCAGCAGGGACCATTTTAATGCATATTTTCTCTCATCAGGGTGCCATTGTAGCCGTAACCGGTGATGGTGTCAATGATTCTCCTGCTCTGAAGAAGGCTGACATTGGTGTGGCTATGGGTATTGCTGGATCTGACGTATCCAAACAGGCTGCTGACATGATCCTTCTGGACGACAACTTTGCCTCAATTGTCACTGGAGTAGAAGAAGGTATGACGTTATTGGAAGCTTAATTGACTGAGAAATTATTAAGGTTACTTTAAGACTGATTTCTCAAATGTGTCTTCAATTTTAGGACGTTTGATCTTTGACAACTTGAAGAAGTCCATTGCCTACACCCTGACCAGTAACATCCCTGAAATCTCACCTTTCCTCTTATTCATCATTGCTAATATTCCTCTACCTTTGGGCACAGTCACTATTCTCTGCATTGACCTGGGAACAGACATGGTAGGTGAAAGGACACATTTTTTTTAAAGTAGAATATTATCCAATATGAAAATCAGGGATTGGTGCTTACACAACTGTTGTATACACTCTAAGAAATGCTGGGTTGTTTCAACCCAAATTTGGGTCAAATGTGGACAAACCCAAATGTTGGGTTAAAAATGGAATTAAAAATGTACAGTTAAAAGTGAAAGTTGGGTTAAAATTTTAAATTACATTTTTAACCCAACATTTGGGTGTGTCCATATTTGACCCAAAATTGGGTTCAAACAACCCAGCATTGTTTAGAGTGTAGATTAGTTTAACTCTTCTTCTTTGGGTTGGCAGTGTAGTAAACTTTTCTTTCCTTGGTAGAAAAGTTAGCAACTCAGGAGACCAGGAGACAACGGACGTTTTCCAAGCAGAAGTTGTTTATTGCTGGTAGCTGCAGTCATGCCAACATCGTCTCACTAAGGGAAACGTTCCCTTACAATTTATACATTTAGAGGGGAGGAGTTTACATAGGGGTGGAGTCATTCTGAAACAAAGCATGCAAATGAAATAGGAACACACCCTACTTCGAGGGCATTACCAATCCAATTGAATCAGCATAACTATTCAGATGCTGATACTCGCCAGGAACTCTGGTTCCAGAGAGCCATCCCAGAGCCATTAAAGACAAAGGGTGTAAGTCTCCCCTATAGCTATAATCCAATCAACTTAAATGATTAAATCTCTAGGCTGGGAGGTGAGAAAAACAGGACTATTAGGAAAGAGACTCTCGCTGGAAACTCAATAATCCATACTTAACTTTATCAGTTTTTATACCATTGGAAACAAATTTGTATTCCTCCAGCAGCCTTATGGTAAAACATTGAAATTTGGTAAACTGGTTGATCATTTGGATGAGAGTTGACCTGGGCTGGATGATAACATCATTGTTTTCTACTTTACAGCTGAATTGAACAAATTTCTTAATTGATGAACTTTACAGTTATTGAACTGAACTGAATCAACACTGAACTGACTTCTACTGAACAATGAAACTAATGTCTAGGGCTACTTCACAGCAGAAACTTAACCATGTTAAGTTAACTTAACCAACAGCTTCACATTTGACACACATTTTTGCTAATAACTAATTCTTCTCATTCATTTGGATCATGGTTTCCACCAACTTTAAAAAAATTAAAATAAAAAAAGATAACTTATGCCAATGAATAGCATCCCAGTTAGGAAATTTGGCCTCATCTTGGCAATGCATGGATGCATTGAACTAAACATTGTAATTGCAGTTGCACTTGCATTGCATTTGATTAGTTTTTTAATGTATCCACAGGTTCCTGCTATCTCATTGGCTTACGAAACTGCTGAAAGTGACATCATGAAGAGACAACCCAGAAACGCTAAAACAGATAAACTGGTGAATGAGAGGCTAATCAGTATGGCCTACGGTCAAATCGGTAAGAGCATGGTTATTTTAAACAGATGTGTATACCTGTTAGCTCTATGTTCATTTATTGACCTGGTTTTAAACAAGAACTTTATTCTACTTAAACTTAACTATTTTACTCTAACTATAGCATTTAAATGAATTATCATGGATGCTCAACATACAAAACATCACCAATAAGCAAAACACACATTTGATGGTACTAATGCATTGCAGCAGTCTTTGTTCTTTATTAAAAGTGTGTTCACACTTTGCATGTTTGGTTTGATTAAAACGAACCCTGGTGCGATTGCTGTGCTATGCTACATTCACACTGGATGCGAATCAGCGCGTCAATTTCACGCTGACCACGTCTAGTTTGACGCTTGAACACTTTAAATTCATTTCGCGCGTCAAGAGTGAAATTGAAGCGCATAAAAAACAAAAGTTTGAAGCGAAATTTCACGCGTGTGACGCTTCGTAATTGCCAATTATGAACAGCGCCACCTACTGTTTATAAAGAAAATCTAATCTTAATTAAAATGGAATGCACTTCAATTTCAAAAAAGTATTACATCAATATATATTTCAGTCTATTGTCAGACCCTCCTAACTTAAATTGTAATGTCATCATACATATTTTTAGGTATGATGCAAGCAGTTGCAGGGTTCTTTGCCTACTTTGTAATTCTTGCCGAGAACGGATTCCTGCCCTCCGATTTAATAGGAATCCGAGTCACCTGGGACGATAAGTATCTCAATGACCTGGAAGACAGCTATGGCCAGCAATGGGTAGGTGTCATAGCTTTATAAATCAAACACTTGTATTAAACAACAAATGCAGACATCCCACCAAGCAAAAACGAATTTCTGATAACACCAGGTGGTGTTTCTTGGCTGACCGATTGTGATTGTATCACCAAAAACGCACCTTACCCCAGACCGCAACATGGTTTCGCCCAGATCCGGCCCACTTTAAAAATGCTGGGTTGTTTTAACCCAACTTTAGGTAAAATATGGACCAACCCAAACAATGCTAAAAATGTAATTTAAAAATGTTACCCAATAGCTGGGTCTGTCCATATTTGACCCAAAGTTGGGTTAAAACAACCCAGCATTTTTTAGAGCGTGGTACACATGGAACACATGGTACCAGCGACTCCATGTTGCTGTCTGTAATACTAGGGATCTTGTATATAATTTACAATATATTAATATGCAGGAGAGTCCCGTACCTTTACGGGAGAGGTGGGATATCTGCAAATGTGAATTACCAATGTTAATATTGCTCATCTGTTTATATTTCTAGACGTACGAACGCAGAAAGATTGTGGAGTTCACGTGTCATACGGCATTCTTTGCCAGTATTGTGATTGTGCAGTGGGCTGATCTAATCATCTGTAAAACCAGAAGGAATTCCATTATACAGCAGGGAATGAGGTACGTAAACAAAGGGTCCAGACATTAACGTGTGTAATATGTGTTGTTTTATCATGATACTCACTACTTTTCTTTCCTAGAAACAAAATCCTCATCTTTGGACTGTTTGAAGAAACTGCTCTGGCAGCTTTCTTGTCATATTGCCCCGGCATGGACGTTGCTTTGAGAATGTATCCTCTCAAGTAGGTTTTTTCAAATTAGATCCTTTATTTTTTATAACATATAGCAGACTTTGAAAACCATTAACCACCTAACTTTATTATGATTTAGACCATGTTGGTGGTTTTGTGCCTTCCCGTACTCGCTGCTCATCTTTGTATATGATGAAGCTAGAAGATATATCCTCAGGCGGAGCCCAGGAGGTAATTGATATATGTTTACTTTCATTTTAAAGCTTTCCCAAAGAGGAACTTTGGACTTTGAATGGGATTTCTGATAACTTATTTTGTTGTTTTGCATGAACTGGCTCTAATATCTGTGCTGTTTTGTTTCAGGCTGGGTGGAAAAAGAAACATACTACTGAAACAAGAAGACTTTATGTCGCAAACACATGCAAGAAGACATTCGTTTAGATATTTTCAAAATGATACAGAATCTGGTCATTTTCAATCAATAAACCTGTGAAATTATATTAAGTTTTTTTGTGTGTGTGTTTTCAATCTGCTCATAATCTGAAATACTGGCAGATTTCACCCACTCATTTTCTTTTTATAGTTCTTGTAAACTAGATATGACTATATATTATATATCTATCTTAAATTGTTTTTGGTTTTAAGTGTTTTTGGTTTATCAAAGAAACTTTCAGTCAACGTTTTTTAAAAGATCCAATTTTTCTTACACTCTTAAAATAATGCTTCTTAGGGAGCCTAAAATTTTTGTCAATGGTTTTGCGTTCTCTCGCAAATGTTTTGCGTTTCCCAAGAAACTTTGTGTTTTATTTGTGAAGAGTGAAGCATAAAGAACATTTTAATAAACTAAAGAACGTTTTTTACACTATAAAGAAACTTTAGTGGTTCCAAGTTCTGCATGGAACCAACAATGCCAATAAAGAACATTTATTTTTACACTCTAAAAGATGCAGGCTTATTTCAACCCAAATTTGGGTCAAATATGGACAAACCCAAATGTTGGGTTAAAAATTTAATTTTAAACTTTCACTTTCAACTGTATATTTTTTAATTACATTTTTAACCCAACATTTGGGTTTAGGTTTTGAGTTAAAACAACCCAGCATTGTTTAGAGTGTAAGAGTGTACAAATCACTAAAGACAACAATCAAATATTGCACCTCACAGATACATAACATGTAAAACCAGAAAAATCACATTACTGATAGGAAAATTGCTTTTATCACTTTATTGATTAATTAAACAACTGTATGTCTTCTTCAGGTGTAAAAACACTAACCGTAGTGGCAGTCTCTAATCAGTTTAATTTAAGAACAATAGAAACTGATGCAATGTTCCATCATGGATGAATTAATGAATGAATGAATAAATCATTTAATCATTCATCATGATTAAAAAACACTTGTGATAATGACATCATTGGGCATACTAGTGATTTATCTCAATCAAAGCAAATGCTCAGTTTCAACACATTAATGCTCAATACAAATCTATCTAAAAAGCAAAAGTTAACTAAGCAACAAGAATTTAAAATTAGGTTTATTTCAGAAAAGAAACAAAGGCACAGCACGTGAGAATTCGCTACTATCACTAGAGGGCGTTCTTCTAGTCTAAAATTAGGGGTGACATGATAGTTTCCATGACAACACATGTATAGGCTAGAGCCCACAGCTTGTAAATAAAATTCAAGATATTTTTAGCTCCTCAATACTTTGAAGATGCAGTCTCCAACAGGCGCCGTTTCAACCGGTCAATTTCCATCATCAACACACACTATACATGTGTTTAATGAGCATAATCCCTCTAATGAAGATAATCCTGGAAAACATACATAATGACCATGAAATAAGATCAAAAATAGCCTGCCAAATTGAGCTCAAATTAGTGTATATACAATATTAACCCATATACATGAGTATACATTTACATTATTTCCAGTGAAAACAAGATTTTTAATTTGCTAAATGTTTTGTCTAAGAAAACAATGAAAAACCAAGCAAGTCATGATTTTTAGACTGATTAACACCTTAACGTGATTATGTTGTCTTTTCTAAGCTCATACCCCAAGAAGGCCATGTAATACTTTAGTATTAAATAGTTTAATACTTTTTAACTGTTATAGTAAATAGTTTAAGACTATTAAAACATTTAACCAGGTTTGCATGCAACCTGTAATGATTAAAAAGATGGAAAATCTAAACTGGACTGGATGGTCTGGTGCATGCTGGTAGACCTGCAGTGAACGGTGGTTAAACTGATTTTCTGAACATGACCAGCTAGAAAGCATGTTGTAAATCAGCTATAATCTCAAACTGGATTCTAACAGGGTAGTAACTTTCATAAGATTTCAAGGGGCTTCTTAACGGCATTTCATAAAGATAAGATCAAACAAACAAGGTATCTTCACTGTGATATGCAGAAGAGATTCATGGCCATTTTTTAACGTGATCGAAGTTCAGAGGTGAAAGTCTGACACAATCCCCCAGCCCACATCTAGCCTCCCCTACAGACCACGCCCCTTTCCTCCGCGTTACCATGACAATCCGGGCAGACGTCATAGTAAAAACCCCACCGTACATATAAGCATTGAACGTTCAGAGACTGTAACACGGCTTGGATGCGTGTTCCGGGTTGAACGATAAGTCCTGCGGTGACCAAGGAAAAACAGCCCAGAAAAAAGGAAACGGGATTGGGGACTTTTAATTTGTTGTTTTTAAAGAAAACTTGGATTTTTCTTTTGGAAACCCAGGTGGTCGTTTTTAACCAAGAGAAACAAAATGGGACGAGGAGTAAGTGTGAACGTGTTTTGTCGTTTAATGTTTAAATGTGATTTTGGAATGTCCGTGTTCAAACAGTAACAGTTGTTTCAAAGAAATTCGAATGTTTTGCTGAAGAGTTCCAAATGGCTTCCCAGAGCGCGATACTTCCGCAGTTCAAATATTCAAATTAGTTGGTTTAAATGAATGAAATGTGCACGAGGGTTCGTTAAAACCTTATAAAGTCTGTATTCTCGGATGGAGCAACAGGTATTTAGGTATGTGGCTTTAAAAGAGAGTCAAGCACCCCTCTAAGACTTTCTTGGTTCAGCACAAAGATTTCAGGAATGTAACAGACAAACTTCCTCCTATATGGCCGCGATGTTGCACGGCCTGTTTGTCGAAGCAAATAAAGTCAGTCTCGTGACTTTTATATTGCTGAACTAAGAGAATAGCTAGGTGTAACCCTAATGTTTAGCAGCTCTGAGAAAAATCTTCAGCTTTTTACCTTTACATTTCTAGCTTGGCCGACAACGTGTTTCTGACTGAGGAAACCTCGAGATACATTGTAACAATTAAACCGCGTAAACGTCGAAATGGAACGCCGCGCTTAGTTTAAATAGTCGGACCTGTAGAGGCATTGTTCACGCAAAAGTCTAAATATCCATTTAAAACGTCCCAGATGAAAGAGGTGTGTCAAATACTCCATATTTTTATTTCAAATAAAACACTAGCACGTGTATTTCTCGTTTTAAACTATCCGCCTACTGAAAATCTCAATGTACACAAAATATGACTAACATACACAAGATAAACTCCTTTTACCACATGCTATTTCGACAAACTACTACGCGATGGTTCAAAAAGCTCTAAATGATTGGTCAGTAACGCCAGGGAAACCATGTCACATTTTCGGGTGTATCTGACACGATAAAGTTATCTCGTGTTAGTGGACTAGTTCTCATCGCGGCTGTTTGTCATTTTTATCTCAGGCTGAGTGGGTTCAACAAATGCTTGACTTAAAATAAATGGGGGCACCGTTTTGTGTGTCCGGCAATCAAAGTGAATGGATATTAATCGTAAAATATCTCGTATGCTTAAATTTCCATTTCTCTTCTCTAATGATTTGCTTCCAGCTAGGGTTTATTAGCTCATATGATTACAGTAGGCTATGCAAGCATTGCATAAGAGCTGAATACCACTCCCTAATGTGAGGCTCTGAGTACCCGTTTAAATGTAAATTATGCATTTAGTCCCAGGACGCTTCATGTGATGGAGAGCAAACAGCCATCCGCATGTTTCATCTGGGTTTGGTGCATTGAGCTACGCCCCCAGCCCCATTAAATCCCACCGCAATGGGGCAGATGTCTCGCCTCTGCAGACACAGGGTTGTAGTGTTTGTGTACTAAAGACCGAAATGAAATAACAGCGTTTAGTCTATTCAGTGATGTGGTTCATCATATGGAAATAAGAATGGGAATTGAAATGCGCTAATTTACCTTTTAAAGTACTGTAGATGGCATTGTTTGTTAGGACCATCTACATATGCCATGTTACTTTATTCAAATGCGTAGTATTTAAACTATACTGTACGGTACTTTGAAAAGTATTGTTTCATACATAAATGTTAGTATACTGTGGACCAGCATCAGGTGTTGACCACAGCTGTGTACTCGCTCTCCCGAGTGTGTGTATAAGCTGAGACTGTCATTCCGTCTCCGAAGGGTTTAACATTCTTTCCATTCATCGGTCACTCTGTGTTAGTGAGACCTTTTGTCATTGACAATCCTATCTGACAGAGGCTGCTGAGCCTGACGGGCTGTCTCAGGGCCCCCTTACCATTTTTGGTACTGTGAGTATAGTAGCACGCATTAACCACACACTAAAACGTCTCGTTTCCTCCACGGATAGAGAAAGAAATAACTTTCTAGAATGCATAGATGTTTGTCATGACATTTTAAAACTACATTGGTGTCCAATAGTCTCATTTTTTGTAGATTTTAATGTAGATTTTCGACTACATTGAAAATCTGTAATTCTGAAAATATTAATATCTTCAGGGGACTAGTTAAGAGTGTCATTGACGTTCTTTATTCATTGAAAATCAAGATGCTCTTTGGAATGTCTCAAATCATGCATGATCATCAGGTTTTGTTCATGAATGTATAAAAATAGTCACATTTGTGAGAATAAAGTTTACAGGATTTTTTTTATGCTAAAAAAATATAATCTTTGTCAGGTTAAGTATTAAAATGCAAACTCTTGTACTTTGTAGTTAATTTTCAATCCATGCTCGTAAACTGAAATGAGCTTATGAAAAGCTGTAGTTTAGCACTAATTGAACTGTGACTGGTGTTGTGGAGGAGTTTGTACACCATGTTTTCTTTTCACCCTCCTCTGTTCATTTGCCACTTCTGAAACAAAGACTGTTGGGTCTGACACGTGACTTAACCCATTCACAGGTCTAGAGGTGTGGCTCTGTTTCCAATGGCAACAGGGCAAAGTCCCAGTATGATAGGACTGATATGCATGAGCAAACTGATTTTGGCTTATGTGCAAGGTAGGAAATATTTGGAGGAATATTAACATGGTAGCATCCAAATACAATTTTCTCTCACATATGTGACTGTTGATTTAATCTTTCACCCTCTGGCTCACTTTCTTTCAACCTTTTGACATTTTCCACACACATGTGCAAGATGTGAAAGGAACACATATGCATATTAAACCTGATGACTAGGCATAAGCAGACAAGAAAGAGCGCTGAAGTAAGCTGTCATGTTCAGTCGAGCACTACAGGTGTTGTTCTTTGTTTGTGGCCACTTACATCAGCTGTTGCTTTCATGTGCAAAAAATATCCAGTTTATATCAGGACCTTCCAAAAACAAATAGATTTCATGCTGAGATAAATATCTTTGGAAAATGATCCATAGTCGTCAATTGTATGTTAATGGACTAGGTCTATGATTCCACACACTTTAGATTTGATTAGATTAGATTGTAGGTTAGATATTTTTTACTAGTATCTTCACTATCGTGTACTTTCTCTTTTCAGTATACAAAAAACATATAATTGCATTTTTATTCAGTAAATTGACACATCGTTTTTCAAACAAAGAGCCTGTTGATTACTGAGCTGACTGAAAATGACAATCAACTTGGTTCAAATGCAAACTAGCAATCAGATGCTTTATACTTTAGTGATTCATTTAACGGCTCATGTGCTTGCCTAGACAATGAGTCACCTATTCTATTCACTGAATGCCGTTGTGATAAGTACTGTTGCTTAACACTAGTGGAGGTCACTTGGTTAATTGTCCTTCAAGTTAAATGTTAATTACTACATGTTCGCTTGCTTATATTTTACATGCATCTCTTGCATGCATAAGTTGGACAATACCAGTCGATCCTAAAATACAACCCCATCAATAAATGTTAGCAGTTAGAAATTACAGTCTTGCATCTGAATTGATTATTATAGTAGTTGCATCCCATTTAAGAAAAATACTATTGTTAGACCATGCACACAGGAGATTTAATGTTTTGTTTTTGCCTGCTCCACCACAGGAAGGTCGAGAACAATATGAGCTGGCGGCCACCTCTGAGCAGGGGGGCAAAAAGTCCAAGCCCAAGGGCAAGAAAGAGAAGGATAAAGACATGGACGAACTCAAAAAAGAGGTGGACTTGGTAAGTCTGTTTAGTGATTCAAAACACTTGTTGGCAAAACTATTATAGTAGTCTTTGAGATGGTAAAATGCTCTTTTTGTGCATTGTTATAGGATGATCACAAACTGTCCCTGGATGAACTCAACAGGAAATATGGCACTGACTTAAACAAGGTAAATCTGATTCAGTGCTGGATTTGATTTAAAGATGGAGTGTAATATTGGCATAAAGCTCTCAGTCTGGATCTTTATTGTCTAACCCATCTCGCTCTCCAGGGATTGTCTGTTGCTCGTGCTAAGGAGATCTTGGAACGTGATGGACCCAATGCTTTGACTCCACCTCCAACAACCCCAGAATGGGTCAAGTTCTGCAAGCAACTCTTTGGAGGATTCTCAACTCTCCTGTGGATTGGAGCCATCCTTTGTTTTCTTGCCTACGGCATCCAGGCGGCCTCCGAGGAGGAACCTGCCAATGATAACGTAAGGAGAAAACCCTATTTGTGTTTCTTAAGGGTATGCCTTTTAAGATAACATTGTTGTTCTAGCAGTACCCCTCAACGTCTCCTCTGTTATCCTGTGCAGTTGTATCTGGGTATTGTGCTCTCTGCTGTTGTAATGATCACTGGATGTTTCTCATACTATCAAGAAGCCAAGAGCTCCAAGATCATGGACTCTTTCAAGAACCTTGTCCCTCAGGTACGGACGCTAATCCTTTCATATTATTAGGATCTCTATATTTCTTTAGTGATGTTAAGTGAATTTCCACTTTGTCCGTAGCAAGCCTTGGTTATCCGTGATGGTGAGAAGAATAATATCAATGCTGAAGAAGTTGTGGTTGGAGATCTTGTGGAAGTCAAAGGTGGTGACAGAATTCCTGCTGATCTGCGCATCATTTCTGCTCATGGATGCAAAGTAAAGTATTTCAAATCATGGTTGAATGTCTCCTCCATTGGCACATTGCATCTCTACAAGGAATTACAAACAATCTTGTCCTTTCCAGGTGGATAACTCGTCCCTCACTGGCGAATCTGAGCCCCAGAGTCGTACTCCTGACTTCTCCAATGAAAACCCACTTGAGACCAGGAACATTGCGTTCTTCTCTACCAACTGTGTTGAAGGTACAAAAACACGAAGCCCTACGGAAGGAAAATTTGTGTTTGGTAAAAATAGCCATTTTCATTGGACTTTGTTTTGCTTGTAGGTACTGCCAGAGGGGTCGTCATTAACACTGGTGACCGCACTGTCATGGGTCGTATTCGCCACTCTTGCTTCTGGTCTTGAAGTTGGCCGCACCCCCATCTCTATTGAGATTGAGCACTTCATCCACATCATCACTGGTGTAGCCGTGTTTCTCAGGCGTGTCCTTCTTTATCCTCTCTCTGATCCTTGGATACTCTTGGCTGGAAGCTGTTATCTTCCTTATTGGTATCATTGTTGCTAATGTGCCAGAGGGTCTCTTGGCTACTGTAACTGTAAGTGCCAGAATAATTGCAGTTGTGTAGTAGCAAAATAATAACAGCTTGGATTATTGGTAATATCAATTAATCTAAAACTCTAACATTCTTGCTACTTCCAGGTCTGCTTGACTCTGACCGCCAAACGAATGGCAAAGAAGAACTGCCTGGTGAAGAATCTGGAAGCCGTGGAGACTCTTGGCTCGAACCTCCACCATCTGCTCTGACAAGACTGGAACTTTGACCCAGAACCGAATGACCGTCGCTCACATGTGGTTTGACAACCAGATTCATGAAGCAGACACCACAGAGAACCAGAGTGGAACCTCGTTTGACAGGAGCTCTGCTACTTGGGCCGCCCTCGCACGTGTCGCCGGTCTGTGCAACCGTGCCGTCTTCCTTGCTGAGCAAGAAAATATCGCAATTCTTAAGGTCTGTGTTGATTCCCTGAAAACATCCTCACATTTCTGCCAAGTCTTTCAGCCAGTCTTTCTTAACATGCAACAGACAACTGTTCCTTGTTCTCACGCTTTCCTGTATCCTCTCAAAGAGAGACGTGGCTGGTGACGCCTCCGAATCTGCCCTGCTGAAGTGTATCGAGCTCTGCTGTGGATCGGTGAAAGAGATGAGAGAAAAATACAGCAAGATTGCAGAGATCCCATTCAACTCTACCAACAAATACCAGGTAAAGCCGTCTCCTTCTTGGGGCGAGTCTTTGGATACATTTATGATGTCTAACGCTTTCTGTCTGTGGACCTTTTTAGCTATCCATCCATAAGAACATCAATAGCAATAAAACTGAAACCAATCACCTGCTGGTAATGAAAGGCGCTCCTGAAAGGATCCTGGACAGGTGCACCTCTATTTTGATCCAAGGAAAAGAGCAGCCACTTGATGATGAGATGAAGGATGCCTTCCAGAATGCATACTTGGAACTTGGTGGCCTTGGAGAAAGAGTACTTGGTAATTTAGCTTTTTTTATAAACTATGCATGTCCCTTCTACGCTTTCCTTCAACATGTTGATTCTTCGCAGGATTCTGCCACTTCAACCTTCCCGACGAACAGTTTCCTGAGGATTTCCAGTTTGATACAGAAGAGGTGAACTTCCCCACTGAGAACCTGTGCTTCATTGGTCTTATGTCCATGATCGATCCTCCTCGTGCTGCTGTACCAGATGCTGTGGGAAAGTGCAGGAGTGCTGGAATCAAGGTACATCATAGTCATTGCGAATAACTGCTTGTTGTCTCGAAGAAACAACCAGAAACATCTTGGATTTTTCGCACTTCTAGGTTATCATGGTTACTGGTGATCATCCAATCACAGCAAAGGCCATTGCCAAGGGAGTGGGCATCATCTCTGAGGGCAACAGACCGTTGAAGACATTGCTGCTCGCTTGAACATTCCTATTAATGAGGTCAACCCAAGGTAACGGGTTCCTCCTCTTTGACTTGAATATTTTTGTCTGGATATTTATTTGTTAGTTTTCATCTACTTTAATGTTCTCTGAAGGGATGCCAAGGCTTGTGTTATCCATGGTGGTGACCTGAAGGATCTGACCCCTGAGCAATTAGATGACATCTTGAAGTACCACACAGAGATTGTGTTTGCCAGAACTTCTCCTCAGCAGAAGCTGATTATCGTTGAAGGCTGCCAGAGACAGGTTAGTCGTCATTACGAGCTCAGATCAATCAAAACCTCATCAGGTTGTTTTGATAAGATAAGCGGTAAATAATTGACCTGGCTTGTACAATTTGACCAGTTTCCAGCGTCAAGTAACTTCTGCCCACACTGAACATATTTAAAGTCTAATATAAAGCTACGAGAAGCAGGATTTTGGATCGGTGAGAAACCAATGGATTGGCAAAATGTCTTGCATTCGTAGTTGGTTAGGACAAGAACTTAGGCTTGTCGTGGAATGGTTTTAGATTAATTTGTGTTTGTCCACAGGGTGCCATTGTAGCCGTAACCGGTGATGGTGTCAATGATTCTCCTGCTCTGAAGAAGGCTGACATTGGTGTGGCTATGGGTATTGCTGGATCTGACGTATCCAAACAGGCTGCTGACATGATCCTTCTGGACGACAACTTTGCCTCAATTGTCACTGGAGTAGAAGAAGGTATGACATTATTGGGGACTTTGTTGACTGTGGAATTATTGAGGAAAGATTACTTATTTCTTAAATGTGTCTTCTACTTTAGGCCGTCTTATCTTTGACAACTTGAAGAAGTCCATTGCCTACACCCTGACCAGTAACATCCCTGAGATCACCCCCTTCCTCTTCTTCATCATTGCCAACATCCCTCTTCCTTTGGGTACCGTCACCATTCTCTGCATCGACCTGGGAACGGACATGGTAATCACCACACTTGACTAGTAATTATTTCTTTGATTGGTCAGCCAAATGACGTTCTTGCATAAATACCCTTGTCCTCTTATCCTCAAGGTTCCTGCTATCTCATTGGCCTATGAAGCTGCTGAGAGTGACATCATGAAGCGTCAACCTGAGGAACCCCAAGACTGACAAACTTGTAAATGAGAGGCTAATTAGCATAGCCTATGGTCAGATCGGTAAGAGCTGATTATTTTAATAGTATAAACGATCATCTTGTGCATTCCCTTGTATCTGCAAAGCAGTTGCGTAAAGAAGTCGCGTGATTGAATCTAATTGCTTCTGCTTTCTCCACAGGTATGATTCAAGCTTTGGCTGGGTTCTTCACATATTTTGTTATCTTGGCTGAAAATGGCTTCCTGCCATCGTCATTGCTGGGGATTCGAGTGTTTTGGGACGACAAATACACAAATGACCTGGAGGACAGTTATGGCCAGCAATGGGTGAGTGTTTTCAATCATCCAATGTTCCAATCATTCAGTTTTTCCATAGTCTTGTCTGAACTCGTGTTCTTGGCCATCTTAGACGTACGAACAAGAGGAAGATCGTTGAGATTCACATGCCACACCGCCTTCTTCACCAGTATTGTGATAGTACAGTGGGCTGATTTGATCATCTGCAAAACCAGAAGAAACTCAGTCTTCCAGCAAGGAATGAAGTAAGTAGATGGCCAATTATTTGTCCTAATTTGATTTGCTCAAACTGGATATAAAGTGACTGTTGTTCTTTGCAGGAATAAGATTCTCATCTTTGGACTGTTTGAAGAAACAGCTCTGGCTGCTTTCCTGTCCTACTGTCCAGGCATGGATGTTGCCCTCAGAATGTATCCATTGAAGTAAGTCTTGCAATATTTCGGGGTCATTTGTTGTATATTTTTATTAAATGGTAGAATAGTTTTGTAGTTTTTTTTTTTCACAACATTAATTAACTTGCTAATATTTTCCGTGCAAGTCACTAAACTCTAGTGTTTGGTGACCCTTAATGTTAAATGCATTTTGAGGGGAACATGTATTTTGTTGAGAGTTTGAGAAAATGCATAGCTAAAGTAATGCATATCAAACAGCTAATTTGTAATTTTGGTATGTTTTCTTCTCCAGACCAAACTGGTGGTTCTGCGCCTTCCCATACTCACTCCTCATCTTTATTTATGATGAAATCCGAAAACTTATCATTCGACGCAGCCCAGGAGGTAAGAGAATATTTAATCGCACCATGCCTCATAACATCGGAGATAATTTTTATTTGCATAATGAGGTTTTCAAAACCTAGTTAGTATTTTTAATCCTTCTAAAAAAAATTTCTGTTCAATCCATCTGCCACTTCGAATGGTATTTTTTTCATGTTGCAATGCATTCTGGGATTGTCTTAGTAAAGAACATATGTGATTGAGCCCAGTGTTTGACTTGAAATAGTGCCTTTTGGTAAAGAACTAATGTTTTTCAGTTTAGTTAATAGAAGTTGTTGCATTTACAAGAACATATATAGAGATTAGAGTTAACATGCATGCAATTGTCCTGCTAAACTAATTTGAGTTGTATATCTTTATCATAGGTTGGGTGGAGAGGGAGACCTACTATTAAAGCATCCAGTCTGCATCACACAAGTTTATTTGCATGGTTGTCTCGCTGCTCGGAATTTTATCCTCTGTAATTTGGATGTTTTTATATAGGGAATGCTTGATACAAACACTGAGATTCGTGAACCAAGTCATTGCGTGCCTTGTTTCCAAAGCCGGACCAATTTTATACATGTTTTTAAAAGTGTTCTATCGAAATAAACTTGCAGTCAGGTCCCACATTTGTGTCATTTCCTTGTTTTTTCATTTATAAGTTTTGTTTTTATGTGGAAAGTGCTCGGAGCTTGAGTGCATGCCCAGAATGCCTGTTTGTTTGGTACTCTTGGTGCTTTTACATGTATACGTCACCCTTTCAAAAATGTACCATGATAACCATAGTTTCAACCAAAATATCATTGTTGAAGCTTTTAAAAGTAAAACGTGTGGAATGTCGTTAAAGTAATGGAAGATACCAACACTAATCATAGCAACTCTGGTGAAAAAATATGATGTGGTTACCATGGTAAATTATCATAATATTTATTACTCTAAGGGAAACTTCATTAGTTTGTGCACATGTGTTAATGTTGTGAAGGCAAAGAATCTCTTGCCTTGCCTCTGCAAACCTTCTGTCCATTTCAACAGCCTCAGCTACTGAAAAATAACCTTCTTAATTAGTGGGTGTGTTTTAAACGAGTTTGGAAAGTGCAATCCGGGTCTCGAGACTGGAGAATCCACTGAGATCTGGCACGGAAACACGTCCAACAAGGTATCTCGAGTTGGAATCACCAGAGAGGAAAGCACGGAAAGGGATTTACCAATTCAGTTATTCTTTTACTTTATTACTGACTGATACCAAAAACTAAAGCCAAGTATAATGACCAATATATGAAAAATCAGTTTTTGCTTTTGACTGAGGCAGTATTTAAATAGATCTGATCATGCACAACAATAGAAATATGCATTGTGAATATAATTTTTAATGTTAATTCTGCATGTTATGTAAAAAGTAATTTATGCAAGTAATGCATGACATTATTTAGGCCTACCTGGTTGTTTCTTGTACACTGATTAACACTTTTAAATGTATATTTTATATTATTTAGAGAGAGAAAATGCATTTGTTTATTGACTTAACATTGAAGAAGTAGTTGACTAAACATCGGTAAAACCAATTATCAGTGCATATTCGGCATATCTCCAATAATTTGGAGAAAGTAGCAAAAGTCTTCCACATCGTTTTTTACCTTCCCTTGTTCTCTCGATCTCTCAATTTTGACTTGCTGAGCTTTATTGCTTTGGGGTTAACAGCTCAATCTCTCTGAGGTGCATATCTGTTCCCAGGGAACTTTGGCTGAGGGGCATGCTGGGAAAATGTGGTCGGGTGGGCTTGAGACTGGAGAGGGATTGGGAAGTTCAAGCCTGGATGAGCTTGAATCTATTTTGATTTCTTTTTCTGTTGAGTAACTGCTATTTTTTTATCTCTCAAATGAGGCTGTTGAAACTGCATTTACCTTTCATGTGTTTTATTTGGGTTCATTGTATCCCAGTTCAATTACCCGCAATAACTCAAGTCATTTCATATCCGTTGCACGAAAGATGCGCCATCGTCCTGATAGTGTGTGTTCTCTGTGTATTGAAGTATCCGCTCGTCTCGCTGAGAAAGCTTTTTCTGAGACACAAGCTGTTTGACCTTTTTCATTCAACATTACCACCAATTACGTAACGTACAAAGTCTGAGTTGAGGCACAAGGACAGTTTTTAAACTATTAACTAATGCAATTCGCTCCAAGTCAAAGTTCATCATCCACCAAATGGCGTGAAATCAGGACTTTCAGCACCAAAATCAAAAGATATTATAGCTTAAATGGACCAGTAATTGTGCATTGTTTTCATGTAAAAAAGTAGCTAAGTATTTGCATTTACTTACTGGGGGAATTTATGCTGATTTTAATAAAATAAAACAAAAGTCCGATACAATCCAAATGGACCAGCCATTTCTACATAAGGTAGTCTTGTTAATGTTTCCCCTGATTTACCTTCCTAACGTTATGCTTTCTGTTAATGAATCATTTCCATTTTTTCCCAATCAATGAATGGCAGATACTGGTGAAGTATTCTCTAGGGTGAGGGGTCAGGGCAAGGTCAGCGCAGACACAGAAAGAAACCAGAATGTATCCAATGTTTCTGGAGTGAGACAATTGCATAACAGAATTTCGTCATGTTAATTCATGTTGTGTTGCTGCATGATTTTTGCATGACTTTCACATGACTGCGTTTAAAAGCTAGGTTGTTCCCAGATGTGTTTGGCCTGTTAGGGAGTGAAAAGCATTTAGAAGAGCCTGCAAAAAACTCTCCTCAAAGCAACAGAGCCACCAGCTTTATTGTTTGAAGCCCCCTCAACAGTGGACAGAAATGCATGTCACAAAAATCAAACTAAATCCATTAAAAAAATCAAGCTTGTTGATCATTTTAGCTCACTGAAACCTGTTGTATATGCAGAACCCAAATGTGATTGTAAGACTGTTATGACGAAACCAATAAAGTAGACTTTTTATCATGGAAGCATTGCATCAGCTATTTCTCAGTGTGTGTGTGTAGACAGTAAAACAAGGGTCCTGGAGTCTTGTGCATAGTCAGTTTGCTAATGCACATTCCCTTAATGGAGCATGCCGGAGCCTGGGATTAGGTTTATTTTACGACACGATTCAGAACAACAAACTCGCACACATCTTTAATAATAGAGTCAGTAAACAACACCACAAAACAGATTTATCTGGATGAATATGTGAGAATGTCATGCCATGAAGTACTTCATAAATATCTCCCCATCCAAACATGGAAAAATGTTTGGACAAAGTCACAAAATTGAAGTGAAAAGAGTCTCTGTGCTGTGCTGGTTTCCTTCAATGTGTGTCTGGGATTTTTCCACCAGCAAGTGCAAATGGAAAAAAAAGATGAACTATAAAAAAACACACCATGGATCCAAATGATGATTACAGCGCAGTGTTGTTTTCAAGTTCACTTTCTATTCATCAAGCATCCATTAACATGCATCCTCAAGGAAATGATTGTCGATCCATGAAACAGTTTATCTTTGATAAAGTAAAGCAAAGACAAAAATGAATCCAAAGCATCCAGCTGCAGTGCTTCATCAAACTTCTCAACGTCATTTTGAGCCGAGACTAGCCAAAGCCTCTATTGAAACGATCAGTCATCTGTCCCAAAAGAGCCACGTGTGTGAGGAAAGAGGCGTTTAATCAACATCTCCACAAACCATCTCTTTTGCCCGGGGAGAGGAGACGTCAATGATGTGATTTAGACTGTGAAAAACGCTTACAATATCACAAGGCAAGTTTACAAGTTCAAAATATTGACGGTCTAACATCAACCTTTCCAAGCAGAGATGAGCTGCAGATTCGGCTCTTCCTGTCATTGAATCTTGATTTAATTATAGCGGTCTTGCTCTAGTGCTAATTATAAAGCCCACACATCCCATTAGAATTTCCAATGAGCGCTTTCTTTCATGTGCAGGAGTCCAAACAAACACACAGGCACTTAAGAAGGATGTTTCCTCGGCTCACATCAGATTTAATGCTGCACAAAATTAGACTACATGAACAAAAACTCTGGCTGAAAACCATTAAAACAGCATCACAAATTTTTCTTTATCAAGACTTTTGAATAATAGATTCACAAGCACATTTACTTTGCTAATTCCTCCTGCTAAAGGACCCGCTGAGGCAAATCAAAAGCATGATGGCTCAGTCTTTGTAATTTGGCCAAGTACAATTTCTGAGAACCTCTTAACGCTCTCTTGGAACCGGTTTTCATCCCGCAATTGAAAATGAAATGTGATTTTAGGAGTGTTTCCAGGGGCTGCTGGGGGCAGTGAAGGCAGAGAGATGGAGACTGAGGGCCTGGCGACACGTTCATGAGCACTACGCTTTTATTTCTTTTGTTTTGCCAAAAACTAGCAGGCAGCATCCTAGCTGAAATGAAACCTAATGTGATTGAAATGAACATAACATTTTAAACTAATAGGCTATTGTAATAATAATGACATTTTCAAATTTTTTAATGTAAAAAAAAATAATACAACATATTTCATCTTGAATCTTTTTTTCCGAACAGAGCTTGTCAAAGTGCATTCTTGGATTGGCTTCTCGAATTCCTGCAAACTCAGTCGAAAATTGTCGTTCTAACGTTGAAATCAATCATTCGCGTCAGTTTTTAATTATATGATTTATATTTGAAGATATATAAGCTTGTTTGAACCACAGAATAAAAAAATAATAATAATTGCTCTATGCACAGATCCACTACACTACTTCCTGAACTTCAGCCAGCTTCTTGTTTCCTGTCTGCCATTATTGGACACATTGATTAATTCAGGTGTGTCTGATTATTGTTGCCGAGACTACTGAGGTCAAGCACACCTGAATTAATCAAATTGTCCAATAATGGCAGACAGGAAACAAGGAGCTGGCTGAAGTTCAGGAAGTAGTGCAGCTGTGCATAGAGCCCATTCTGTCTTTTTCTCACTGTTGAAAGTTGAATTTGGGGAAACAACTTTCGAAAAGAAGAAAAAAACATTGTTTGTGTTGAGCTATTTCAATTAGTCTTGTTTGATTTGTTCATTGCAAACATCTGAAAGTCTCTGCCAATAAACTTGATTTGTTATAGAGTGCCAAAGTTATGACGTCACTTTGTAGGCCAAAATTACATTACTTTGGGGGTTGAATAACTTGGAATTAGGGCTGTCCAAACGCGTTATTAACGGCGTTAACGCAAATCCATTTTAACGGCGTCAATTTTTTTATCGCGCGATTAACTGTCTTTTTGGCCAAGCACACTTTGTCATGTATTCCCTAAGCTTTAACAGGACGCAGGTGCTGCGCCATGAAACCCATTCATTCCAATGGCTTGCGCAGCGCGAGGATGTTTTGTTGCTTCGTCTACCAAAGCGCAAGTGGATCTAGCTAGACCGGAAAACAAAACAACAGCGACGCCGCACACACTTGTTTGGGTTTGCGAGACGGCCAAATAGTTGGGTTTCTCGTTACGTTTTGAGTGGATGACGAACGCGAGACGCCGAAATAAATGGATGCCAATATGATTCTGGATGGAAGGTTAGTTTTACCAAAGTGATCTGTGTGTTTTGTCGTTGTGAACTGAGCTTTCATCAAAGCAGCACGTCTGAAACACATTTGATTGATGGCCAAAACACACACACACACACACACACACACACACAGCTGATGCGAATTCTCTTAATTGCGATTAACCGCGATTAAATATTTTAATCGTTTGACAGCACTACTTCGAATGCAACTGCATAATGTGTAACTGCAATTGCGAACTGTTAAGTCAGTTGCAATTCTGACTTTCTTTCTTGCGAGTTTATATCTTTTGAGAATAATAAGACTGATTGATTTCTCAAAATTGCGACTTTATTTCAATTCACAAATCTGGCTTTATAACATGCAATTGCAACATAAAAATGTGCAATTCTGACTTTATAACTCGCATTTCTGAGGACAAATTTAGCAACTGATGTAGCCTAACTCGCAATTGCGAAAAAAAGAATTGTGAGATAAAAAGTCGCAAGTTATCATTTTAAGTTTTTTATTCAGTGGCGGAAATAAGCTTCCATATCCATAAAGGATACTCAATGGTATTTTCTCTTCATCTTACGTCCATGCGATGTGTTTAAAAGCGCAGCGCTGCTTTGTGTAACCGCTGTATTTCTGCTTTTCCATAAGCGCCACCTACTGTCAGAGAGTCAATTTGCATTTTTATTCAGTCCGTCAGCCAATTTTGTTCAGAAAATACATGCATAATCATTTATTAGGCTTAAAGGTTTGGTTTACCATAAAATTTTAAAACGTGTTTTGTCAAAACATACAGCCAATTATTTGAAATCATAGTTTTTACAGTCATTTTACAGTTTAGTATCTTATCATAGACAATAGTGTTTTTTCAAAACACAATTAGTAGGCTAGCTAAACAATTATATTCTAATAAAAAGAAATGTTTTGAAGAAAATGTCCCAAGGTTAGCTTCTTCATTCTATCATTAAACCAGTATGAAAGATCAACCTCACCCCAATAACTTTTTCCTCTGGTTGCTTTTGCTGTCAAATCAACACTAAAATGTATCAACTCCGCAAGTGGCATCTGTGAAGATCAATCTAAAACGCAGGCTCTGCAATGAAAGTCCTTGTTTAATTATTGCTCCGTTCTGAAACACCTGGCAACCAGTTTTCACACACTCCCCAGAATCATAAATCCAAACCAAATCAAGGTAAAGTGACATGTGCGCTCTGTAAATTGATCAAGAATGATTTGCCGTGTCGAATGCACACTGAAAATGATTGACTAAAGACGTTTTTCTGCTGTTGTCAGAGCTTAGGGGTCGATTCTGCCGTGCAGAGTATCAGTGCACATGAATAATACATGAGGCAATGTGTGGCACTGATATTTTATTAAAATATCCCCAGCCTTACTGATCCATGAGCCGCATGCATGAGACAAACACACCACACACAAACGCTTCAAACACACACAAATAAAGAGGATGGTTGCATGTGAACGATGGCTGATAATGGCAGAGAAGGATCCAGGTATACTCGTTCCCTACGGCTAAATGCTGTGATGTTCATTTCTCACAGATAAACAGAAGGCAGATGCTTTGAGCTTCAGATACCCAACAGATGCCGAGCTTCAGCTCTGACAAACTGTGGAGCTCTGGCAATATTAGGTTAGAGCGGAGGAGAATACAGTCACGTGAGGCCATTGTGCTGTTTATGATTTTACTGGAAATTTCTGTGAGAAGACAACATGAGAAAGCTTAGATGTTCTGAGTGGTTGCTAGGGCATTTCTTAATGGTTGCTATGCAGTTGCTATGGTGATGTGAGTGGTATCTGAGGTATTGATTGATAATGGATGGGCAATGCTATTGTTTCTTAAATGCGTTTTATGATATTTTGGGTGTTGTTAGATGGTTGCACATCGTTGGGGTTTATGTGGGGTTTTGAAGTGGTTGCTAGGGTGTTAGGAGATTGTTATGATATTTTGGGAGGTTTCTATGTTGTTCCTATCAGCAGCTGTACATTGCTAGGATGTTTTGAGTGGTTGCTGGGGTGTTGCTAGGTGGTTGTGATTATGTTTCAAGTCATTTCTGGGATGTTACTATGGCTTGGCATTTCTAGGTGGTTTCTAGGGGTGTTGAGGTGGTTGCTATGGTGTTATGATATTTTGGAAGGTTTCTGATGTTGTTCCTATAAGCAGCTTTACATTGCTAATGGGTTTCTAAGCTGGTTTGAGTGGTTGCTGGGGTGTTGCTAGGTGGTTGTGATTATGTTTCGAAGTGATTTCCTGGGATGTTACTATGGCTGGGCAGTGGGCATTGCTTGGTGGTTTCTAGGTTTGTTGGGGTGGTTGCTAGAAACCTCCCAAAATATCATAACAATCTCCCAATGTTGTTCCTATAAGCAGCCGTACATTGCTAGGTGGTTTCTAAGGTGTTTTGAGTGGTTGCTGGGGTGTTGCTAGGTGTTTGTTATTATGTTTTAGATGGTTACTATCTAGGTTGGACATTCTGATGTTTTGGCTGGTTTCTGTGATGTTGCTACAGTAGGTGGTTGGACATTGCTAGTGATTGCAAGGCTAATTTGGGTGGTTGCTAGGGTGTTGCAAGGTGATTGTTATGATGTTTTGGGTGGTTTCTGTGATGTTGCTAGACGGTTGGGCATTGCTAGGTGATTGCAAGGCTAATTTGGATGGTTGCTAGGGTGTTGCTAGGTGATTGTTATGATGTTTTGGGTGGGTTCTGTGATGTTGCTAGGTAGTTGGACATTGCTAGGTGGTTTCTAGGAATAATTGCAAGTTATGTCAGTTATGAGTTTACTTCAAATAATTTGTGTTAAGGTAAAATTGACACCCCAATGGCTTCAATGAATTTGCCAAAAAAATAAAATAAAAATAACACTGAAGAATCATGTAAAAACAGGAAACCTATCGTAGCTTGTCAGAGACTAAAAATATAAAATGTGTGAGACATTTTCTGTTTCTAAAATGTATCATTTCTATTGTATTAGTGGTCAATTTGACCCACATATTTATGTTCATGATTATAGACAAAAATTAATTTATGATAAATGGCATTATTGCTTAGTGACTCTTTGCACTCTGAGATGTAAATAACTTTCAAATAATATGTTATGTGTGAAAATTACAGCAAATATTGATTCAGAAGTTCAGCAATGCATAAGTTCTCATGCATTTTTAAAGTTTAGTATTTAACAAGCTACAATCAATTTTTTTAATCTGACTGCTGTTTTTCTTGTTGATCTTTTGGTGAATTGCATAAATTGAATTGCAACATAATCAATTTTGTAAAGTCTTTCCAAAACACATGTATGTGTAGAAACATTGCAAGAAGTGCATTTATGACCGACATGTGGAAAAAAAATGTAAAGAAATAAAGTTTTCTTAGTTAATAGTTAAAGTGTTTTCCTAAACACTAAGTTTTTAAGATAAGACTTGTAATGTTCATGAGAGAAGCATCTTTATGTCCTTTCTTGACATTTTAAAAATATTTTTTCTCTCATATATTCCTGTATTCCTTGAATCTTTTTTCTCGTCGCTGACGTGATGCACACGGCCGTCGCCTTTGATCGTTCCTTTGAGAATCACCCTTCAGTTTTTATTCAGTAATTATCCCACACACCATCTGCCGCTGAACATATGACAAGGTGTTGGGAATATACTTGGCCAAACCAGGCGACTGGAGTGGAGAAACATTTTCACATTCCACCGAGCGGCTATTTTTAGGCCGATGATCCCTGGGGAAGCTTGTTGGGCTTCAGCTCTGTGGGTCGGGTATGATTAGAATCGAATGAGCAGCCCACACGAGACCACACACACACACACGTGCTGCCTTTTTATTTTTCATTCAGTTTGGAATAATTACGATTTGTCAGTGTTTTTGAAAGAAATCTCTAATGCGCACCATTAATGTGATCAAAAATGTAATTTTATTATAATTAAAAATACAGTGTATTGTAAAATGTAATTTAAATCCTGTGATCAAAGCAGAGTATTTAGCATCATTACTCCAGTATTCAGTGTCACATGATCCTTCAGGAATCACTCTAATATGATGATTTATGCTAAAAAATTATCAGATTTGAAAACATTATAAATGTCTTTACTAAATTGTGATCAATTGAATGCATCCTTTCCTTGCTCAATAAAAATATCCATTTAATAGTTTAAGCACCATTAATCACTCTAAATGTTTATCTCAATGCATTTAAATTCCATTCAAGCAAACAAGATTAAAGTATGCAGCACTATACGGCTTCCTAACAGTCCTCTAAACCCCAGATTTGCCAGGCCAGAGCATATGCCCTGTGATTTTGTGTTCCCTGCCCTATGGTTGCATGTGTGTAAGTCCCTGGCATTAAGCCTGGCATCTCCACAGGGCACCAGCACACCGGACCGGTCCTGTCAACACCCGCCCACAAATCCATCAGACAACACCAAGAATATTGGGTCGAGCCGCCTGAACGTGCGCCTGCCGAGTCACAGATTCACAATATGTTGCATAATACATCGGTCCGCAATTAGTGTGAAATTTGAAATTGAATGTTCTTTTCAGAAGGACGAATAGAAAAGAAAGACAGAAGTGTGAATGCACTGGTTAATATGATTATCCAGCAGAAGGGATTCTATTAAATCCTGTTTATTGTGTCCGATTAGACAGGCGTAATTCCCTAATTCACCAGCTGTGGTTTTAATGCTTTTCTTTCAATGTTGTTGTTTATCATCAGTTGATTTATTAAGTTTCTCTCTGCCGGATGGATTGCTATCTGTGTTGGTCTGTTGGGAAACAACACGTGTTTGGCTGGAAATGGAACAATCTGGGATAATGCTCTTTGGTTTCTTCAACGCCCCTCCCTCCATTAACACTACTACATATCTCTGGGTTTTCTGCTGTCATTACAGTGTTGTGTCAACATTATGACAATGTTGTGATCTGCAGTCATTATGCCAACCCATGTATTATGCACAGTCGTTCTGCTTTTGTACAACAGATGTCTCTTGTGCACCCGCCCATACACTGACGGGTAACTGAGATGGGTGTTAACGTATTAACCTAGCCATGTAAACATGCATTAAATAGATGTCTTAGGCTATGTTTAGATTGTCAAAAATCAGATTTTTTGCATGTTCAGAATCTATTCAGATTGGCTTTTGAAAATGTGGCTCAGAAAAAGATTCATTCATTTTGAATTTTCGAACAGGAGAGTCACGTTTATATATATGTCAAATGATTAATCACGTCCAAAATAAAAGTTTTTGTTTACATGATATATGTGGGTGCACTGTGTATAATTATAAGTAAATGTATATAAAAAAAATGTATAATTGTAAATACACACACATGCATGTATATTTAAGGAAAAAATATTATGTATTTATAAAATATTTATATTTATATATAATATAAATCTATATACAGTATAGACATGGAAATATTTCTCAAATATATACACGCATATGTGTGTATTTATATATATTAAATAATTATACACAGTGCACCCACATATATCATGTAAACAAAAACTTTTATTTTGGATGCGATTAATCACGATTCATTATTTGACAGCCCTGTATATATATATATATATATATATATATATATATATATATATATATATATATATATATATATATATATATATATATATATATATAAAAAAAAAAAAAAAATATATATATATATATATATATATATATATATATATATATATATATATATATATATATGATAATATTGTTTAGCTTGTATAAGACCCTTATTCAGTTTGCACTGAAACTGTCTTTTGGACCTTGAATCGTTTGGTTACCTGTAAAGTGAATTATATGAGAAATATATTGTCATGTAATAATGACAATGGGGTGAGTAAATTATCAGCAAATGTTTTTTTTTTAAAGTAAACTACTATCAGTCTGGATGCTCAAATCAGATTTCAGCCACACACAACAATAACGTCAAGTGGCATATTATACAGTATTTAAACGATATGATCAATCATCTCACAGCATGAATTTTTCCTATGTCACAAATCTTATTTGAGCACTTGCAAAAATAGCACTTGGAGTGTTGTTTTTTCCAACACTAAAAATATATTTTTTTACATCCCCCTCCCCATTACACAATAACAGTTGGTTAGGTTTCATTTCGTTTAACTAAAATAGGGCATTTCATGCATGCAGAAAAAGCATGAGTGTGTGTGTGACTGCATAACAAACACTCAAATATTTGATGAACCTGGCATCACACTCCATTGAATTCTGTTTAAATGCATTAGTGCATTAGTCATTTTCCTGTTCAAATTATTGTTATCTTTGATGGACGTTAGTGTCAATAACACGTGGTGTACAGTTTCTCATGATATAAGCTGGTCTCCATCCACTAGCTCATTTTCTCCTCCCTCCATCTCGCATGACATTTATATTAATGAAGGCTAAGCACGTGTTAATGTTTGTATTTATAAAACAGATCTTGCTTATCCTCTCTATGTGTTGCCATATTGCACGCATGTGTTTCCTTCTCTAGACCGATGCACATTTCAGATCATTTGCTGTGCGTCTTAGAAAATCACCAGTCATGTTGCAAATATAAAAATGAGAAGTTTGAAATGATCATGATGATGCAATCCAGAAGCAAGAGCAGCTGCTGCTGTGCAACAGTAATCAGTTTTTCTATGAAATTCATGGAGCATATCCCACGATCGCCTATAATAGAACATCATGTACACAACTAAACAAATAAACATCTTCCCTTATGCAGCCGTCTGCCTGCAGCCCAAAACGAGAGACTCGCTTACGGCCGTTACTTGGAAAAAACGATGAATAATCATCTATGAGTAAAACGGCTTTAGTATACTGGAGACTAGTGGTAGAAATCTTTATTACACCTTGTTTTTTTTACATCTATGCATTTAGCATACGCTTTTATCCAAAGCAACTTACAATAGGGGAACATAAGCATTTCATCACGCCAACAGCATCAACAAAATCTATTTTTACATAAAGAATTAGTAATTTTAGTCAGTCTCGTTTTTGAACACTTAAAGGCACACTGTGTAACTTTTGGCCAAAGAGTTGATGCATATGAGTTATTTTAAATGATTCCTAAGGCCAATATACAGCGCTTGACACCGTTAGCGCTCCGTGCGGGGCTGCCCTCTTGAGATATGCTTATGTATGGTCAGGTCATGTGACCTGTAGAATACCTGGAGAGCGTATCTCTTTATCGAACCGTCACGTGAACACAGGCTCAGAAGAGTCAAGGAAAAGAAAACGAGAAACTGACCGTGTGAGAAAACCAGACAAGAGTCTCACTCGATCAGGCACTTAAAATAGGATAAGAATGAGCATCAAACAGAATAACCCGCCGTGTGCAACTCTTAAAGGGGCCACGCCTTATTTCCACTCGTTATTTACAACAATACAAAGTACTCTAGGGGTCGCTGTTTGACAAACACGGAAATCCTACATAGTGTACCTTTAAATCATTTTAAAGTTGACCTTCTGCATGGTTTTATTCCCCTCTCTCTTCTTTAAATATTCCAATGTCCCACACTTTGAAATGTAAAAAAAGAATTAGTTTGAATAATGATTTGATTGTTGTAAACTCCGCCCACTCCTTCATTGCACACGGCTGTAGCTTTCCAAGCTCTGGTGGTTGATCTCTGTGTCTATATCTCCTCCCTGTGATGTGGTAATATAAATCTATTGATCTCCCATTTCTTATGGGGATTGTGTGCTTTATGTGTCTTTATTAGTTTGGGCCTCAACCTTAATGGGTGATGTTTCTCCACACAACAGCCACTCCTTTAGAGTTTTATTAAATCAGTTTTTTTTTCTCCTGCTAATGTTTCAGCTTTCATAAGTCCGAGATTCATTTAGTGAAAGAACTCCTGAAGTCACCAGTGTAAGTGATGTGGGTCTGCTGGTTTGCCCCCATTAGGCTGTGTAATTCGCTTAAACAGCAAATCTACTTTGTTCAACCACAGATGATGCCTGACCAGCCCACTTTACCAGCTAAACCTGCTAGAATCCCAGCATAAGTCCCAACCCGCATGGACATTCATGCTGGTATCAGCTGGCTTTTCCACTGTTTTAGATCCTTGCAGAATCCTCTAATATAGAACCGTAATGAACCCAGTGACTTTAGTTCAGGCCTGGATAACTTGGTGTTTCTGCATCATCCAAGCTAAGCTGTGGCTCTGTGTGCTCCATCACACCAAACAAGCTGTTCTCTGTACATTAGTGGTGTTTAATCAGCCATCACTAGCACTCATTGTATCAAATATTACAGTTCAGTGTGTGTCGTCCTGTAACAAACCCCACAGGCCTGAGCCATACACTCTAAAAAATAAACTTCCACATTGGCATTCATGAGGAAGCTCACAGATAACAGGGAACATTGTGGCAAAGTTATGAACAAAGATTCTAACATTAATAGTTATTAATGTAAAATAAATGTTCACATTAATGTAAGTGTTAAATTAATAGTGTTAGTTTTTTATAATGTTCTTAAAACGTTAGCACAAAAATATTATTTTTATTAATAATTTATGGAATGTGTTTTCTGAAACATTTTAGTTGGACTTTGTTTAACTGTTACAACTAGTTTTGGAATGTTCAAATGTAACATTCCATGATGTTTTCTGAATGATAAAATGGAACACTCCCATAACGTTTTGTTTTTTAAAACTGGACATTTTTGAACATTTAGGGAATATTCATAACCTAATGAGAACAATTGGACTTCATGGAACCTTTAAATTCACAAAATGTTCTCATAGTGTGAATTTTTTATTTCTTCTTTTTAGAACCTTTAAAGTTTTAGAACTTTTCACTGAAAGAAACAAAAAATGTTGGAACCAAAACCTTTATTTTTTAAGACTTTTGCACATGCAAGCAAATGTAAAAGTAAATATAAAAAGCATCTTTGGCTTCTGTTTATGGAGTCACTCAGAACAGAGAATGCATATTAACAATATTGCGGCACTGTCGTAATGAATCATCTTAAAATGCAACTAAAAGCTTTTCAGTGTTTCAGGTCTGTCACAATATTTGATGAAATAGAAGCCTATATAAATGTACATTGCAACTTTATATTGATGTTCAATATTTTCAACATTGTGTGTGTGTGGGGGTGTATGTATACTGTATGTGTATATATATATATATATATATATATAAACACACACATACACATATAGATAGACAGACAGACAGATAGATAGATAGATAGTCACTTTCCAGAAAGACCTTCATGGTGGATTACTATCCAAATGCCTTTTGAATCAGCTCAGTTTTTCAGCAGGTCTGATATGGTTTTGAGCGAACTATATTGACCCCACTATATTTGATTCTGAAACGGTAAAGCTCAGTTCAGGAGATTATCAGCTTAGAATAAGGCCTGACACGTCAAGCTCTGTCTTTTCAGGCCATCGTCCATTAATATAAAACACACCAGCAGAGATCAGTGTCAAATCCTGACTGGAAAAATACACGCTTGTCATGCAACTGAGTTTCCAAGTAATCAACCAACATAAGCTGTTTTATTGCTGACATGTGTGTGATGTTTCTGATAGATCCTGAGCAACTGCATCAGCGTGTTAAAGTTACGCCACGTATGGAAAATCCCATGTCATGGAAAACGTTACACTTTTTCTTGGTTATTCGACTGTTAGGTGAACATTCCATTGTTCCAAACATTGTTGTAATGTTACTTTTAAATGTTCATTCTAAAACAATTAGTAACATTTAAACATTTTTAGAACTTCACCAAAGACCAGATTTGAACGAACATTCTATTAACGCTTGTTTATAAATTTAAGAGACACTTGTCAGTGTTAGCCAAAGTTAATTCCTCTTTTTATTGCTCATAAGTTCCAGTGAAGTATCAACAGTGTCTGAGATGTTTCTCCTAAAATGCTCTGTTTACTTTCATCTCACGTCTGTCTGAGAACTTAAAGAGATCTCGCTCTTCCTAAAACATCTAGTCTCTCTTTGTTTCTAACTCAGTTTAGAAGTTGTGCAACACCTGTGTTCATCAAACTTCAGGATGGATTGTGAATTATGTGTCATAATCCTCACCATCCTGCAAACTCTGTCTCGCTGAAGCGCTGTCTCTGCTCACAGTCGAATAAACACAACATTACAGTAAATCATCAGTTAAATCTATAGGGATAGAAAAAAATGGTGTCATCGTTTATTCACCCTTAAGTTGATCTGTTTCTTTGTTCTATTGAACACAAAAGAAGGTATTTTGAAGAATGTTAGTTGGTCCTCATTGACTTCCATAGTAAGGGAAATAAAATCATGTAAGTCAATGGGGACCAGAACCTGTTTGGTTCTTCTTCCTTTATTTTTTTAAGGGTGAGTAAATGATGATGATATTATTATTATTATTGCTGAACTATCCTTTTAATCCTAAAAATGAGCTATACACCTCAAGTTTAACATGTTGTTTCCGATGACCTTGGCGAATGGCACGGCTCCAGCTTTGTCCTTTTGCCCTTGTTTCCGTTACGCTTTTCCTCACTTCTCTCTTTCTTTATGAGCCACTGTGGTTGACCTTTGACCTCTGACACCTTCTCACATGACTGTGAACAATGGAATAGTTCTTAAAGATTCTGAAACATTCCATTTGTTGCACAACCCAGCAGCCCTGAGCCGGAGAAACTCCGATTCCCACGTGAGAGAGAGAGAGAGAGAGAGAGTCAGGCACATTTTTTTACAACGGATTATAGAAAATAGTGTTAATAAAAAATCTGTCATTATTTACTCATGTTGTTTCAGACTAGGGTTGAAAAGGGGCTGAATATTTCCGGTAAATTTCCAGAAACTTCCCAAAAATCCTTGAAAGATTCAGAAAAATCCTGAAAAGTTTACTGAAAATCCTGGAAAGTTTCCGAAAATCCTGGAAAGTTTCCGGAAACTTTGCAACCCTATTTTAGACCCTGTTTATTTTAAAGAATTGTCACACAGATTTTTCCCACAGAAACGGTTCATATTGACGTCTGTCAAA
This sequence comes from Hybognathus amarus, assembly GCA_030378365.1. Taxonomy (NCBI): domain Eukaryota; kingdom Metazoa; phylum Chordata; class Actinopteri; order Cypriniformes; family Leuciscidae; genus Hybognathus; species Hybognathus amarus. The sequence continues at coordinate 61,982 of JAQIUQ010001614.1, read as the reverse complement.
CTCCAAAAAGGATAAAATCATAGTTTTTCATTCAGTTGAGTTTTCCAAGTTACATCCTTACAAATATTGGAAAATCTGTCTTTATTTATTTGATAATTAAAGAAAAGTTAAGATTTTTTTGAATAATGATTATAAAAATATATATATACACTACCATAAAGAAAATTGAGGTGATAAAAAAAAAATCAAAAATTTAAGCAGCAAGAAACTCACAGAATTTCAAATAAATGCTGTTCTTTTAAATGTTCTATTCATCAAAGAGTACTGAAATAAAGTATATCTTAGTTTCCACAAAAATATAAAGCAGCAGCAAAACTGTTTTCAGCATTGATGATAATAATCATAAATGCAGCAGATCATCATATTAGAGTGATTTCTGTAGGATCATGTGACACTGAAGACTGGAGTAATGATGATGAAAATTCAGCTTTGATCACAGGATATAAATTACACTTTACTATAAACTCACCTAAAGGATTATTAGGAACACCTGTTCAATTTCTCATTAATGCAATTATCTAATCAACCAGTCATATGGCAGTTGCTTCAATGCATTTAGGGGTGTGGTCCTGATCAAGACAATCTCCTGAACTCCAAACTGAATGTCAGAATGGGAAAGAAAGGCGATTTAAGCATGTGTTAAGCAGCTGTTTTAAATTGTAATAACATTTCACAATTATCATGTTTTTACTGTATTTTTGATCAAATAAATACATCATTGGTAAGCAGAAAAAATCTTACTGACCCCAAACTGTATATATAGCCTAAATATGGTATTTTTTAATAATATGATTATCACATTTCAAATGTAGGCCATCATGCAAACAGTCATTTACACACATAAACACTCTTTATCAACAGATTGTCAGGCTATTAAAAATCAGTGTCCAAAAGAGCAATAACTGTAAAATGGCATTCTAGCAGATTGAGATGATCATTCACACGAAATCGTGCTGAAATCATTCAGTTCATTTGAGCCTGTAAACACACATAATAAAACACCAGATGGATGAACACACTGACACACACACATAAACAGAAATGAACCAGGCGAAGTGTATTCATCAGTTTATGAACTAATAACACAATGTTTTAATCTTGTTTGTTTGATCCAGTAACTTTTAATCCCTTCGATCTCCATTGGAAGTGAGTGAAGACAGAATAACCCTGAGGAAGCGGATCATCAGGTGTGTGTGTCTGCAACTCATGCATTTGTGAAGTTAAAACAAGAACGGAAGACGATGAGTAACATGGTTCAGAGAAAACCCTCTGACTGAACGAACACAATGCACTCATTCTTCTAAGTTTACAGATGAATGATGATGCACTGGATTCTTCTCAGTGGAAGAACCTGGAATTATTGTGTCATCCATCTCTCAGTTCGAGTAAGAGTTCCATCTAGTGGCGGGAAATGAAAACACACGTAAAACTCACATTTGTCGGAAACAGCGCCACCTGCCTGTGAATTAAAGTAGTGGAAATTCAAACGCTATTGTGGAGAAATTGTTTCGTCAAAATAAATAAAAAAAGTGTAATAGACAAATTTTTTTAATACGTTTTTTAGTACGTTTTTTAAAACAGCTATTGTTATGTCAAGACACACAGCACATTTGTTTGACAATCTGTCCGTTGTTCTGAGTGTTTTCCACTAGAGTGAGCCACAACCAATCCATCAGGCGATTGGCTTCTGCAGATTTGTGTTTTACAACATTTGGCAATCCAGCGTTTGGTGCATTCATTTCTCCATCTTAACTGAAAGTCCTCTGACATAAATCACCTCTCCAATCCATCCAGATATTAATTGCACACTTTATGAATGCCTTTTGATATATCTATGCATTCCTAGTTTGCCCGCCTTCCACTCCTGCATGAGTTGAAACGCAGAAAGTAGATGTTAATTGCTATTTATGCACAGTCTACAATATAATATGAGTAAATAATGTGCATAATTTGTTAATTAATTACTTGCAATATTTTATTCATGCAATAATACACATTTATAATGTGCAGTGTCTCTCTTCAGAAATACAAAAAACACAATAATAGTGCATGTATACTTTTTCTAATGCAAAAGTTTGAGATCATTCACACTTTCTTTGTATTATTTTGTTTGTTTTTATATATGTATGCATGTGCATTATAGTGTATTCATGTATTGTTGTGAGTAAGATTTCGACCTCGACTATAAAAGTTTTGAATGAATGAATTAGATGATGAAATTAGAATGGCCTCTTAGGCTTCCGTACCAGTGAAGCACCACGCTACCCAGTGGATATTTGAAGCATTGCATCAAACAAGGTTGCAGCACTAGTGTCCAGTCCTCTTCATCCTCACGGGGTTTCAGATACAACAAGTCTAGAAGATTCTTGTGTTGCTTTGGTTCTTTTCTGCATCTCTGGTAAAAGCGTTTCTCCAAGTATTTTCTAGAGGCCAATTCTCAGTTTTTCATATTTGCAGGATATTTATGGTAAAACAGATTGCTTCTAATAAGTCTTCTCTGTGCATTGAAAAAATACTTCCTTTCAATATTTTGAAATGATAAAACAATCAGTGAGAATGAGAAATTCTCAGTATCAGCTGATTTGTCATTTTGCGTATCATTGCCACAACACTTCATTGTTTCTGAATCACGCGGATGGCTTTAGCTGACAGTCTTCATCATGCATGTTTCATGTTAAAGTATTCGGACTACTGTGGGTGTGGATTCATTCTTAACAGGAAATCTGACCTTTGACAATGTTTCGTTTCCTGAACAAAACCGGTCAGACTTGGACCATGTTTTGCTCTTTGTTCCCGTCAACCAAATTAGTCATCGCAAATCTGCTCTCACCTCCACCGGTCACCCTGAACTGAACTGTGTGTGAGAACAAACCCAGGAAAAAGAAACAGAAATCAATCACATTTATAGGTGATTAATCAAATGCATTTGATTCTCTATTTGATTCACAATCAAATTTTGTTCCGTGAAGTTTTGTTCAAATGTGCTTTCATTTTTTTGTGCTTGTTATGTTTATATTTATATTATATTATATATAAAAAATTTTAAAAAATGCTTTTTTATTTGGCGTTTTGGATAATTTTATTATTTTTGTATTTACAAATTAAGTAATCTAAATTTAGTAAAATAAGTCTTACTTTACAGTATGATTAGTTTTTTAATGCATTATTAATTATGCCTTTGTAATATGCATTTACTCATGAATGATTGTAACCAGTTATTATAATAATTTTGTTACTCCTTTCAAGTATAATGCATTAAAACACTTGATAAACAGTTAAAAAATTCAACAAGGAATCGCCATTTTAAATTTTTTTTTTAATAATTATTAATGAAAATATATAATGCATTATAGCATATATTATGAATACCTTTATAATGCATTAGAAAAGGCTTTATGTGTTGCTGATTCTTCATTTAACTGATTATAATAAAATAATTTTTATTATTTCGTACAGATATGACAGCGAATGATGGTGAACGTCAGGTTTCCTCAGGACATCTGTCAGTCAAACTCTACGAGATGTGTGTATGGATTAAGGGAGTGTGTGGACATCATGATGGGTTTGATCATGTGACCTCTGGAACGAGCAGCATCGGTAAAACATAAGAACATACAAACACACAAACGGCTTTAAAACCCACCAGTCTTACAGCAAACATGAGACCCCATAACAAAAATAAAACAGACACATCTCATTTTTATTTATATTCAACAAATGTCCAAAATATACTGCAAATGGTATACAGTATGTATTTAAATAAATAGTTTAAATTACTTAAAATCTAAAAATATTTACACTGTCCAAAATCTATTTATATAATATAATGCATTTACCCAAATGTATTATAAGATTTGATGTGTATTTTCTAGTTCCTTCACCATTTTTTAAAAATGATTTAAGCTGTGCATACATTTTTAAATAGATATTGGTCAGTAATATATGATTTCTTTTTTGGGCTGGACGTTTCAATCGACCTCTAAAATCACCCCTCTCAACACTTTGATTTGACATGATCAGGATCCTGTTATCTGTTGTCTAATGTCAGAACTGTGTTCATAATTCAGGCTACATTCAGCAAATTGTTTTTCAAAATTAAATTATGTCACTGAATCAAACATTTCCCTCACTCACTACAGTACAATACACACATTCCCATTTCACACAAGGTCACTCGTATGTAGAAGGAATTTAACCCTTTATCATTATTACATTTAATAATTGTTTTCCAAACAGATTCTTTTGAGCTTTTGTGTTGCCATAACAACAGTGACAACAGCTTTTTATTTTTCAAAATGTTGATATGGTGATGTCTGAGTGCAAATACAATTACAGACGATTTTATAGGCTTTTTACAGGACTGGGATTGATATTAGTAAGACGTCTTTGCTTTTCTGTTATTTTGGTCAGATATTCATGATCAGTTTTATTGTTCACTGAAGCAAAATTGGGTCTTTCCATTAATATTTCTGCATTTATTTACTCATATTGCATATTTTTGAGGAAATCAAAATGTATTTATTATTTATTTAAAATGTTTTACTTCATTGAAATTGCACGAAACTTGCTGAGAACACAAAATAATCATGGACATGATATGAAAAGGTTAATGGTCCGGAAAAAAGTGTCACTCAAATTTAGAGCAAAATGTGTTAAGATTTATGGCTTGGATTTTCTCACAGTTTTAGAGTAAAATCTGTTTTGAAAATATATATTTCATATAAAAATTGAAAATTAAATTTTTGTGCATTTTTCATAAAATAAATTATTAAATTTCGACATCAGCAATAATCTGCCACGTGTCGTCTTTAAAAAGAGACCAAACTGAATTCTTCAAAGCATTCAAGAATCATGCAAGTTTAAGCTGGAAGTTTAATTTTAAGGTCTTAAAAAGTGAATAAATGGATTAAAACTATTGCATACATTTTATTTAGTACCCTCAAATCCCCTAAAAATACAAATTATCAAACTAAAATAGTACAATTTTTTTATTGAAATAATAAAAAATGGGTAAGTTTTGACATTCACACAAACAGAGAGTTAAAGTAAGTATTATTAGTATTAGACTGTTGGGTTCGGGTAGGTCAAATAAGTTGAAATGTATTTGCAAAGTTACTTCTAGTCAGAAGAATATCTAAAGTGGACCATCGAAATAAAGTTGAATTAATTTTAGTTTAATCTTTTGAAATATCTCCGTGCACCCACTCGTATTAACTGTTTGATTTGTTCGTCATAAAACATATATCTGTTAAATTTTGAGAGGAAAAGGAGAGGCCAGAGCTAGTGTACATATTCTTTTACAATGCCAATAACAAACTCTGTCTGTATTATTCACCTGAATTCTGAGTATTTACTTGTTCTATTAAATCACAAACTCCTTCGCTGTCAATTCTGCCTCTCGGAGACTGACTGCATTCTTCTAACGGCTAACCCTCCTAAAGTTAATAAGTGACTTTTATAAGAAACAAAAAAAAAACAAACACACACAAAATATCACTTTATGGCAGCAAATATGAGGGCTAAGCAAACATCAGCTTTGATTGACAGCACAGCAGATACAGTTTTCGGTTTAGGTCGAAGGTTACACTGAAGGAGTCATATTTAGATATTTTAATATGAGACTTTAATGTACAGTGTAAACATACTGTAACTTTCAGAACTTCCTTATCAGTCCAAACAGAGCTAAATCCAGCTAACATAACTAAACTCCCGCTAAACAAACAACATAATACAAATATTACTGATAAGACCAGCGTTTAACCAGCGTTCAGCTGTTACTGTGCGCTATAAAGTTCGTTATAAAATTGCACCTCCCTCATTTGACCATATCTATCTTTGTCACATCATGAAATTATTGCTTTTATATGTTTTTCCCCTTTGCGTTGACACACAGTATGTGGAATATTTGTTATATTATGAAACTTTTCTATTAAAAGTAACATTTTATATTATGACTAATGATGCTAAAATATAAAATGTAATAAAAAATGCAAAAATAGTTTTAAAACACATCCAATTAGAATATTCTTGAAGGGTTAGTTCACCTCAACATTAAAATTATCCCACAATTTACTCACCATCAAGCCATTCTAGGTTTATATAACTTGCTTCTTTCAGCCAAACACGATCAGAGTTATATCAAAAAATATCCTTTATAATTGGAGTGAATTGTACCTGAGATTTTGAATCCCTAAAAAGCGTATCCATCCATCATAAAAGTAATCCATAGTTAATAAAGGTCTTCTGAAGGCCTAAATTATTTTATATTTTTGGGTGAGCAAACCCTTTAATTCACCTGCGATTGGCTAAAATCATTATATGCCATTTCAGACATTTCCAAGTGAATCTGTCAAACCATTCTTGTCTGTCAGTTATATAATGGAGGTCTATGGTCACCACCTCAAAGAGCATACACAGAGAAGTCCAGATTAAACATGATTTAATGACTCTGTACATGTAAGTACACATTGACTGGCCTAAGAACACGAAAGCGAGCGGTTTGTGTGAGAGAACTAACAGTATTTATATCGTTTTTACCTTGTGTAATCCCAGTCACATCCAAGTGATCTGAGGCTGAGGGCGCTTTGTGGCTACAAGAGGTAAAAACAATATAAATACTGTTCGTTTTCTCACACAAATCACTCGTTTTCGTGTCTTAGGCCATCAATGTGTACTTACATTTTTCATCATTCAATCATGTTTAATTTGGACTTCTCTGTGCATGCTCTTTGAGGTGGTGACCATAGACCTCTATTTAACCTAAAAATATCAAAATTGAAACTACTTTGGAAACAAAGACACCTACATCTTGGATGCCCTTGAGGTAAACTAAAACATATCAAAAATTAATTTCAACTCTTTAAAGGGTTTTTTTTTCTTTGTGATTTGTGAGATTCCAGCAACTCGCATTTGGGAGAGAAAAGGTCAGAATTGTGAGAAGAAAGCGCGGTTATCAGTTTTGTTTTTTATTCTATGGCAAAAACAAGCTTCCATGTCAAAAACACAGTTCCACCTACACTTATTTAAATTTATAAGTTTAAACTTTTAAGGCATAATGAAGGACATCCGCCTATAAGCTCTGTTGACTGGCAACATACACCAAATAGTTTACAAAACACAGACAAAGTCCATCCCAAATTCACAGTCACATTGATTCTTCCCACATATAGAATCAATCTGATTCCACAGACACAGTCATGAATTTCCTTTACGAACACTATTAAAGGTCATTAACTTGAATTGAAATACCTTAGTCCCAGCCTTGCATGTGGACCAGGATAGCCATGGTCTGGTAATGCTGGTCAAAGCATGTTCTTTGTTGGTTAACCTGGTTAAGAAAGTCTAGTGTGATCATCACCTGCATTCAGAATATGCTGGTGATCAACCATGCTGAGTCTGTTTAACAGGGAATATTGAAATCATTCATAAAATAAGATACAGACTTTACATTTGATATATTACTCCTAGAAAAAAGATACAAAAGCTGTCACTGGAGCTGTACCTTTTCTAAAGGTAAACTTTTGTCAATTTTAGGTGCTAATATGTACATTTTAAGTGTTAATATGTACCTTTTAAGTGCTAATATGTACATTTTAGTTGATAATAAGTACATTTTAGGTGTTAATATGTATATTTTAGGTGCTATTATGTACATTTTAGGTGTTAATATGTACCTTTTAGGTGCTAATATGTACATTTTAGGTGTTAATATGTACATTTTAGGTGCTAATAAGTACATTTTAGGTGCTAATAAGTACATTTTAAGTTTTAATATGTACATTTTAGGTGCTAATAGGTACATTTTAAGTTTTAATATGTACATTTTAGGTGCTAATAAGTACATTTTAGGTGTTAATATGTACCTTTTAGGTGCTAATATGTACATTTTAGGTGTTAATATGTACATTTTAGGTGCTAATAAGTACATTTTAGGTGCTAAGTAAGTACATTTTAAGTTTTAATATGTACATTTTAGGTGCTAATAGGTACATTTTAAGTTTTAATATGTACATTTTAGGTGCTAATAAGTACATTTTAGGAGTTAATACATTTTAGGTGTGAATATGTACATTTTAGGTGCTAATAAGTACATTTTATTTGCTAATATGTACATTTTAGGTGCTAATAGGTGCATTTTAGGTGCTGATATGTACATTTTAAGTGTCAATATGTACATTTCAGGAGCTAATATGTCCATTTTAGGTGTTAATTTGTACATTTTAGGTGTTCATATGTATACTTTAGGTCCTGAATATGTACCACTAAGGTACCAATATGCAGCCTTTGGGTACAAAAGTGTACCTTTTGAAAGGTACAGCCCCAGCAACAGCTTTGTGTTGAGTGCTGATTTGATAATTAGGGCCCAAGCCCTGAAAGGGCGCAGAGCCCTATTGTTTTCCTTCCGATTATTTTTTTTTTTTTTTTTTTTTTTTTTTTTTTTTTCTTTTTCTAGCGACTATTCGGGCACTTTTGGGGCCCTTAACATGCTCGAAAACTCTTGAAACTTTGCACACGGGTCAGAACCCGCGGCCATCAGAGCCGGGCTGAAGCTGGTACCCGGGCGTGGCAGGGCGGCTCGTCAGCGCCCCTGGAATGGGGTCCGAACACCTGGTCCATAACTCAAACACACTTGCATGTAATAATATGAAACTCGGTACACATGTCGATAGCAGAATTTCATCTATACCTCGCGTTCTTGCTTTTTACCCCAGCCCAACAGGAAGTCGGCTATTGAGGTTTTTTTGTAAAACACACGCAATGAACTTTTAAATACTCCTCCTAGAGCTCCTATCCAAATTCGACGAAACTCGGTCAGCTAGAAGTCAAGACATTGAGGATGAAAGTTTGTGTGGGGATTTTTGATATCTCGAACGGTTTGGCCGTGGCGAGGAAACGAAAACTATGGCGAGAAACGTGAAACAGGAAGTGTGTCATAACTTCAGCATACATTAACTGATCTGGATGAAACTTCAGCAGTGCGTTCGCTGTAAGAGGACGATCACATGGATGTGACTATTGTGAGTCAAAGTTATAGCGCCACCAACTGGCAGCAGGAAGTGTGTCACTTTCAAAATGCTTTGAAATCACCCTCTTATTTTTACCCGATTTGCTTCAAACTTCATCTGTATAATGTACATACACGGCAGATGAAGACCTATGAATGGATTCTTGATATCTTTGAAACTGTTGCCGTGGCGACGCATCAAACTTTACCATTCTTTTAGGATGCATTCTTTTAGGGATTCGAACATTTGTCCATAAATCAAACACACGTGCATGGATTAATATGAAACTCGGTACACTCATAGATCACATCAGGCCAAACAACTTTCGTGCTCTAAGTTTTACGACAGTTCAAACGGAAGTCGGGAATTATGTTTTTTTTTTTTAAATAATTGTCCTAGAAAAACATCAAATTACAACCCATGCTGTTACCAATCACCACCAAACTCGGTGTGCATGAAGTCAAGACATTGAGGATGCTATATTCCGGACGGATTTTTGATATCTCTGAACGGTTTGGCCGTGGCGGATTTTTTTGACTAAAAAAGGACACATAAAGTGTGTTATAACTTGGTTAGTTTTACTGACAGTTACAAAACTTGCCGTGTATATTGTTCTATTCAAGCCAAACAACTTTCTAATTAACAATAATAAGCTCAAACCCACAGAAAGTCAGATATTGTAGTTTGAATATGATCATGCTCTTTCTGAGCCTAGGCCTGTCACACAGTCTGTGTGTGTGTGTGATTGAGTCTTTTGACACACAGTCTCTGTGTGTGTGTGTGTAGGGGAGGGGGCTTAATAATTTCACTGTGTGTCTGGCCTGCTAAAGTAAATACATTTCTTAAGCCTGGTATTTTTTAAATAAGTTTTTGTTTTTATTTTTTTATAAGTAAAGACATATAACCTGTTTAATTGTAGTGCATTGACAATAGTTTTATATAATTAGTGTATTAATTAAATTAACTTGGTCCATAAATCAAAAAGGAAGTGTGTTAAAACTTCTGCATACATTAACTGATCTTGATGAAACTTCAGCAGTGTGTTCGTTGTAAGAGGCCGATCACATGGATGTGACTATTGTGAGTCAAATATATAGCGCCACCAACTGGCAGCAGAAAGTGTTTCACTTGCAAAATGCTTTGAAATCACACTCTTACTTTTACCCGATTTGCTTCAAACTTCATCTGTATAATGTAAACACACGCCAGATGAAGAGCTGTGAAAGCATTATTCAATATCTAAGATAATGTTGCCATAGCAACGCATCAAACTTTAACATTCCTTTTTTTTGATGATTTTGAGTCTCTTAGCGGCTTTTGGGGCCCTTAATGGGTTTGAAAACTCTTGAAACTTTGCACACAGGTCAGATCCCACAGCCATCAGAGCCGGGAAGATGGTACCCGGGTGTGGCAAGGGGGCTAGACAGCGCCCCCTGGAACGGGGTCCAAAACTTGGTCCATAAATCAAAACACGCTTGCATGTAATAATATGAAACTCAGTACACATGTTGACTCATCGTTTCATATATTCATATATTCTCCTCAAGCCGGACAACTTTCTAATTTACACTCATGAGCTAGGACCCACAGAAAGTCAGATATTTTGGTTTGAAAATGTTGAGTGTCTCTCTGAGCCTACACTTCTGTATGGCAAGCCCTTTTAACATTTAAAAGCTAAGTTTGACTATTCGTAATTAACATTGTAGATATCAACAACGTCTTTCTAGTCGTAATTACATTTTGGATAGTTTGTATTATCATTTAAGATATCTGTAACGTAATTGTGACTAGTCGAAACAACAGATAGAGTATGGCAAGCCGTTTTAACATTTAATCATTTTAACCTACTAGTCTCTATTTTCATGCTACTAGTACTTATTCTTTAGATACTAGTATCTATTCCATTAAGTACTAGTACTTATTCATTAGCTACTAGTGCTTATTCTTTAGATACTAGTGCCTTTTCTTTAGATACTAGTGTTTATTCTTTAGGTACTAGTACCTTTTAAAGATACTAGTACTTATTCATTAGACACTAGTCCTTATTTATTAGATACTAGTACTTATTCATTAGATGCTAGTCCTTATTCATTACATACCAATGCTTATTAATTAGTTACTAGTACTTATTCATTAGATGCTAGTACCTATTAAATAGATACTAGTACTTATTCATTAGACACTAGTACTTATTTCAATGGTGACTCAGTAACTATTCTTTTGTTACTAGTCACATTTTTTCCAGTGACTTCTATGGTGAATCTGTCATTCATATATCAACTATTCAGTTCTGACTAGTATGTTAGTATGTATTCCAATTGTGGAATACATACTAGTATGTATTCCAAAGCAGGGGTTACGTTTTTGCACGTCGTGCAGAATAACCCTAAAGGCACCAAGGTGGCGGTGCCACCGGCTTTATATATATATATATATATATATATATATATATATATATATATATATATATATATATATATAAATATAGCTGCGAGCAGCGATGGAGGGCCAAAGCCGGCGGTCCGCCATCCCGGTGCCTTTAGGCACCGGGGTTGCGGTGCCACCGGCTTGGGCCCGCGGATCGCTGCTCGCAGCTATATTTATATATATATATATTTAAATTTGTTTTTATCCTACAGCAAGAAGTGAAGAATGTAAACAAATGTTTCAGCTTCAAAGGAGCCATATAAAAAGGACTGATAATCATCAGATTGAACCGTTTGTTCAGTTCCAGCTCATTCAACCTCTAGCGGGCCTGAAGGCCACAATAAAGAAAATGAAAGTTATCATCATATTATCTTCTTTATTTCATAGAAACCAAGCTGTGCTCTTTGGTCTGATCTGGCAGCTTTCCTGTCCAACTGTCGAGGCACGAACGCTGCTTTACTACGAAGAACTGCAGGTGAACATGTCTAGACTTTTGCACAAAAGCAATGGAAACTGTCATTCAAAATATCTTGAGAAATTCTAGACATAATTCTGCTAATAATGAAGTTTTGTTTTTATATATGCATACACCTGTTATACAACTATAACATTAAATACATGGCTCTTGGCAAGTTAATAGTTCTACAGTTCTACCAAAATAAAAATGAAAAATTCATAGACCAGTCTTTCTCATGGGTGTCACCTGTCAGGATGAAGGTTAAATAAATGAAAGGTTAAAATAAAAGGTTAAGGATGACAGGTGCTAAACCCCTCCGATATTTCCCAGATCTCCTCCCCAAAACATAGGTGAGTTGGCATAATATAAATTTTGTAAACTTTGCTTGGTCACTCAGGCACTCGTGTCTCCAGAGAGGCTTCTGGAATACAAAGCACCAGATTTTGGGTTGAATTCATTAGGAAAATGGGGCTTGGTGTGAGTTGACTATGGTTATCTTCGTTATATCTTCTGAAACTACCAGCATATGTTACGTTTGGGATGCTGGTGAGCTGGTTGGTCCCAAACGGGAAGCTTAATTTGCATCCCTGGTCAACAAAGCTTCACCAGAAAGACCATGCTGGTTGATTAGCGTTACGCCAAACCAGCATAGAAATTCATGCTGATGTATGCTGGTCCTTTCAGCATCGATTCTGGTGGTTTCATCAATCAGTTTGCTTGATTATTTTCTTCTGCTGAAGTTTACCTTTGGCTCTGCTCTGATCAGGTAATGTGTTTTTATGTTTTATAGACGGGGAACGATGACTACAAATTGACAGCAACTTCTGAGGATGAAATCAAAAAGCCCAAAAAAGGTGAAACGGAAGAAGAGGGATGTGGACGAACTGAAGAAGGAAGTGGAACTGGTAAGGAATGCATATAAATATATATATATATATATATATATATATATATATATATATATATACACACATTAATATGTTATCTAGGACATGGATGCAATATAACCTAATGTTAGTATGATCCAGAATACTTTCTCAGCTATACTCACAAAACGACATTATTTCATTATTTTCTGCATGAATTATTATGCTGGGATGTTTTTTTTAATTTTATTTAATGTGGAGAACTGGATGCAAAGTTTTTCTCTTCTGCAGGACGACCACAAGCTGACATTGGATGAGCTTTCACGCAAATACGGCACTGACTTGAACAAGGTGAGCAGAGGTTTACTGAGACTTCAATTGAAATTTCATGTATTACTGCATTTTGTGTTACTTTATATTCATACATTTTGCCTTTCTTATTATTTAATATATAAATACATTTATATTTAAATAAAAATGTTAATGAATGTTTTATGTTAAGCTTAAAGGAGTAGTTCACTTTTAAAAAAACTTTTGCTGATAATTTACTCACCCCATGTCATCCAAGATGTCCATGTCTTTCTTTCTTCAGTCGAAAAGAAATTAAGGTTTTTGATTAAACAATCCAGGATTTTTCTCCATATAATGGACTTCAATGGGAACCAAACGGTTCAAGGTCCAAAAGACAGTTTCAGTGCAAACTGTTCAAAGGGCTTTAAACGATTCCAGACGATGAATAAGGGTCTTATCAAGGGTCGCCTTGTTCATCAAAATGAACACATCTTTTTTCGTGTCATTTGGTTCATTCAACGAACAAAATTAACGAGTTGACTCTGGAAAAGATTAGATCATTTTAATGAACGAGTTTGAATAGGAGAGTCACGAACAAACATCACAGAACAGAGCAAGGCGACCATTTGAGCTTATAAAACTTAAACTTTGTTATTTATTTTTTTAAATGAGCGATCGTTTCGATTGATAAGACCCTTATTGATCGTCTGAAATCGTTTAAAGCCCTTTGAACAGTTTGCACTGAAACTGTCTTTTGGACCTTGAACCGTTTGGTTCCCATTGAAGTCCATTATATGGAGAAAATCCTGGAATGTTTTCATCAAAAACCTTCATTTCTTTTTGACTGAAGAAAGAAAGACATGGACATCTTGGATGAGATGGGGTGAGTAAATTATCAGCAAAAGTTTTTTTTAAAGTGAACTACTCCTTTAAGATACATTAAGCTAAAAATCCTTACCTGTAAAAAATAAAATAAAAATAATAATAGCCTTGAAGTGCATTGAAACCTGTGTATGTTTAATTTCAAGTAGCCTTCAGTTGATGGTGATTTTTTTTTTTAACTATTCAATGTCCATACCCTATGGTAGGGATTGTCGTCTTCTCGTGCAAGGGAGATCTTGGAGCGTGATGGGCCGAATGCCCTGACCCCACCTCCTACGACTCCAGAATGGGTGAAGTTCTGCACACAGCTCTTCGGTGGTTTCCAAACACTGCTGTGGCTTGGTGCATTTCTTTGCTTCACGGCTTATGGAATCCAGGCTGCCTCTTCTGAAGAACCAGCAAATGACAATGTATGAGAGAAAAAATGTTTGCATTATGTAGTTTCATGTAAATACATTTACATTTATGCATGTAGTTGACGCTTGTATCCAAAGCGACTTGCATTGCTTTCAAGGAATACATTTTATTATTGGTCCATGATTCTCTGGGATTCCAACCAATGACCTTGGCGTTGCTAGTGCCATGCTCAACAGAAACGTTTAAGTAGTTTAATGTCAATTCAATGTAGATTATGCCTTTCTAAAAACCTAACTGTGGTTTTGCAGCTGTACCTGGGACTTGTACTAGCTTTTGTTGTCATAGTCAACGGATGGTTCTCATACTATCAAGAATCCAAGAGCTCAAAGATCATGGAATCTTTTAGGAACCTTGTTCCTCAGGTACTGAAATTGTGTCTTACGAAACTTTGCATGTTCAGATGTAGTTTCCCAAGTCACAAAAGTAATCATTGTTCTGTTCTGGTAATGTAGCAAGCTCTAGTTATACGTGATGGAGAGAAAAAGATCATCAGTGCCGAAGAGGTCGTTGTGGGTGAACTTGTGGAAGTCAAAGGTGGAGACAGAATCCCAGCTGATCTTCGCATTATCTCTTCACAAGGATGCAAGGTAAGACCTGAATGTCAAATGTGATATATCCCATCAGGACCTTTTTATGAAACTTCCCCTCTACTGTTCCAGGTGGACAACTCTTCCCTCACTGGCGAATCTGAGCCCCAGAGTCGATACCTCCTGACTTCTCCCATGAAAACCCTTTGGAGACAAGAAACATTGCATTTTTCTCTACCAACTGTGTTGAAGGTACATGCAAAGTTTCTGTAGAATGTTGAATACAATTGCATTTTAAAGTAGCTGTGGACAAACTAAATTGCTTGAACATTGTGAAACCCTAGGCACAGCCAGAGGGATTGTCATCAACACTGGTGATCATACCGTCATGGGTCGTATAGCATCACTTGCTTCCAGCCTGGATGGTGGAAAAACGCCAATTGCAAAAGAAATCGAGCACTTTATCCACATTATCTCTGGTGTAGCTGTATTCCTGGGCATGACCTTTCTAATCCTCTCTCTGATTCTTGGATATGGTTGGTTGGAAGCAGTTGTTTTCCTGATTGGAATCATTGTCGCGAATGTTCCCGAAGGTCTTCCTGCCACTGTAACTGTAAGTCAAGGTGCTTCTTTCGTTACGCATCTTGTTGTTTAGTCAACTGCTCTACTTTTCAAGCCATTAAATCCAGGTTGTGTTTTAGAATGTCTGTGATAAAAAATATTACTTGACTTTATGGATGTTTGCGTGTACTCCTGTAGGTGTGTCTAACTCTGACCGCCAAACGAATGGCAAAGAAGAACTGCCTGGTGAAGAATCTGGAAGCCGTGGAGACTCTTGGCTCGACCTCCACCATCTGCTCTGACAAGACTGGAACTTTGACCCAGAATCGAATGACCGTCGCTCACATGTGGTTTGACAACCAGATTCATGAAGCAGACACCACAGAGAACCAGAGCGGAGCCTCGTTTGACAGAAGATCTGCTACTTGGGCCGCCCTCGCTCGTGTCGCCGGCTTGTGCAACCGTGCCGTCTTCCCGTGCTGAACAAAGCCATCTCCCAATCCTTAATGTGAGCTATCTTTTTATCTATATGAGCAACATGAATATATGCAAGGCTCTGTGAGTGAAAACTTTGTTCAATTAAATCTTTTGTAGCGAGAAACAGCTGGTGATGCCTCTGAGTCGGCCTTGTTGAAGTGTATTGAGCTGTGCTGTGGTTCAGTCACTGAAATGAGAGAGAAGTACACAAAGATTGCGGAAATCCCCTTCAACTCCACCAACAAGTATCAGGTATTTTTGTTGATGTATCTTTAGAGATGATGATGCAGATTTGACTGGTCATCCTAAGCAATTCCTCAATATGCCTTTTCTAGGTCTCAGTCCACAAGAATCTCAATTCCTCAGAGTCTAAACACCTGCTGGTGATGAAGGGAGCGCCTGAGAGAATCTTGGATCGATGCTCCACCATTTTGATTCAAGGAAAAGAGCAGCCTTTGGACGATGAAATGAAAGATTCATTCCAAAATGCTTATGTAGAACTCGGAGGTCTTGGAGAAAGAGTTCTGGGTAAAGCCACCTTATGAAGTTCTATGATTGAAGTTCTAAGAATATGCACACATAGAAATAGAGAATTACAGCATCTATGAATAAATCTCTTCTCCTTCACAGGCTTCTGCCACCTTAGCCTCCCTGATGACCAGTTTCCTGAAGGTTTTGCATTTGATTCTGAAGAAGTGAACTTCCCAACTGAGAACCTGTGTTTTGTTGGCCTCATGTCCATGATTGATCCTCCTCGTGCCAGCTGTACCAGATGCTGTGTCCAAATGTCGCAGTGCTGGAATCAAGGTGTTGTCCTCTTTTGAGATCTACTGCTTAAATCTATTGAAATGCTAATTACTTGTGACCATTGAATTCAAAGCAATTTAAATGAATGATTTTTCCAATACAGGTTATTATGGTTACTGGTGACCATCCAGAATTACTGCTAAAGCAATTGCTAAGGGTGTTGGTATCATCTCTGAGGGCAACGAGACTGTGGAAGACATCGCTGCTCGTTTGAATATCCCTATTGAAGAGGTCAATCCAAGGTAATCCCAGCTTACCTAAAACAAAGCAATGTTTTCAGGTTACAAAATATTTCTGGAATTGCTCTTGATGTCTGGTAATACAAAGTGTGCCTCTAGGGATGCTAAGGCCTGTGTGGTCCATGGTGGAGAATTGAAGAATATGAGTGAAGAACAGCTGGATGAGATCCTCCACTATCATACAGAAATTGTGTTTGCCAGAACTTCTCCTCAACAAAAGCTGATCATTGTTGAAGGTTGTCAGCGACAGGTACCGTCAGAGAGTCATCTATCCAATCCTAGTTGATGCTAGATGATTTTACCCATCAGGGACCATTTTAATGCATATTTTCTCTCATCAGGGTGCCATTGTAGCCGTAACCGGTGATGGTGTCAATGATTCTCCTGCTCTGAAGAAGGCTGACATTGGTATAGCTATGGGTATTGCTGGATCTGACGTATCCAAACAGGCTGCTGACATGATCCTTCTGGACGACAACTTTGCCTCAATTGTCACTGGAGTAGAAGAAGGCTATGATGTTATTGGGGACTTCATTGATTAAGGATTTCTGAAGGTTACTTTGAGACTTATTTTTCAAACATGTATTCCACTTTAGGCCGTCTGATCTTTGACAACTTGAAGAAGTCCATCGCCTACACCCTTACTGGTGAGTCACGAATGTCACCCTTCCTCTTGTTTGTCCTTGTTGGTATTCCCCTACCTTTGGGCACCGTCACCATTCTCTGCATTGACCTGGGCACTGACCTGGTAAGAAGAAGTCTTATTAGTGTAGAGATTTATTAAATTATGCAGTCTATTTTTAATTTGTTTTGTCATCACAGATTCCTGCTATCTCATTGGCATATGAAAATGCAGAAAATGACATCATTGAAGAACAACCCAGAAACGCTAAAACAGATAGGCTAGTGAACGTGAGGCTAATTAGTATGGCCTATGGTCAAATCGGATAAGAGCAGGTCTGGATGTTTTGAACATGTCAATGAACTCAGAAAATCCGTAATATGGGCAATTTATTCATTTTATTGTCATTGCTTTCCTTCTTTAGGTATGATCCAGGCAGCTGCAGGGTTCTTTACCTACATTGTGGTTATGGGTGAGAATGGATTCTGGCCCAGTTATCTCCCAGGACTCAGAGTTGGCTGGGAAGACAGATCCATCACTGACCTGGAAGACAGTTATGGTCAGCAATGGGTATGCATCAAAGTTCTAGCAAAACCTGATAAATGTGAAACAAAAATATAATTTTATGCATTTGAAAAGTCAACAATATAATTTATAGTATAGTATAAACATACCTTTATTCGTGTGTGTTTTGTTGTCTGATGCAGACCTACGAGGCCAGAAAAATTATAGAGTCCACATGCCACACGGCATTCTTCATCAGTATTGTGGTGGTGCAGTGGGGTGACTTGATCATTGTAAAGACCAGAAGAAATTCCATTGTACAGCAAGGAATGAAGTATGTAAACAAAAGGGATGCAAACAAGTTTCAAAGAAGCCATAAAATATTGGTGGATTGTTTGTTCAGTTCCAGCTCAGGGCTGGTCACCTCTAAAGCCTTATCATAATTGGTTGTTTTTTCTTTCCTAGAAACAAAGTCCTCATCTTTGCTTTTTTGAGGAAGCTGCTATGGCAGCTTTCTTGTCCTACTGCCCAGGCATGGACGTTGCTGTCAGAATGTATCCTTTAAGGTAAGCGGACATATCTATGTAATGGAGATCTTAATGTTCATACCATATGCACTGACTTTGAAAAGAATATAAATGGTATGTCTGAAATTGGAAATAACAGTAAAATTGGCATTAAATAAAACTCGTGTTTGTTTATTTAGACCATTATGGTGGTTCACTGCCTTCCATACTCACTTATCATCTTCATCTATGATGAAGTTAGAAAATACATCCTACGAACAGAATCCAGGAGGTAATATAAGATTTTTCCTTCAGATGTTGGCAGACTTCATTAACCTCAACAGAGTTAGTTATATTTCATTTAATTGAGGCTCTAATATCTGTGCTATTGTGTTTCAGGCTGGGTGGAACAAGAAACATACTACTAAAACATGACGTTCTATTGCAAACTCATGTTAGGAGACATTAATGCAGAATCTGGTCAATTTCAGCAAATAAATGTTAAATAACATGGAGCTGAATTTGTGTGTTGCGTTTTATTAAACTGAAAATAGAGAGACTGAAATAGCAAACATACACAAAAGGTTATAGCTAGTACAAATTGTGCAGCACATCAAATATTTAAAAAATCATACACGACATATATATATATATATATATATATCTATATATCTATATATATATATATATATATATATATATATATATGTATATATATATATATATATATATATGTATATGTATATATATATATATATATATATATAGATAGCATAAATTAAAATCCATAAACCTTAGTAGGGCCCTATAAAATCCGTTTTATTTTTTCCCAAATTCCATTTTATTTTTTCCCAAATTCCGTTTTTCCGTTTTAATTTTTGCAAATTCCGTTTTTTCCGTTTTAATTTTTGGGAATTCGTTTTTTTTACCCTTTACTGTTATTTTAGTTGGAAAAAAGTGTGCTTTTTATTCCGTGATCACAGAAATTATAGGGCCTACCTTAAATATTGAGGTGCACCATAATGGTGCAGTTACATAATCTACCAGCAGGGGTCTGATGCTATTCAAAGTCTATTTAAAATAAATCATTCCAACGAAACCTAACCAACAGTTAACATTTAAATTAATATGCCACAAATAAAAAATGTCTATAACTGTCTTTTAATGCAGAAAAGGTTCAGATGTTGATTCTCATGCACACCTGAGAGAAAACGACACTCATGAACAACAGAGTTTAATGCGACATTTATCAGATACTTTAACGCTAAGCACCTTACTGTATTCAGTTTGCACGTATCAGTTTATATCAATCTGTACTTTCATTATCTGGGAACTGAACCCATGACCTCTAATACTGAGAACTCCAGTACTTCTTGGTATCACGCGCCATTGTGAGCGATGTTTATACATATCAGTGAAACCAGCAGAACATGCTTAACATCAGTCAGACATTCCATTATAAAACATTAGTTCCACAAAAGTGTGCCATGATGTCATCCTCAGGTGTGTTATACTACTAAACGTTTGTAGGAAGTAATGTTGGCATGGGGGCTGTGAGGCTCTGTTGACTGACAAAACAGAACATCGTTTACAAAACAAGAAGGGCCAATCAAAATTAGTGCGTCAATTGTACCCATTTATCAGATTTATTATAATTTAGTCACTCATCACTAACCTTTAAAATGGACAAACGGCCAAAAGTCATAAAAATAAGAGCATCTAATTTTTTACGTAAAAATCTTTTATATCATAAATAAAGACAAAATACTCAAAACATATAATTGCATACAAAATAAGTGCATGAATTTACATAGGAGGGATATTAATTTCAATTTTAGCAAATTGATGTAACAAAATATGACTGAAATGTGATAATTAAAGATTAAATTAATGTTAAATATAGATGACACCTGCCAAATCTCTCCCAAATTTCTCCTAATCCTGCCCTTAAAATAGGTTAAGCTGACAGGGTAGAAGTTTGTGTGCCTATTTTTGGACACACGAGGATTTGCATCTCACAGTGGCCGAACAGGTTTCCTATCTAAAGCACCACATTTAAATTGAAATGAGGAAAAAGGGCTTGGTGTACAGTAGGTGGACTATGGCTATCTTCCCTAGAGTTTTCATTTTTATTTTCTTACCATTTGATGTTTTATATGTTTAAAAATTGCCTCTACTTTTTTAAGGGGTCAGGTAAGGTTATACTTACAGTTTTATGTCTTGAAGTTTTATGTATAGGTAAAGTTTCATTTTTTGTCAAAGTGTTTTGTAGGTTTCTTTGGATAAAAGTTTCTGCTGTCTAAAGTGTAGGTGTGTATAAAAGTGTATAATATACTTAGGCTATTTACTACTGTGTTAAATTATATTTCATTTAAAGCTGCCGAGTATAATTTCTGCACCACTAGTGACACCCAACAGAACTGCAAAACATAATGACAAACAGAATTGCATTGTTCAGGAAAATCCTGAAAGTCACAGAAAAAAAAGAAAGAAAAAAAGATCAAAGTTCTCTATTTATTTGTGTTGCCACTAGTGGAGCACAGCAGGTTCAATACATTTATTAAATTTTATAAATCTATATATTTTATCTTAAATGTATGAAAATTAGTTGCAAGTCAAAATGTCCAGCTCCTGAGACCTCTGAAATCTGACGCACATGGAAAGTATTGAATAATGCTTTGTATAATGTTCTTAACATAAGAAAAATGTGAAATAAAGAGTGAATACTTGCTTGTGGTTCAGGCTGTGTGTTTTCTTGACTGAGCGCTCGAGGAAGCTGGTGGAAGAATCGTGAACGGGGAAAAACTGCTGATGAGATGTGGCCAATACCATCATTATAGGGGAGATCTTTACTTCCCTTGATTAACAGGACAGTAGATGAATGTAGAATAAACCAATCGACTAACTGAAGTGCTAATGTAGTATCATGTAAAAAGGAATAGTTTTTTTTTGGTTCAGCCTATGCCACTGTTAAAACACTTTATTCACAGCTTATGTATTCCAATGAGAAACCGCTCATTATAGAAGCTCTAGATGATAGATAGATAGATAGATAGATAGATAGATAGATCAATAGATAGATAGATAGATAGATAGATAGATCAATAGATAGATAGATAGATAGATAGATAGATAGATAGATAGATAGATAGATGATAGATAGATAGATCTAGCTGTTCATTGTTGTTCATGTTAGTTCACAGTGCATTAACTAATGTTAACAAGATTTTAATAAAGTATTAGTAAATGTTGAAATTAGCATTACCAAATATTAACAAATGCTGAAGAAGTATTGTTTATTCTTTGTTAATGTTAACTAATGTAGTACTAATGAACCTTATTGTAAAGTGTTACCAAAAGGATATATATTAACACAACTCTAACTTTTTATAAAATGTATTAAAGTTAATTGTATCTTCCTCAAATTCACGCAATTGTTTCATTTTTCAAAAGATGTCTACAAAATAATCAGTTCACACAGAAACCAATGTTCTCCCTATTCACCAGGTTTATTGAGCAGCAGAGGAAACCATGCCACAATGTTCATGTTTTCTATGCTACTAAGTTACTAGCTACTAGTTTCAATCAAGTATATTTGATGCACCTGATAGTGACATTAACTTAGTTCTCACATTTGAGGGAAGACTGCATCATCATCATCATCAAATAAAACCTTCAAAATCCACATTTAGATGGAGTTTGTTTTAAACCTACTATCCTTCAACTGTTTTGCATCAGTAGATTTCCTCTAAATTCACCAATTTAGATTTCTAAATTTCAGGGGAAAGACTATTGATGTATGTAAGTCATTAACTTTAATAATAAGAATAAGGCCATAAAAAGTCATAAAAACGTCCGGATTTTTCCATACAAGGTCATAAATTACATTCAGCCAAGTCTTAAATTTATATTTTTGTATTCAATTTCGAGTCAATATCGCCAATGCTCGATATCAATATCGAGTTCGATAAATGTTCGATAATGTTTATGTGCCAAAAGCGGAACAAAACTCATTTGAACCGCGCTGTGCTCACACGGACTGTTTATCCGCTCGGTTCAAAGTCCAACCGGTTCAATAAATAATAAATAAATTTGTTTGACATGGAAGCTGTGCGCAAACAGGAATATATAGGCCTATTATTTTTCAAAAATTAAAAAAGCACCCCAGAAAAAGGGCACTTTCTCTCCAGGAATAAAAGGGCAGGTGCTCAAGCCCCCTTTGATGTCTATGTGTGCACGTGCCTGAGATATTACATTCTTATTAGTTCTGGCGCTGGCACCAAACGCTGGAGGGGAAAGAGTTAATAGAGGTAAGTGTATTTGACTTCAGTTATTGACAGATATTAAAAGATGAATAAAAAACCCAGAACATTAGCAACTTTAAAATAACCTTAAACTGGAATATAATAGAATTTATATATAACGAATGCATGACACTAAGAGTTAAACAAACACAAGCATTTGTAGGCTAAATGATGTTTTATGTAGTCCAACAAATCTTAGACTACATTAACACTGGACACATGCTAATTTGACCATTTTTACAGCTTTCACACTTAATATTCAGTATAATCACTTAGCTTAGCTAGCTCATTTCTTTCCTTTCTAGTCAGCCAATCAATAGATTCCGTTCCACTGCCTTCTTTGACATATATAATTTAACACAGCATATATAGAGGCGACTATTTAAAGCAATAGCGAAACTGATTGCTCAGTGAAACCGTTCCCTCAATCTGACCGTTAACATTTAAACTGAGTGAGCGCGCCAAATGAGAGAAGAGAGAGAGACGTTCTCTCTCTACTCTCTCTCTCTCTCTCTCTCTCTCTCTCTCTCTCTCTCTCTCTCTCTCTCTCTCTCTCTCTCTCTCTCTCTCTCTCTCTCTCTCTCTGTCTCTCTCTCTCTCTCTCTCTCTCTCTCTCTCTCTCTGTCTCTCTTGTCTCTCTCTGTCTCTCTCTCTCTCTCTCTCTCTCTCTCTCTCTCTCTCTCTCTCTCTCTCTCTCTCTCTCTCTCTCTCTCTCTCTCTCTCTCTCTCTCTCTCTCTCTCTCTCTCTCTCTCTCTCTCTATGTAGCATTCATGTAGTATCTGAATTAAAGAGGGAAAGGCGGCAATTTCAATTATTTAACTATTAACATGAATAATGAACTTATATTTTAAAATTACAATGAGTTTTGGCAGCAGTTAAAAAATTAAATAAAAAACGGTAATTTCGAATAAATTAATAATAAATGTGTTTCTCTCTGGGTCCCCAACTTTTTTCTTCAAGTAAATTTGTTTATTTTTGTAATGACCTATATATATCGCTATAGTTCAGGATAAGTGACGCATAGGTCAAATTATACATTCTATCTCCTCTCTCTTATTGGCTTTTACACGCAACACTTGTATTCCACAAAATAAGAATAAAATGCCGAACAAGTATTTTTACTATTTTTTTTAGGTTTCACACTAATTATCAGGCACCCATTCAGCTCTCTCAAAATCAAAATGTATCCTCTGTACTATTTTAATTCACATTTCTGGGTCTTATTGGGAAACAATCATCAGTGCATTAATACTTTCTTACAAGTACAGTACTATACAGAAGAAGTATTCTATGTATTCATCAAAGCAGAAAGCTAGCCTAGATAAAAATGATGATGACTTGTGCTGGACTACAGTGTGTGGTTGTGACCTTAACATGAAAACTGGGTATTTCCCAACCACAGCATACACTAAAAAATGCTGGGTTGTTTCCACATAGTTTGAATGAAATATGGACAAACCCAATGTATTTAAACAATTTGAAAGCAATTGGTTGGGTTTGACCATATTTGACCCAAACATGGGTTTGAAACAATTCAGCATTTAGAGTGATGGAAGGAATGATAGACAAACTTCCTCTTTTATGGCTTACTTTTTTATTCAAAACCTTAATCCAAACAAAAGTTGTTTATTAATACAACTTGTTCGATAAAGTCGACTCTTTTGTAAAATTTGGTAATGCATTATGCCTCTCCACTGCTTCTGGCCTCGATCTTTTTTCCTTTCTATTTTGGACATAGTTTGTTTCCTGAACACATGACTCACATGAACTTCTCTCTTTGCTGCTTTAAATATTTAAATAATGTCACTGAAGTTTCAGAATGTGCATCAAATCATTGTAGGGTCTTAGATGAGTTCAATCTGATCCTTTTCGTGGGTGCAGCAAATACTGTATATGCCTTAATGTTCAAGGTCCTTTCAGCTGGAGTCACTCAAGTTGTCCTTCTGATTCAGTTGAATGAGTCTCTTATCAGATGCAGTTAGAAATGATTAAGTAAGTAGTAAATGTAAAAAGATATTTCTGGTAATATATCTGAGATGATATATCAGATTACGTGCCCTAAACCAACTGTGTTCACACATGTCAGTTAGCTGGCTCTTCCTGTCTTACTATCAGTGGGCGGTTCTTCGCAGCATGAGCTGCAGTATGAAACAACCCTTGTGTGGTTTAGGCAACAAACACTTGAGTAAATTGGTCCTCTGTTCTTGAGGCACCTGCTTCGCCATCAGGCAGCAAGTTTGTTGGACATTATGTCCTGTGTTGGACTTTTCCCAGTAACCTGATATGCAGATAGACTGTCAGTCTGAAGAGGAAGGCAAAAGTCTCTTTCTGACTAAAAACAGTGTTTGCAGCAGATTAAAGGCTGTTTGTGATGAATGTGGATGCACCACTGAAGCAAAAGAGCTGAAGGAACACAATATGTCACTTGAAGAGTTATTTGTAGATGATTTATTGAGTCATTTGACCTGCTAAGGATCATTTATTCACTCCCAGCATTTGAAAAAGACTCCTCCAATATCAGTAAATCTGCCCTTTCCAAAAAAAGTTGCCTTTACCTTGAGAAAAGGTTTAAAAAACAAGTTCAAGCTTTCCTCAGTGTTAAGGTTAAAGGGATACTCCACTTTTGAGTTAAACCATTTACCAAATCCATCAACCTGATTTTCTGATATTTAGAAGAATATCAGTAACCAGACAGTTTCTAGACTGTGCCCTTGATTTCCATAGTAGGAAAAAATATATACTATGGAAGTCAATGGGACCAGAAACTGTCTGGTTACTGATATTCTTCTAAATATCAGAAAATCGGCTGAATGGATTCGAAAACGGTAAAACCCAACTGTTTAACTCTGGGGTAGTTGTAAAATGAGCCTATTTCCAAAAAAGCGGAGATATTCCCTTTAAATGATGAATCACTGATCTTATAGGTAAGTCGCCATATTTAGCAACCACACACCTTAAAACAAGTGGGTTTTCCCAGCGAATGCCATAGATAATCCATCTTTGGTTCCCAAATAAAGGTCAGTGATCTGTTCTTAAATAACTATTTTTCCCTGGAAATGTTTGAGAGTTGGTAAAGAGTGCACATACTGTAGCCTATATCTCAACAGAAAGCATGTTTTTGACTCATGCTTTGTTTTTTTGATGTATTGCAGTCTAAAATACATAAAGAAAAAGTCAAGAGATGAATAACTAGTTTAAGTAAAAGCTGTTTGTCATTCTCAAAAGAAAGACATGCATTGTTCAAACAGATGGATTGTACATTGATCTTAGAGACATTTGCAATGAAACACAAAGCAATACATGCCAATTGTGATAAAGATGGTGCAAAATTTAAGAGGATTGACAGAAAGATGCCATTACTATAGCAATGTGTTGGTACAAAAAACAACATAACCACTAAATCATGATACATTGATCTAGAGATGCTGCTCTTGCCATTGTTATTTTGTCCTTTGTGTTATCATTAAGATCACTGGTTTAAATCTTAAAGTTAGTAGCACATATAGTGTAAATAGTGTGCAGGGGTTGGAACATTTTCTGATTTTGGAACAAGTCAAATCAGTAACTAAAGTTAAACTGAAGTTGTTATTTTGGCTTGAGCAAGCCAAGACCTGAAGCTTATTTGCTTCCCACTTATAGTAAAATAATGGGAGTGTATGTGTTGGAGGTATTCGAGATAATGGTTGGAAAGGTTTATTTATGTTACGGCTTGTCCTATCCAGGTCATAATACACTGATAGAAAAGCAAAATGGGTTGTTTCGGTACCCTCAGATGTGTGATGCTGCTGGTGAAACGTGTGTGGATGTTTAAAGCAGTTTGAAGGACATGGGGGCCATGAGGCTTTTTTGCATTGAGGACATTTCAATATATTTTTGACCTATATCCATTTGAAAAGTTATTCCACCAATCCTACCTAACCAAACCCATGGGAACAAAAATGAAAGAAAAATACTCATAGTAATACAAGATGTAGCTTACAGGTGTGCAACACACTTTGTTATTAGCCTCAACAAAGAGTGTTTTCATTCTAAAGCAAATATGCTTCCCAAGACGAAAGTTGCATTGTAAATGACAGTGATTACTTCCATTTCATAACAATATTTACTAATAAATAGCCTATTAAAAAATAGCAATTAAATGAAGCTGAATTTGCTTTTATATTGTATTTTTAATATAAAAGCATGTTGGCAATATGATGAATAGGTCTACTGTACTAGCAATACATGAAACCAGTTGAAAAATTTAAAATGTGTTCAGACATTCACTAAATATTATCATTTAGTTCAAGAAATCTGAATAAATACCACAATTAAAATGCATAGCATTAAAAAGTAAATCAGAGGGAACAACAATGCCCTCTACAAGTTTATGCATGACGATCATATTCTGACGTTTAGCTATACGTTATTTTTGTTTTGGCTTTTCATTAGAAAAGTCTTCCTTTTTTGTGTGTGAGAGAGGTCTCATAGGGTCTTTAGAAATAAATGAAAACTCAAGAGAGAAATTGTCCCATTTGTAGGCTATTCAAATGCAAAGTGATGTTTGCAGCACCCTCAGATGTGTGATGTGGACTAAACTTTAGGGACTGTGAAGGACATGGAGGCTGTGATAGTCTATTGACTGACAACATTTAGCAAACCTTTTTTAACATTAACATTGACAAGGTCCTATTGTCACAGTCTGAAATCTAACATGTACTGATTCTGACCCTTTACAGAAGCAGTTTGATTCATCAGATATTGTTGGCCACAGAACACGATTTTCAAAGTCTTTGAATGAAAATGAAAACAAAATGGTCCAAAGTGATAAATATAAGGTGATATGCAATTATAACCATAGAAATATGTCATATAAAGCAAAATGCTGATATCTAAACAAATAAGGGCATGTATTAATATGAAAAGCAAGTTCTTTATCTCAAGTTATTATTAACAAGCCATAGATCTATTGATAAGATAATAGTTAATAGACCAGCCCTTTACCCGGGTGTCATAGAAATGACCTACCTGTATAAATGAAGGTTAAGTAATGTTAAAACTAAATGACACCTGAACAACTCCTCCTTAATTTTCCCAGAAACACCTCCCCATTTAACAGGTGAGATGGCAGGGTATAAATATGTGAACCTGGTTTGGACACACAGGGACTTCTGTCTCCAACAGCCTCCAAGACAGGGGTACTAACCATTGGATTTTAGGTGAACATCAAGAAGAAAAATGGGGCTTGGGGTAAGTGGACTAAAGCTATACACTGCTGGATGCATCACTTAATTTGTTTCATTTTACAGTCCAATTCTGTATGTTTCCATTTATTCAACGTATATTTTAGGGGGGATATGGTAAGATGTTGGTGTTTTATATATATATATATGTATATATGTTGCTTTGTACTTGACAGATGGGGAATGATAAGTACAAGTTGGCAGCAACATCAGAAGATGGAGTCAAAAAGCCCAAAAGAGGCAAAAAGAGCAAAAAGGACATGGAGGAACTTAAGAAAGAAGTGGAACTGGTATGAATTATTTAAAATTGTATTTCATTAAACACACAAATCTTTTGAAGTCCCATATTATCCTTGCTTTAAAAACATTTAACCTGAAAAAGAAATTGTGTATTATAATCCTTTCAAAAACATCATGATTTTACCAGATAACTTGAGTTTTCAAACATCTTTACTCTTCTGCAGGACGACCACAAGTTGACATTCGAAGAGCTTAATCGAAAAATACGGCACTGATCTCTCAAAGGTGAGTAATGTTTAGTGACACTTTAGGGGGAATATTAATAATGCATTATTCTACAATTATTCACATGTTTCATTTGAGACATTAATGTGAGATATGGAGAATTGCTTACCTTTAGTTAAAAAGAGGAACTGCTAACTTGACTAGTACTTTTAGTCATTTTTAAATAAAAAGTAATGGATCTGTAGGCATCTGCATGCAATTTTATTATTTGTGAGCATCTGTTTTCTACATGCCTTTAATACTCAATTTTCATACCTTGTGGCAGGGTTTGTCCATTTTCCGAGCTAAAGAAATCTTAGCACGTGATGGACCAAATGCCTTGACTCCACCCGTTACGACTCCAGAATGGGTCAAATTCTGCAGACAGCTCTTTGGTGGTTTCCAAACTCTACTGTGGATTGGTTCCTTTCTTTGCTTCTTTGCTTATTCCATCCAGGCTGCCTCTTCTGAAGAACCGGCAAATGACAATGTATGAGGAAAAAAAAGTTTGGTTTTAATGGCATAAATAGTCAATGTGTCAATGAACTTAGTAGCACAATTGTTAGTAAGGTGTTTTATCTGAGCTAAAAGCCACTGTACCATTGAGCATGAGGTTTCTCCAGCTGGGATTATCTTCCTAATAAGTATGCTGTAAACTTTGGATAAAAGAATATGAGTAATGACTATTTACATTGGATTTTTTGCAGCTGTATCTGGGAATTGTGCTTGCTTTTGTTGTCACAATCAATGGATGCTTCTCATACTATCAAGAGGCTAAGAGCTCTAGGATTATGGATTCCTTTAAGAACCTCGTTCCTCAAGTAAAAAAACAAACTTAATTTTACCTCAAAAATATCTTTCACAATAGGCAAAGTATAGTTATGTTAATTTATTGTCATGTAGCAAGCCCTGGTTATACGTGATGGAGAGAAAAAGATAATCAATGCTGAGGAAGTGGTCGCTGGCGATCTTGTGGAGGTCAAAAGTGGAGATCGTATTCCCGCTGATATTCGTGTTGTCTCTTCACAAGGATGCAAGGTAAGAACAAGAATTTAAGGCAGAAATAATATGCTTACTGCAGTAAATGAGTTTTCATGAAACTTGCTTTACTCTTCCCCTCTTGCTTTCCTTTCCAGGTGGACAACTCTTCCCTCACTGGAGAATCTGAACCCCAGAGTCGTACTCCTGACTTTTCTAGTGAAAACCCCTTGGAGACAAGAAACATTGCGTTTTTCTCTACCAACTGCGTTGAAGGTACGAAATACAAGCAGGTGTGGACAAAATTAATTCTTTAAATGCAATAATGCTTAAACATGACAATATTCAATAGGTACAGCCAGAGGGATTGTCATCAACACCGGTGACCGCACCGTCATGGGTCGTATCGCCACTCTTGCCTCCAGCCTGGAAGGTGGACAAACACCAATTGCTAAAGAGATCGAGCACTTCATCCACATTATCACTGGTGTAGCTGTGTTCCTGGGCGTGTCCTTCCTAATCCTCTCCCTGATTCTTGGCTACAATTGGTTGGAAGGGGTCATCTTCCTGATTGGAATCATTGTCGCTAATGTGCCTGAAGGTCTCCCTGCCACTGTCACTGTAAGTTTGCACCTTCGAACCCATTTCAGGGAGTGCGTTCTCGAGACACCAGGCACTGTTTTGTGTGGATGGGCAGCCGGAGCCGTTTAAGAGTTTTTCTTTTAGAACGGTGTCAGTGTTAGCGTGTTAGACATGCTAAAAGATTCAGGATTATCATCAGGATTATCATCAGTGGCTATTAGGTCGTGTTAGACATACATGCGGATACACGCGGATCAAAATGCGTAGAGATAACACGCCACTTGACTCGAAAGTGACATGTATGTTTACGCAAAAGTCACGATGTCATGTTGGTTTAATAACTAATGATCTTCGCAACGGTAGTGAATCAATCAAAACTAACTTTAGCTGGACAATAACTTTATCCTAATGCTGTTGTAAAGCCTAATACGATAATTTCTATTATAACTGTAAAGCTGCTTTATACATGAAGGTGACTTGACAAAGTTGGAGTGATATTATGGTTACATATCATTTTACACACATTTCAAAATTCCAATGATTGCTTGACGCGTGTACTCCTGTAGGTGTGTCTAACTCTGACCGCCAAACGAATGGCTAAGAAGAACTGCCTGGTAAAGAATCTGGAAGCCGTGGAGACTCTTGGCTCGACCACCACCATCTGCTCTGACAAGACTGGAACTTTAACCCAGAACCGAATGACCGTCGCTCACATGTGGTTTGACAACCATATTCATATAGCAGACACCACAGAGAACCAGAGCGGAACCTCGTTTGACAAGAGCTCTGCTACTTGGGCCGCCCTCGCTCGTGTCGCCGGCTTGTGCAACCGTGCCGTCTTCCTTGCTGATCAGAACCATCTCCCAGTCCTTAAGGTGTGCTATAATAATCCCTCTATTTTGGAAGTACATTGAGACTGCATTCATAGGCTTGCAACTTTTAGAGTTTCTTTAGTTGCGTTATTTATAAAAGTAACTTTTTCTTAACAATAAAATATGTTTTGTAGCGAGAAACAGCTGGTGATGCCTCTGCAGTCGGCCTTGTTGAAATCTATTGAGCTGTGCTGTGGTTCAGTCGCTGAAATGAGAGAGAAGTACGCAAAGATTGCTGAAATCCCTTTCAACTCCACCAACAAGTATCAGGTAATTTTGTTGATGTGTCTTTAGAGATTATGATGCAGATTTGACTGGTTGTCCTAACAATACCTCAATATGCCTTTTCCAGCTCTCAATCCACAAGAATCTCAATTCCTCAGAGTCTTAAACACCTGCTGGTGATGAAGGGAGCGCCTGAGAGAATCTTGGATCGATGCTCCACTATTTTGATTCAAGGAAAAGAGCAGCCTTTGGACGATGAAATGAAAGATTCATTCCAAAATGCTTATGTAGAACTCGGAGGTCTCTGGAGAAAGAGTTCTGGGTAAAGCCACCTTATGAAGTTCTATGATTGCAGAAGAATATGCACACATAAAATTGAGAATTACAGCATCTATGAATAAATCTCTTCTCCTTCACAGGCTTCTGCCACCTTAGCCTCCCTGATGACCAGTTTCCTGAAGGTTTCGCATTTGATTCTGAAGAAGTGAACTTCCCAACTGAGAACCTGTGTTTTGTTGGCCTCATGTCCATGATTGATCCTCCTCGTGCCGCTGTACCAGATGCTGTGTCCAAATGCCGCAGTGCTGGAATCAAGGTGTTGTCCTCTTTTGAGATACACTGCTTGAGTACACTCTGAATATAAGATTCGATGATAATCCTGAATCTTTTATTACAGGTTATTATGGTTACTGGTGACCATCCAATTACAGCTAAAGCTATTGCAAAGGGTGTCGGCATCATCTCTGAAGGCAATGAGACTGTGGATGATATTGCAGCTCGGCTAAAAATTCCTATCGAGGAGGTCAATCCCAGGTAAATTTGTCAAATTTGAGCCCCTGAACAACAATTCCATTCCAAAACTTGGCAAACAAAAGTTTTGCAATTGCTCTTGATGTCTGGTAATACAAAGTGTGCCTCTAGGGATGCTAAGGCCTGTGTGGTCCATGGTGGAGAATTGAAGACTATGAGTGAAGAACAGCTGGATGAGATCCTCCAACATCATACAGAAATTGTTTTCGCCAGAACTTCTCCTCAACAAAAGCTGATCATTGTTGAAGGTTGTCAGCGACAGGTACCCTCAGAGAGTCATCTATCCAATCCTAGTTGATGCTAGATGATTTTACCCAGCAGGGACCATTTTAATGCATATTTTCTCTCATCAGGGTGCCATTGTAGCCGTAACCGGTGATGGTGTCAATGATTCTCCTGCTCTGAAGAAGGCTGACATTGGTATAGCTATGGGTATTGCTGGATCTGACGTATCCAAACAGGCTGCTGACATGATCCTTCTGGATGACAACTTTGCCTCAATTGTCACTGGAGTAGAAGAAGGTATGATGTTATTGGGAACTAAACTGATAGAAGAATTATGAAGGTAACTTTGAGACTTATTTCTCAAACATGTATTCCACTTTAGGCCGTCTGATCTTTGACAACTTGAAGAAGTCCATTGCCTACACCCTTACAAGTAAGATCCCGGAGATGTCACCCTTCCTCTTTTTTGTCCTTGTCGGTATTCCCCTACCATTGGGCACCATCACCATTCTCTGCATTGACTTGGGCACTGACATGGTAGGGATAAGATATAAATTTATTTATCTTAATTAACAGAACTGTGAAATATGCATGTATTCATTTTTACCTATTTATCCCTACAGGTTCCTGCAATCTCATTGGCCTACGAACCTGCTGAAAGCGACATCATGAAGAGACAACCCAGAAACGCTGCAACAGATAGGCTGGTGAATGAGAGGTTAATCAGTATGAGCTATGGTCAAATTGGTAAGAGCATGTCTATTCTGTACTGAGTGCCCTTGGTGTTCATTGCTGGTTGTTTCTTACGTGTCTTCATACTTAATTTATAGGTATGATGCAAGCAGTCGGTGGGTTTTTTACCTACTTTGTAATTCTTGCTGAGAATGGATTTCTGCCCTGGGATCTGGTAGGAATTCGAGTTGGTTGGGAAGACAGATTTCTTAATGACCTGGAAGACAGCTATGGCCAACAGTGGGTAAGAGTCAAAGCTCTACCAAATCTGACACACGTGAAACCAACATTTCTATATAATATCAATCTTTTAAATAATGCTCTGTGTCTGATTTAGACCTATGAGCGCAGAAAGATTGTGGAGTTCACATGCCACACAGCCTTCTTTACCAGTATTGTGATTGTGCAGTGGACTGATTTGCTCATCTGCAAGACCAGAAGGCTTTCTATCCTACAGCAGGGAATGAAGTATGTACACAATGGCCCAAGACAAACATTATTGGCCTGATATCTATCAGATTGAACTGTTTGTTCAGTTCCAGCTCATGGTTACTTATTGTACCTCTAAAAGCCCAGTTTGGCCCAATTATATTTCTCCTAACTAGATTTGTTTTTTTTTTTGAAAGGAACAAAGTCCTCATCTTTGGCCTGTTTGAGGAAACTGCTTTGGCAGCGTTCCTGTCCTACTGTCCAGGCATGGATCTTGCGGTTAGGATGTATCCAATGAAGTAGGTGAAATCTGAAGCATTTTCATTTTCACATGACCTTGAATTTTAATTGATTAACCCTGTTTTTTGTTTTCATTTAGACCAATGTGGTGGTTCTGTGCCTTCCCATATTCATTCCTCATTTTCATCTATGATGAAATTAGAAAATACCTTCTTAGGAAGAGCCCAGGAGGTAAATTCAATTTCATTATGCATCTAAGCTGTTTCCAAAGCAGAAAATTACCAAAATTACTTGTTTGTAAATGCAATAGTTTGAAGTTTGTAAGCTTAGTTGTATTTTATTCCTTTTATCAATTTGAGAATAAACTAATATCTATGCTTTTTTGTTTCAGGCTGGGTGGAACAAGAAACATACTACTAAAAGAAGAGCACTTTAGATTGGGAACATGTGCAGAGACGTATCATTTTGAAAATACCAAAATAATTGTCAATTCAAGTTAAGAAATGTGTCAATAAATGAGCTGATTTTGTTTTTGTCTTTAACTTTTTTTATTATATTCACAATATTAGTCTTTGCAATATCAGTCAACATGATTCATTCACATCAAGTGCTTTTCAATTTCATTTGATTTTTGATCACATAACGCTTTTCTGTGAAATATATTCTTTTTGTTCATTGTTGAGTTAATGTGGGATTTCTGAATAGCTGGTTTGTATTTATAAGGAAATAAGGAATATTATCTGTGCTTAATATTACTTGAAACATTCACAATATATTCTACAGCACCAAGTTCACAGTCAGAACTCTGACATGAATCTTTAAGCAGCTGTTTTTCTTTAATTTTAAGTTGCTAACAAGTTTCTAAATAAGGGGCCCTATTTAAAGCACATGGTCTAAAGCGTACGGTGCAAGTACAGGGCGTGTCTGAATCTACTTTTGCTAGTTCAACGACAGGACAAATGGCCGGTGCATGACAAATGGCCAATGGCAAGGCTTTTTTTATTCTCTTTATGAGTAATGGGTGTGTTTTGCGTGTAATGTGCAAACTAATCAGAGTCTCATCTCCAATTCTCTTTAAAGGAGTTCACTTTTAAAAATAACTTTTGCTGATAATTTACTCACCCCCTTGTCATCCAAGATGTCCATGTCTTTCATTCATCAGTCGGAAAGAAATTAAGGTTTTTGATGAAAACATTCTAGAATTTTTCTCCATATAATGGACTTTACTGGGTACCAGATGGTTTAAGGTCCAAAAGACAGTTTCAGTGCAAACTGTTCAAAGGGCTTTAAATGACACCAGATGATGAATAAGGGTCATTTTATAAATAAAAACATTTTAAGTTTTATAAGCTCAAATGCTCGCCTTGCTCTACTCTGTGATGCATGTTTGTGACTCTCCTGTTTGAACTCAGTAATTAAAATAAACAAATCTTTTTTTGAGTCATTTGGTTTATTCAATGATTTGACTTGAAAAAGATTCATTCATTTTGATGAACGAGTTTGAACAGGAGAGTCACGAACGTGCATCACAGAGCAGAGCAAGGCGAGCATTTGAGCTTATAAAACTTAAAATTTATTTATTTATAAAATGAGTGATTATTAAGACTTACAATAGGACATACAGGACTTGATAAAACATTTAAATTAATATCCAAGCATCCAACAGGACTTTGTGAATGGTGTGGAGAAGATGAAACAGTAGAACATGTTATCATCATGTATTGTGAAAGATTCAAAGAGTTTCAGAGAAAAGAGGTAACTGATGTAACTTTGAGAATCATATTAAAACCAGACCAGGAAAATTATAATAGAGAAGCTTTATTTAGATATTTGGAAAATACAGGATTTATTGACAAGATTTGAAAGAGTTTTTTTTTTAGCCAGAGAAGCTGAACAAGCAGCGCTGGTTATAGTATAAATGTTTAATATAGTGGGTAAGGATGGGAAATGGGTTCTTGAAGTCTCTAGATCAAGTTCACAGGTGGCGATAATGCACGAAATTGATGCAAATCGCCAATAAAAGGAAGATCGACTCCTACTTTTTTTTTTTTTTTTTTGCATTTCTTCCACCAGATGACTTGTTTAATTTAAATTTTGTTTGGAAGCTGTATCTTTAAAAAAAACGCTTTATTCAGTAACAAAACATACAATAATTAAATACAAATCAATAATAATAATATAAAAAATTAATACAACAAAATAAAATAAATTCAACAAGATATATTAACTATATACATAGGGGTATTGAAATCAACTCCAACGATCAACACCTACTTCAACACTGCCGGTTTAGCCCCGCCCACCGTTTCGGGCATTTCACGCATAGCTAAATAACAGATGCCTACCTCGTGATGACAAACCGGATTAAAGCTAACTTACTGACCAATACAGAATATTGTGCAGCACCTGGTTGTGGAAGAAAGTCGCTGCATAAGCTTCCTGGATTCCAATAGAACTACATGGATAAACTTTATTTCTAACGAAGTTCCAGCTGATGAGGTAAAACATCGTCGTTTGTTCGCTTCATTTCACTGAGGATTGTTTTGTAAACAAGACTGGATTTGCAGACCGATTAAGAGTAAAGAACAGTGCTGTGTCGTCTATATTAAATCTGACAGGAATGGTGCAACACACGGACTCTGGGTTCGAATCATTTTGGTCGCCATTTGACAACATTGGACGTTATCAAAATAATTTCCCCAAGTGCATCGAACGGGTGAGTTCAAACTCATTATAATATGCAAAACTGTTATCCGCTCACAGCAGTGGGTATGTGTTTCTCAATATGATTTCGCACCTACCACGGGGTTTCTATTTTTTTAGTGTAACAGTGTGTTTAGTAGTACATAAACAGTGCAGTCCATGCTGTTGTTTACATCCGAGTGCCTCCATAATGGCCGCGCATCCGGGTTACTGCCCAGAATCGGGCACGGGGTCTTTCGCTGACGTGAGGTAAATGTCAAGTTCAAACCAGTGGCGGCTGGTGAAAAAAGAAAATTTTCATTTTGAATTTCATAGATGTGATTTCCTGCATTCTGGTGCATTTTAGGCCTTTGCTCCTTGCCACTTAATACCAAGGTCTAAAAATACAATGTTAATTGAACTGCCGTGTAGTACTGCTGTGAAAATTAAATGCATCAGTCTCGTGATCTTTGAAATTACGAGGTTCAACCCATGAACTGCTCGATAAACAAAGATAAAGCATTGATTTGTACCAGGACAATAAAGAGGGCTCAAACCTCTTTTTAATTATGAGAGTCTCATACTATACTTTGTTGTTATATTAAATCTGCGTCAAATTAAAAATAATACTGAATAATAGTTATTTAAAAAATTAAATAACTCTTTAATACTGCTGTGGGAGTTGAGGTCAAGTAGACATTTCTCCTCTCTGACTGCCATTATCAATCTCGCTATCTTTCTTTTTTTCTTCTCTTTTTGAAAGTTAAAAACACTATTCAGGAATTTCTCATATAATGTAGTCTCATTCACTGCCATAGAAGTTTACCCAACTATGACGACTTCCATTTCAAACCTGGAAAGGTTTTACGATGGCAAATATTTTTACACTAGAAAATAACTTTTTATATTTTTTTTCAATGTCATAAGTGTGATGTAGATTTAAATCTGCTGTTACTACAATCTGAATGTTTTAAAGACAAAATACAAATATAAGGCAAAGTTTTATTCACTTTTCACTTAAGCCTAAACGAACCATCATCGAGGCACATGTTCCTTCATTTAGTGTACTGTAAAATCATCTGTTTGATAAAATATAAGAGATCAGTTGAGTTAATTGTTAATAGCTTTTTTTAAGGAAGTAGCCTATCTGTACAGTCTGAACTACCAAAACTGTGCAAATGTTCTTTTTGCAATGCAATGCATCTAATTTTATTCTACTACTTCTTGTTCAGCCTATTTCTGGGCTCAAAAATGCCGGAAACGAATAGAAACATAAAAAGCAACAGAATTGTGGAGAAACTTGAAAATAACTTCTGAAAACATTCTGTTCTTTGGGGAAATGATAAAAAAAATGCTGTTGCCACCTTGTCATACATTTCATTATGCTAAATCATCCCAAAAATTGATAAAGTTTTGTGAAGCTTCACATAAAAATCAACTTTGATTATTGTAAAAATGTCAATTCTTTCATGCAATGCTAGGGTCCAAACAACACTGGACCACACACTGTATGGAAATAAAATGCATTTTTGTATGCAAGTAATACAGGACTGGAAAGACATCAGGATGATTAAATAACAGAATTTTTATTTTTGGATGAACTATAGCCTAAAAAAATTAAAACGTGTGTTGTCAACAGCAATGAAACATGCAACTAAGAATTTCTTGTCACCATTTATTTAAATGACAAATGTATCCACTCAAAACTGACTTGCAATGAATGAATATTACAAATATTACATATTTTGATCAGGCTGAATGGGAATTTACACAAGCAAAACTGACTTTAAAATAATCGCAAAAGCTATTTGTTTTTTATATCGGAGTCAGTTTTCAGGAGTTTAAGTTTATTGTTGCAATGATGACCCGAGAACTTCCTTAATTCTTTTTTTACTCCCTTTGTCAACAGTTCTCGGGTTAGTGTTTCTCTGCAGTTCCTTTTTTGAAGAAAGGATTACACATTGATTTTCCATCACGCCGTTTAGGGATTAAGTATGAAAGTTTTATACATTCAAATACCAGTGTATCTTAAACATAACAAACACCTCTTATAAACCACAAAAATGAGGTCTCTCTCAGCCCTCAGATACATGTGTTTCCCTCAATGTCAATGCAATCACTTATTGGGGCACTTTTAGATTCTGACATAAAAA
Source organism: Hybognathus amarus (assembly GCA_030378365.1). Classification (NCBI taxonomy): domain Eukaryota; kingdom Metazoa; phylum Chordata; class Actinopteri; order Cypriniformes; family Leuciscidae; genus Hybognathus; species Hybognathus amarus. The sequence goes on along the minus strand of JAQIUQ010001614.1, from coordinate 23,435 downwards.
GGGTTCATGTAAAATGATCTACATTCAAAACACAATAGATGCATGATATAAAAGCAGAAGAAATAATATTTAAAATTTTACATTGTGAATAAAATAATAGATACAAAATAGTGATAAAGAAACTTTTACATAAAGCAGAGATCATATACAATATTCAAACCAAAAAAATAAATAAAAATGATATCATTAGTAAGCTATGAGTGAGTGGAGACCACTCCCTAACACAGAAATATAGGAGTTTCCCACTTGGCTCAAAGCTGAGGCCATGAAATATGTGAATGCATCATAGTCCTAGAGTCATGCATTAAAATTGCAGAAAGAAGGACAAACAAACACACATTTCAACTGAAAATGCTTGCTTGAATATATGGAAAAAGTAGCATTTGGATTACATTGAGATTTTTTATAGGTGTAAAATACCTACTGACCTAAAATGACATTTACATATGTATTTGTTAAAACAAGTCTTAAATTACTCACAATACCCTCACAATAAATCAATGTGCAGGAACTTAAAAGAGTAACTAAACACTTAACCAACTTTTTTTAGTTAATGATCTGTTAGAATGGAGCTTCATAAATGCTGTTCATTGATTCGAGTACATTTTTTGACAGTTGGCAATAAAGTCTTTTAATTTTCAAATATATGGTGTAAAAACGTCTGAGTGCTGCCCTCTTCAGGTTAAACGGAAAGCTCCTGCAGCAGGGGTACTCTCTGACGTAGAGAACTCTCTGACACTACTCTGTCACGCCCTTGGTGCGAGCTCACCACGCCCTTGGCAGCCCCTGGTATAAAAGCATCTGGTTCCGTCAAAACTACTCTAGCGAGTCAGGAGTTGGATTTATGAGTATTTAAAACGATCAGGGTAGCATCATGAGAACACGAACTCAAAAGATGGACTAATCATTTCTCTTTCCGGTGCTGACAGCATAGACTATATGGGACTGACAGGAAGAACGAAAGACTCGGTCCCGGCCGAACTCGGAGAGATGAACTAATCTTTATTCTTTCCAGTACTGCTGTGCTATATCGCACGGCCGCTTCCTTTCGGCGCCCATGTTATGGTGTCGTTCACACCAGACGCGAGCGCCGCGGCGAGGCGCAGCCGGCCCGCGCCGTGAAGCGCCAGTTTCGGCGTCTAGTCTATTTTTTCCGTGAGCCGCGAGTGATCCGCGTCAATTCCGGAAGGAAGTTACACCAAGACAAACTCGACCATCCGGTAAATGTAATCAAGATTTTCGTAAGTAGCCTACTAGATGTTTTGGAATATTTAACATGACATTTTAATTATATAATGATGAAATGAACGAAATGATTCGATAAAAGATTCGTTCATTGTGCTGAACGAGACTCAAAGATCCGAGTCAGTAACATGATCCGAACTTCCCACCACTACAGCTGTCAATTAATCCGTCACTGCGGGTCTCATGTGCACGCTCCCCGCTCAGCCCCGCCCTTGGCTCGTCCCCTCTGTCTCCGCTGGGGTCTGCCCACTTTTTTAGCATTTTTCAAATTTTGCCAGTGGGTGGAGTCAGGCTTTGACCAGGGGTTTAGTTACACTTTAAGTTCAGAATTCATTTTAACAAAATTTATGGCTCTTCAGTAAGAATCAGAAAGACTGTGCATAAAGGTTTTGGTTTGTATGCAATAATATATGCCATTATTTGTTTGTTAGAGCTGTTTCCCCTGTCAATTTATGACCTCTATATTTAATCATGGCACTCGTTATTTACACTGAGTGCAAACCCAAAACTATTTTTACTAACTCCGCTCAATCTGCAACCCGATCACACTAAATGCGTCTCTAAAGCACACGGCGTGTTCATCGTGCAATTTATACACAAATATAATTTTTTACATGCATAGGATATGCATGGGTTGGTTAGGGTAGGTTTAGTAGTGGTGTCGGGTGTGTGTGTATTATACGTTTGGGAAGAATTAGTGGTGTGGGGTGCGTGTGTATTACCTTTAGTACTAACAGTGTATTACTACTATTCACACTATGTAATTTCCATTACTGAATTGCTAATTAACACCCAGTCTACATTGGACACGTGTCACATCAAAAACTAAACCCATTATAATAAATCCTAATCTTCACAAGGATTGGCTGGAACCCAGCGCGAAGTTAGAACGAGCGGAAGGGATGTTCGTGTTTGCAATCGCCACATATTATATACTTCAAATGAAGAACGAACCGGTGTGACGTCATTTCAAACAAAATCAGTTTGTTTCTGTGATTTCGACACAGCTTGCCAAGTTTGCTCTGATTGGTAAACACATGCGAAATAATATTTGGTCTATTGCTATTATGTACTAGGTGTGGTTCTCAGGCTCCGCCTTCTTTGACGCGGAAATCATTCACTTAATTAATTTCAGTCCGTCAAGGTTAGACGTCCGCGAGAGTAAAAACATCCCCACACCAGAGTCACTTTATGGTAGAAATTGAACTTGTAATTCTACTTTAAACAAAAATACAGCTCTTCATGTTTAATACTGTACAGCTGCTGGATTAGAAGCTTTTTAAATAAACGTGACGCGAGTGTTGAATTGCAGAGCTTGTGCAAACAAATCCACATTGCTATGATCAGATGCTTTCTCAGCTGCTGTTTTCTGATGTTTATTTTGTTATTGAGAAGAAAGCGCACCACACATATTTACATATTCATCTATACATCACCCTCAGCAGTGTTGTTGGATGTTTGCGAACAGTATAACGCAGTGCTTTACGTATTTTTTTTAATAGTATATCAGAACGTTTTGCGTGCCCAAATCTGTGTTGACAGCCTTCAGCCATTGCAATGCTTTGCCTCAATGGACACACCACATGTAGACAAGGTGCAAGTGTAATAGGCAATACATTTAAGTATGCAGAAAAAGATCCAAAAAAAAAAAAAATATATATATATATATATATATATATATATATATATATATAAATAAAGGCATATTTACTACTACTTACAAGCAGTTTCATTTAAGTTGAGAAATTGTCAATATAATTAAGTATAATTTAGACTTAAATCTCATGTCCTCTATGTTGGTCTGTCCACACAGAATACATCAGATTTTGTTCACACAACCAATTCAATTTGATTAGCTATCTGATATCTAGTACGGTTTGATGGAGGAAAACCATCCCTGCTTGCTTCTGGTTGCTAACCCAATGTTAATGATTTAGCAAAATGCTGTTCCAAGACTATTTTCTCAAACCCAGAAATGCCAAAAAATGACACAAACAACACACAGATACATCTGATTTGCAAACAATAGTATGGACAATCCAGTCTAAAGATCAGATTTGGAAAAATTAAAAAACTCCCTGCAGCATGAACACATTGTAGATATTAAGCTGAGGGTTGATTTATGAATGCATTAAAATATAAACATGTGTATTTTTTTTTAACAAACTAAGTTTATCATACACTGTTTACTTTTTATTTTTAAAACCAAGATTGTCCTTGTAAAATCAAATTTGCAAGCCGAAAAGATGAAAAATCCACAGTCTGCCGTTTTGTTACGGTGTTTCCACCAAACTCTGCCTTAATTTCTAGAAAGTAAAATAGGAAGAATTTGTTTAGAGCAGCAAAAACAGGAACAATGTACTGAACAACATCCTGATCTAAGAAAAGATATTAATTTTGATCTTGATTAAATTACTCATACTGAAAATAAAGATGACAGAAAAAACTTTTCTGTCATCTCATGTGCACTCAAAAATGAGCACTCAACTTGATTATGAATAAGAGCTGTTTTGGTCCAGATGTGCAAATACCTTACGTTTATGGCTGTTATGACAAATTTGAGGATTCCTCATTTTCCCCTGGAGGCTGAGACGAACCCACTATGAAATCACAACAATAAACAAAAGAGTCAAGAGCAGCTAATATAAAAACAAGTGTCAAAAAAACACATCAGATTTCAGAAAATTCAGAGAAAAGTACAAACATTGCTGTGCTTATGCTAAAACAAAGTCAGTTTTCAAGTGTCTTTATCATCATTAACATAATCAGAATATATTATACAAGTATAAAATCTTATGTCTATCTTTGTAAAGGACTGTTAATGTAATATAAAAAAATGTCTATTGAAACCAACAACATTTGTATCACCTTACCTAGCTCTTTATTTTCTGCGTTCTCTTGGCGCCTTGATGATTAACCAAATAATAAACAATTAGCCATACAATGACATACAACTCTTATTTTATATTATGTTGACAGTCATAAAAAGTTGGGAGCAAACTGATGCCTTGGCACTCAATTAGCCACAATCATTAGACCTGTGAACTTACAAGGTAACTACATGTGTACATAGTATGTAACTACAGTGCAAGTACACATTGGTACATAGTATCTACTGCTGTAATATTTGTGTAACTACACGTATAACAACCCACAGAATGGTGTGTGTAAGTGCAAATGTGTAACAGGACATTGGTAACAACACTTTTTTTCACTTCAGTAAGTACACGTGTGTAACAGGAACAATGTAACTACAATTTTGTAACAACAAAAATTGCATTTACACAAGTTGTTCCACTTCCACAAGCAGTCTTAAATTCTGCAGTTACCAGTTTGGATATATATTTATTTAATATCCAACCATTTTAGTGTGTTAAAAGCAGATTTAGTTTCACAGTGGCAGAGTTTTTCTATTTTTATTTTAGGCAGTCTAAATGACCTTGTGATGTTCAAGTGTTAACCCAGATGCAGGTACACTAAAGTTTTACAAGTTTTAAACTTAGTTTAGCTTTACTGCTTTTATCTCTTTTTAAAAGCTCTTGTTATATATGTGTAGTTACACAAATATTACAGCTGTAGACACCATGTACCAATGTGTACTTGCACTGTAGTTACATACAATATACACATGTAGTTACCTTGTAAGTTCACAGGTATTAGGGCCACGATAAATTGTGACCATTATTTTAGTGTTTGTATTAAGAGATGACAGTTTATTACATGATCTTACCATTCCTTGTGCTTCACAATTTTCCCTTTAGTATCATTTGTGGGAAAGAAAAAGATTCATGAGTTCATCCATTTCATGCACTAATTGTAGGGTAAATTATTACTAATAAGTTTGCCATTATTGCCGTAAAACTTCAAATAATAGCACAGTCCCAAATAGTTCCCACCGGTGAAATTAAGGTTTTTGATAAAAACATTCCAGGATTTTGTCAATCTAGCGAAACGATCGGTCATTTAAAAAATGGATTCCTCATTTTCCCCTGGAGGCTGAGACGAACCCACTATGAAATCACAACAATAAACAAATGAGTCAAGAGCAGCTAATATAAAACCAAGTGTCAAAAAAACACATCAGATTTCAGAAAATTCAGAGAAAACTACAAACATTGCTGTGCTTATGCTAAAACAAAGTCAGTTTTCAAGTGTCTTTATCATCATTAACATAATCAGAATATATTATACAAGTATAAAATCTTATGTCTATCTTTGTAAAGGACTGTTAATGTAATATAAAAAAATGTCTATTGAAACCAACAACATTTTTATCACCTTACCTTGGTTGATTTTGTCTGCTTCCCCTTCTGAATCCAAATAATAAACAATTAGCCATACAATGACATACAACTCTTATTTTATATTATGTTGACAGTCATAAAAAGTTGGGAGCAAACTGATGCCTTGGCACTCAATTAGCCACAATCATTAGACCTGTGAACTTACAAGGTAACTACATGTGTACATAGTATGTAACTACAGTGCAAGTACACATTGGTACATAGTATCTACAGCTGTAATATTTGTGTAACTACACGTATAACAACCCACAGAACTGGTGTGTGTAAGTGCAAATGTGTAACAGGACATTGGTAACAACACTTTTTTTCACTTCAGTAAGTACACGTGTGTAACAGGAACAATGTAACTACAATTTTGTAACAACAAAAATTGCATTTACACAAGTTGTTCCACTTCCACAAGTAGTCTTAAATTCTGCAGTCACCAGTTTGGATATATATTTATTTAATATCCAACCATTTTAGTGTGTTAAAAGCAGATTTAGTTTCACAGTGGCAGAGTTTTTCTATTTTTATTTTAGGCAGTCTGAAATGACCTTGTGATGTTCGAGTGTTAACCCAGATGCAGGTACACTAAAGTTTTACAAGTTTTAACTAATCGTCAGCTTTACTGCTTTTATCTCTTTTTAAAGCTCTTGTTATATATGTGTAGTTACACAAATATTACAGCTGTAGACACCATGTACCAATGTGTACTTGCACTGTAGTTACATACAATATACACATGTAGTTACCTTGTAAGTTCACAGGTATTAGGGCCACGATAAATTGTGACCATTATTTTAGTGTTTGTATTAAGAGATGACAGTTTATTACATGATCTTACCATTCTGTGCTTCACAATTTTCCCCTTTAGTATCATTTGTGGGAAAGAAAAAAGATACATGAGTTCATCCATTTCATGCACTAATTGTAGGGTAAATTATTACTAATAAGTTTGCCATTATTGCCGTAAAACTTCAAATAATAGCACAGTCCCAAATAGTCCCACCGGTGAAATTAAGGTTTTTGATAAACATTCCAGGATTTTGTCAATCTAGCAAAATCGATCGGTCATTTAAAAAATGACTTCGAAAAGATTCGAACAGGAGAGTCACAACGCGCATCACAGAGCATAGCTGACAAATTCCTGAAATCAGAGGCAAATCTGTGCTCGTACACACGAGTAACAACAATCACAGTGTGAATCATCGAAACACACGATCGCTGATGAGGATTCAAAATCCTGCTGTGTGAAATGTGTTCTGACTGAAACTACATTGGCGATGACCTATAGCCAATGAGAGAGCAAGATACAGGGCAGCAGGAAGTTCGGGCAGGGAGGAGTTATAACCAATTTCAATAATGTCAGTATTTTATTGATATATTTACAATTATATCGAAACAGAAACAAAGCACAAACAATTATTTATTTACTATATTATTTATTTTAGTTTGCGGACCAAACCGTTGTCGTGCAGTGTGAAAGAACATTGATCTGACGAGTTTGAAAATCGTGCAGTGTAACTCGGCATTAGTTAGTAATGATTTATGGGTCCCACATCATATTAGGTGGCCCTAATACCTTTGAACTGAAAAGTGTTGTTCCACATTTGCACTTACACACACCATTCTGTGGGTTGTTATACGGGTAGTTACACAAATATTACAGCTGTAGACACCATATACCAATGTGTACTTGCACTGTAGTTACATACTATGTACACATGTAGTTTACCTTGTAAGTTCACAGGTATTAGGGCCACGATAAATTTTGACTATTTTTTTAATGTTTGTATTAAGAGATGACAGTTTATTACATCATCTTACCATCCTGTGTTGTCTCGCCCTTTAGTATTATTTGTGGGAAAGAAAAAAGATCCATTAGTTCATCCATTTCATGCACTAATTGTAGGGTAAATTATTACTAATAAGTTTGCCATTATTACCTAAAACTTCAAATAATAGCACAGTCCCAAATAGATGCCTGTAAAAGCCTGTCTCATATAGACGCCTGTTTCAAAAACAAGCCGGTGCAGTTTGGCGATTTGGGAAAATAAAAGCCTGGGCTATCATTTGAATGTTTTACAGTAGTAGTAGCCATTAGCTTGCTTATGCCACAATACAGCATGTATGTATATATATATATATATATATATATAAAAAAAAAATATATATTCATGAAATATAACAAAAATATTGGCCTAAATGCCTACTCATAAACACATACATGCATGCATACATACATACAACTATGAAAGCTAAATGCACTTTTCAAGTTATATCTTTAAAGGACTTAATTTCAAGTCCTCTGTCCTCCCTGGACCATGTTTTACCGTGCTGCTTACAGTATGTATCTGATACTATGATCCATACTATATCTCTTTATTGCTGACTAACAGTTTTCTGATAGTTCTGATAGTTCCAGCCCAATCTCACTCGCAATTTCGTGCGAAATTTCGCAAGGTGGCTAATTCGTACGAATTCCGAATGATTTTTGCTATTATGTACATATTCATACAGTTACCGAATTCGTATGAATGACCTACCCCTGACCCCGCCCTTAAACCTACCCATCACGAGTGAGGTCGTATGAATTAGCAACCTTGTAATCACTCGTATCGAATCTCGTACAAATTGGTCGTAACAGAGCGTTGGATAGTTCAGACTGCTTCACTCAAAACTCCCAATGTAAAATCAGATTAGCAATTAATGATCTAATGGTCGTTTTATATCACTATTATAAGCCAATATAAACACATAGATTTAGGGTCAGATTTACTAACAGCTTCCTTCAGCACTTTCAGAATTTAAAAAAGACATGCAATAAAAAAAGGTGATGAAAAGACGTTATTTTGGCAGATGACGATTATTCCATATGCATTTGTATTAAAAGTAATACAATACAAATAATTGACCCTTCGCTAAGCCCCGCCCTCCCTAGTTACTGTTGCTACGCCTGTCAAGCTTTCATATTTTTATCATACTTTTCATATTTTTTCAAATAATCTTAATAATTATAAAATCAAACAGCTTTTCAATAAATCTTGTAGAATAACACTAATACCGGGAGAGCCGCGAATCGGATTGGGTTAAGTTACTTAGTAAGGGTTAACGTTAGTAGGACGTCGATTAACAAAATGCTGAAAAATATTTTAAAGTATGTCAGTGAGCCTTTGTCTTGTCTCTTAATCGTCTTATTTTACCGTTATCATTATGACCAAAGAACCGTCAATATTTCCAAGCAATAGGTGTTCTTGTTAAGCATGTCGACATTTACCAGTAGTTGTGAATGGGTCATAGATGCTTGATCACGCCCATCATTTCTCCCCTTGGCTTTTAGATTTTCTGGAAGGAAAACAATTCCTCTCCCCGTCCAAACTTTCAGTATACCGGTATCAGGTTTGCACAATCCATACGCAAAATGCTTCAGCATGTTTCTCTCGTTCGAAAGCTTGCCAGACCTCCCGCGCATAGTTACGGTTGCCAAGATATGATTGGCCAGTGGCGGTTTTCTGGGCGTGAGCTTAGCGAAGGGTCAATTGTTTAAAGAAATTAAATGTACATCAAATTACCTATTTAGTATTTTTCATAGTAGTTGCTGCCGGTATGAATCTTTTCTTTTTTTTTTATAAACTCACTCGAACAACAATACACTCACCTGATTTGGCACATGGACATCGCATGGCACCAACACAGACTTGAGTAAAAAAACAATAAAAAAACAATTTTCCTAAATAACATGTATGATTTCCTTTGAGGTATTGCTAAGGAAAACTTCACAGGGCAGATTGATATGAATAATATGTTAAATATACAAAACCTATTACTAACTTATTGCTCAAAATTACAAATAATCCATCAAAGAAAACAACAAACGTGATTAAACACCCCACCCACCCCTCTCAATTAATTAAAAATAATAACGGTGCTCAAGCATTTAGAAACATGTTTACAAGCTGATGTTATAAAATGACAAATAATTGTTTAAAGAAATTAAACATACATAGAATTACCCATATCAAGTATTTTTTATAGTATTTGCTAGCCTGGTATTAAGAATAAAATCACTTGAACAATCATAAACTCACCTTTGATACATGGACATTTGTCATTAACATGATCTGGTGTAAAAAAAAAAAGTGATTACAACCTGTTATTCTTGTTGAATGTACACTTTGAAACAATCACATTTTTTATACAAGAGAATCTTAAAGGGATACTCCACTTTTTTTAGAAAATAGGCTCATTTTACATCTCCCCCAGAGTTAAACCAGTAGTTTTACCGCTTTCGTAATACATTCAGCCGAATTTTCTGATATTTAGAAAGAATATCAGTAACCAGACAGTTTCTGGTCCCATTGACTTCCATAGTAGGCTATATTTTTTTTCCTACTATGGAAATCAATGAGACCAGAAACGGTCTTGTTACTGATATTCTTCTAAATATCAGGAAAATCGTCTGAATGGATTCGAAAACTGTAAAACTCTGGGAGTTGTAAAATGAGCCTATTTCCAAAAAAAGTGGAGTATCCCTTTAAGAATGCCATAGGTAAAACAAGGATAAAATTAAAGACAGACACTTGCTGTTCTGTGCTCTTATTTTGCTGCATTAACACCACTATTAGTGCAAAAACTATGCTTAATTTGTCATTTGCAATAAAATAAAAAATAATCTCTTGAGCTTTTTTTTTTAAACACTCATAGCATAAACAAATACACTTCTGTCTCATAAAAATAGCTTACAAGCTAAATACTCATATTCTAAAAGATGAAACACAAAAGGAAGCTTACTTCTAAACGTTTCGTGGAGTTTATAGATGACGAAAAATATGACGATGAGGATGACTATGAGTAGGATGACAACAATTGGTATCCACCCATTTCCGCCGGTTGATTCATCTGAAGAAACAGAACAGAGTTAGCTTCAATTGCTGAATGAAAGAAGTTATTAAGAAGTTCTGTAATAAAGGCTACAGTTGGCACATTACAAAATACACTTACATGACCTAACTAGGGGTGGAGCCGAATCCGAATACGGTATTTGGAAAGGCACAAATGACGTGTTTTATGAATACTTATTTCTAACAAATACTTTAAAAAAATGTATTCGGGAACAAGAAAAACGTTATATCAAAAAGCTGCGTTTCCTCATGAGACCGCAGAGCGTGAGTGACGTTCAGGAAGAGGTGACGGACACAGGCTGCTCCACACAGCAACAGAGAGGGTTCGGCTGAGCGAAAAAACGCTCAACAGCATCACTATTTTTGGTGAATAGATGTTTGTAGCTTAACTGGGTTCGGGAGGCAGTTTATAACTTTCGGGAAGTGGAGTTTGATCGGGAGATTATTCCATTGCGCATTATTGACGTCTGCAGTCGGTTCTCGTTCGCTCTGTTTACGTAGCTCTGTTAGCTTGGCAATTATTTGTTTTTATTACATGGCTTGGTTGAATTCTAATGTAGAATGCGTTTTTTATTTCCATTGTTGTTTCTTAATAACAGACCGCTGCTATTTATAACACGTTGCCATGGATTCTAAACGTAGAGACGGAATGACTATTCGTTCTTACGGACGTGTTAAGTACAATATTTTGAGAAATTATTCGATTTATTGGTAGGTAGCCATGTAATAGGCGGGATAATGTATAAGTAGCGGTTGTTATCTCGCTATACATTATCCCTAACTTATTCTGTCTGTTCAGCATCCTCCAACAAGGACAGGTGGTGGTGGGGTTCATAATGTTCACAACTGTATTTTATCAGTTGTTGGTTTAATCATGGATGAGGTAATGGCCATTATGTTATTTTCTTTAAAATGACGTTCCTTGTTACATGTTCATTGCTGGGTTTATAGAAAAACATCAACCGATGCATATTGCATATCTAATTATAAGTATGAACTCACATAATTAGTTCCAAAAACACATTTTAGTGTTAGATCTCTTATTTGAAGGCACACTCTGCAGGAATTTAGTTTTTGCCCCATAGAGTGTAATTGAGTACTTGCATTTGAGCTGTTACTGTCGTAAATCCCACTCACGCAGAGCGTCTGCCATAGACTGGTCTCTGCAATCACAGCCTGATACCCCTTTGAAGTTGTTATATTTAGGTACAAATCTTGCATAGTGTGCATTTTTTGGATTAAATATGCTAAAATGTGTTTTTGAACTCAAGTTGAGCGCCCTCGTGTCCTTTCATAAAACTGAAAAGATCATACACCTAGTGCGGCCTCTCTCCTAATTTTCGTATTTGATTATCCAGGCTAGCACTCTAAAAGTTTATTAGTGTATACATTAAATGAAGCCTGCTCCTGTACCATCAGCATTAACAAGAGTGTGTCCATCAACAAACCCATGTGCATATTTCTCATTTATTGCGATGAACATGTGAGAACTGTTTCAAGTAACGGTGCATATGTTTTCCCAGCCATAGCGCTGAATGATTAATGTAACAGCGTTTGTAAAACAAATCTTGCTCCTTCTTTGTTTCTATACTCAGTATGAACGACAGACAAATTTGCATTAATAGACACAGTTTTAGGTAATAGCCCACAGCTGCTTAGCAGAACTATTTCAGTAAGAGAATAATAACGTGAGTTCGCGGTAGCACAATATAAAACACAAATTTACATATTTTAAACACCTGGTAGAAAAAAATACATCAATAATTATTCATACAGGTTGTGATTCTGAGGAGGCAAGCTGGTCCAAATAAACTGGGTAATGAACTAATATTTAGACGACGACTGTTATACACAAGTTAGTAAATCACTGTCTTACCGTCAAATAGATATCTTTCTTATAGACCGGATTGCTGGGCTCCTGCACTCACTGCGTTCTGGAGTGTGCAGGTGTAGAAGCTTTCTAGATTTCCATCAATTTTCTTTACTGTAATGGACTCCCTACTTGATTGGTATGCCAGTTTTTCTCCAGCAGAATTACTCCAGGTAATACTTCCATTGCAATTCTTGCAGGATAAATATACAACATCAGGATTTATCTTCTCCACTTCTATAAGAGGTTTGGGGACCCGTTCTGTGAAAAAAACAATGAAAAATGCATGCTAAGTCTAAAACACATGATAATACTAATACAGTAATTTGATAATACAACTAATAAATGATAGTAACTTTTTTCAGTGCGATAGATATAATGTTATGATAAATTCAATTTGGCCTTTAAACAGATACAAAATAAATACTGATATAAAATATGGAACAGACTGAGGATCACTATTTATACAAATTAAACTAAAATCATTATGATAAAGTAACGTATTTCAATAATCAACATCAACTCACCCATAACAGTCAAGGTGAATCTTTTTGTCTGCTCTTTACCGCTGACGTCAATGGTATAAAATCCAGAGTGTTCGACTGTTAGTTTAGAAAATAGTGATTTGTCCGGTCGTTATATTAAGATCCGTGATGTCTTTGAATCTCTGATTTGGGGTTGTAACTTCTCGCCTTCCCATTCAATCGCCTTAACAGTTAATTGACCATCTTTTAAGTGTTTCCATGTGATGCTGGTGACAGGAACATCCATTTTGTCTGGTTTAAAAGAAACTTGTTCACCCACTGCTTTCTTCACCTCGTCACCTAATAATCAAAAAATGAGAGAGTATATTAGTCAACATTCAACAAACAAACAGTAACAGAAAAATAAAAATGAATGAGATCATAATATACATAATGTAAAAGCTTTACATTTAGACCTATTGCATATTGCTTTACTATATTTCAACCCAAGTAGTAACTCAATTTAATGTTGCAGATCTATTTTTGTTGTCCTTTTAGCCCATTTCTGTTTTTGTATATATTATTCTACATAATCAAACAAAGGTTAACAATAAAGGCCACATTTGGTGGTAATCTTTGTCTATTTAAATAAAACTACGTACATATATTTTCGTAAAAATTTACTTTCATGGCTAAGCCGTTTACAGAGGAAGTCGATACAAAACATTCTGCAAAAAACGCAGTTAAAAATAAGAGAATATTTTCTTTCTCAATTTACATATCACAATTTCTACATCAATACTAAACTTAAGAAAACGTGTTTTAACAGGGTACACTTAGTATTTTTAAATGTAGTTTATTCCACCTTTACTGTCCTATTATTATCCTTTTACTGTCCACCTATTTTTTCATGCAATATGTTTAGGCAACCATGCATATTTCTACTCGTATTTATGATTGCAAAAATGTTTTAAAAGATTTTGACCTTTAATCAATATACCATCAGTGATAATAACAAAAATAACATAATAATAATAATAATAAATCCTTTAATTGCAACATCAGGTCTAAGACTCACACTCTCCGTATTCACATTTCCATTAAACAAATTTTATAAACCAAATGGTATTGCATCAAACACTATACAATATTCTTTACGGATTATTGGAATATTAGCCTATACATTTGAACAAATTCTACGTTGGTAAACAGGGGACCATTTTTATTTAATAAATACCTGTTTAACAATACCATTATCAGCCCTCCAAAAACAGTTTGTCTAAATGTTATATGCCTGCTATTTCACATTATACAATTGTTTGGATTAAAATTATGTTCATAGATAAGTATCGAAGAGAGTAGCACCTGTCTGTGAAAACTACTTAATATAACTTGAATCTTAATTATTTCAAAGTTGGATTGCAAGAGGAAAGTACCCCAGCACCCCACCCTTTTACACCAAGATTAGAAGAAGCAGTTTCGGTCACTCGCTAGTTTCCGGCGATCACTTTACGTAAAGAAACAAGAAATAAAAACTGTATGGGCATAGTATGGCATCGAAATATGTAATATAGATCAAATACAAGTTGAGAACACTATGTATAAATGTAATTATGATCGTTTATTAACAATGTTAGCCTATTAACTACAACGCCTTTTGTATGGGTGTAACTTTAGGCCTTAGCCTGTGGCTAATAACTAAAACAATAATAACGTGAACAAAACTAGGCCACGCCGTGAACTTGGTTATCTAAAATACACCTCAATCATATGGCCTTTGTAAATAGGCCAACGATATTATAATATATGTTCAAACTAAACGGCTTTTAAGAGGCCAAGGACGTTTTTTGTTTGCTATCAATGCTAACGAATGCTAACGGTCATATCGCGTAACGTTAACTTACCTGAAACGGCTCGTGAGGCGATGAACACACCGCAGAAGACGACCAGCAATAATCTATGAAGTGACATCCTGAGAGTACACTTTAATGCACTGACTGCTGTATTTCAGCCAGAAAGTATCCAGGGTCCGGCCCGAGACGCCAGGGATGAAAGACTGAGCATGAGGAACAACAAAAACGAAACCGAAAGTGATGGGCGTTCACTTATGACGCTCCGCGGTTAATGTCGACATCTAGTGGCCGTTTACAACACTACTAACCATACTTTTTTTATTCTTATTTTTTACTGTATTCACTGATGAATAAACAGCTTGAAAGAACAGCAGTTATTTAAAATATGAAATATTTCCTAACAATATAAATCTGCACTGTATAGGCCTATGTTTTTATCAAATTAGCACATCCTTGCTGAATGATTGATTTCTTTCAAAAAAGAAAGAAAGTTACTGACCCAAACTTTTGAATGGTGGTGTTTTGTTAGAAAATAAATTTCTACCGTTCTTTTTATTTATTTATTTACTTGTTATTCATCAAAGGATCCTGAAAAAGTGTCATGTTCTAAAAAACAATTAAGTAGCACAACTATTTCCAACATCAATAATAATTTAGTGTATTAGAATGATTTCTGAAGGATCATGTGACACTGAAGACTGGAGAAATGATGCTGACAATTGGCTTTATGCACAGCTGCACTGCTTCCTGAACTTAAGCCAGCTCCTTGTTTCCTGTCTGCCATTATTGGCCAAACTTGATTAATTCAGGTGTGTCTGATTATGGTTGCCATGACTACTGAGGTCAGGCACACCTGAATTAATCAATTTGTCCAATAATGGCAGACAGGAAACAAGGAGCTGGCTTAAGTTCAGGAAGTAGTGCAGCTGTGCATAAAGCCAATTCAGCTTTGCTCACAGGATATAAAATACATTTTAAAGAATATTAAAATAGAAAACCTTTAAATTGCAATAATATTTTACTGTGTTTTTGATCAAATAAATAAAGAGGCTTCTTTCAAAAATATAAAAAATAGAAATGTTTGCAAACTTTTGACCAGTACTGTATATCAAATATCTATTCTTATTCTAGCACAATGTAACAATCCCATATCAGACAAAAGCAGGAACAAAACGAAACAAGAACAAAACATTTACGACATGAAAGATCTCGTGATTCAGATATGTAAATTTTTTATTATTAATTATACTTTAGTGATTTGATTAAACGTCCTACGTCGCATGATAACTCTTTATAGGTATTTCTATTTGTTTTTGTTCATGTGAATAAGAAAGTCAGCAGTAGATTATAGTGACTTGTTTCGGTTTTCATAATAATAATAATAACATCCTTAATGCTAAAAAACTAAAATTAATATTAGCTTTAAAAATACAATAGAAACAACAGGAAGAGAACAATCCCATATCAGACAAAAGCAGGAACAAAACGAAACGGATCAATATGACCTTCTCATATTAAACCCTCCATCTTTTCATCCTCTGCTTTCTCCTGCTTCTGGTCTGCAACACATCAACTGGTTATCCCTGCATTCTTTCTTAATAGTCAGCTAAAGTTATTTCTAGTACATGTTTCTTTTCTTATCATACTTGCTAATAAATGCTTAACTTCTTGTGTGGCACTTTTCTTTTTATAAACCAATTTCTCAATAAATGGTTACAATGATTATTACAAGAGTAATTTATTATAGAACACTTTCTTTAATAAATCGTTTAATAACTTCTGGTGTCTAAAACACTTTTGTAACACATAAGTACTGCATACATAAAAAGGCATAATTATAATTAAAGCAGAAGGACAGCAGAAGCTCCTCGCTGGCTAGGATGCCCACCATGACCCAGAAATTAAAGTCAAAGAGTTTACTAACACCCGAACCTGGACCTGAGCGTGAACGTGAACCTGAACGTGAACCTGGACCTGTAAGACACAACCACATGAAATCAATAACAGACAAGCAGATCATTATAAAACATCTGTTTTAAGCTGTATAAAATCCTACAATCGGCTTCATGCGCAATACTGTAAGATCCAACGCCACTGGAAAATACAAAAGTTTCAGAAAGGAAACAGAGGTGGTATGATGTGTTGTGTCAGATCATGGCCGAGACGTCAAATTCACTCGCCGCAGCCCGTTATCAGCTGTCAATCAAAGTTAACCGCCCTTATTTACATACATTTTATATCTAAATACATGATCTAAACCAACGAGTTACAAAAAAATTCACCCCCTTACAGTTGTCAGGCAGGCGGATATTGAAGATTATAATAAAAGTCCATGGGACCAAACTGTAAACATATGAATTTATGCTGTGAAAACGGAGATTTTAACATGACGTCTATGGATATTTGCTCCCTTTTGGGACCGGCCTTTAGCGGACTTCCGAGTAGGCTTCATCTTTCAGATTAGAATATGTTGCCGCTTGGTATGGACGTTGGTTTTTGCCATTATTTTGTATTGAAGTCTATGGGGAGTAGTTTGTTTTCCCCCAAAAGTGGGCGTGAACCTATTCAGAGACATTCTATGACGCAGCGCCGGTTGTGCATATTCGTTCCATGTGTCAGAAAGACAAATGGATAATTTGCTCAATTAAAATATTAATTTAATAGAATTTATCTGTTGTTGTTTAACCTGTTGCCTGCTGTGGTTGTTTTAATTCACATCCTTTCTAAAAATATGAAAGTTTTTGGTTTTTAATATTCTTAATAAATAAGACTATCTAATTTCATGTTGTTTTATATTTAATTTGTTCATTGTTTATTTTGTTGGATTTTAGTTTGACTTGGTCAGAACTGTTTCTAATATAGTTATCTGCATGACACCTGCTGCCTTTGGGCTCATGTAAAATAACGATTTTTTTTTTCTGGAAGGGACTAACGAACAAATCATTTTTATCAGCTGAAAGGCAGAATACAAATGTTTTTATTAAGTTAGACTTTATATAACAGTTTCAGGGTGTGTTTTAGTGTTGGTAACATGCCCCACATGCTTAAATCTACAGTACGGCTTGTATTTTCTCACACTTTGCATTGCACTTCGCATTCAGTGTGAGACCCAATTCTCACGCTCTCACCCCTGATTTCTCACGCTGAAGAGTCAACCCGGACGGCAAATGCCTGAAAGATGAGTTTATTTATCGATCTACCTGTTTAGCCACTCGTGATCGATTAGTTGAATTTAGTTAAAGTAAAGTTAAAGTATTTAATTTAGTTAAAATATCTTGTAATCGTAAGCGTGCATGCGAGGCAGATGTTTAGCTCCTAACCGCGCACACGCATGACGGCAGAGGTGAGCGAGCGAGAGCCTTGCGTGTGGAGCCAACCCCCCCTAGAAGAAGTCTCACGCCAAGCAAGTCAATATTAATGCCCAGACTTGCGTAAATTTCATAGTTTTCATGACTTTGATGTTGAATAAAAAACATTGTTAAGTGTTTGTGCTGCCTTAATTTTAAGTTATATTCAATTTGAATTGTGAACCTGTATTAAGTGACAACTTGGGTAGTTGAGTAATCTCAACAAGTTTTAATCTAGGGAAGTTATTCTAATGCTAAATTTTAAGTTATTGCTAAATACTAAACTAAAAAGTTGTGATAGCTAATTGTGAATAAGCTATAATAAGTGTGTCCACACTTTTGACTTCTCTTTTCAGTTAAGTTTGCAGTTTAAGACCATTAATTAAAAAAGTTAATGTGTACTTTTTAAAAATACTGTTGTTTGACTGTCATAGATTCAGCGATTGTACGTCAGCAGAAAAACAGGAAGCGAGCCAAAAAACCACTTATGGAACAAAAGTGAAACCACGAAAAGTCACACACACAGTTTACAGACATGCTTATTTTTAACATCAGTATTTAAATTACAGATATGTTCAAAACCCTTAAAGGTCATGATTTAGATGTTTTATCTTGTCTTAGAGACACACATATTTATTTTATTATTTTAAAAGATAAAGTAAAGCACAAAATCGGAACATTAAGAATAAAAAAACATGAAATTAGAAATACTTACATAACACTGTAATACTCTCACTTCTGTCTTTGCTGACAGGATTGATTGCCTCGCATGAGTACGGTTTATACTCCCTGTAATTGAGTAAATGACAAGAACATGTGAGGTTTTTTCTTCATTCTGGATAATTTTGTTTTCTTTATACCAGGATACAGTCAGATCTTTTCTGTTTCCGATGTCACAGAAGAAGAGTCGCGTTCCCATCATTTGTGCATTTCATGATCCTCACAGTGGGTTTAGGGGCCTTTTCTGTTTCAGAAACATGGAGGTTATTTACTATACTGTCACTACTATAGAAATATACAGTCTGATTTTGTTATTATTATTTTGTTGGAAGGGTAGATATATTTGTCATCTTACCATATACTTTAATTTCCATTTCTCCTTTACCAATCTGTGCACCATCAGCATTAAATTCATTGACTGTATATGTGCCCATGTCATTCAGACTAACATTTGAAAGTCTCAATGATCCATCTTCTTCCATAGATGCACCTTCATGTTTTACTTTGACTTTCCCACCTTTCCAGCGAAGCATGTCACCGTTTATGCTATGGGACCATTTTATCTCAGGAGGCTCTCTCTTTGTTTTTTGTTATCACGCTTAATGATGCAGGACGTTCCCACTCAGTAGATCTTTTCCACATGTCTTTGTTGAGACTATAATAAATTAAATCATATTAGTATTTAACTAAAACTCAACAGGGTTCAACTGCTCATATTTGGTTCACTGAGAGAAAAAAGCATAAAAACAGAGAATGAATCACTCTCAGGGTGAGTTTTCTTTTTTAAAGTCAATTTAGGTTTAGACACTAACTTTAGAGCCGCACAAAAAATGCCAATAAAGAATCTTTATTGTAAGATTATAATTTGACTACATGGGTTCGACTTTCTGTAAGTGTCTACTATTAAAGGCCCTAGTATCGAACAAAACACTCAATGCAGCAGTTTGCATGTAAACATCATATATGCATTTTAAAGGTGTCCAAAAATAATGAAGTGGTCACTAAGGTGCATGTGTTGCTTTAAAGACATATTTACAACTAATCTAACACTTAAAAATGGTCTTAACTATATTTTTTCTGACTGATTTAGATGTTATAATATGATTTATATTATTGAGTATAAAGTAATGCAGCATGAAAACAAATGTTAATATGGATTACTATTCTTCATCTTTTAAGAATCTTTATCCTTTGATCGCAACTTTTAAACTCAACGACACAATAGAAGAGAAATTCTTCTTCACTTTAGTCTATAAACATATATCCATAATCCATACAAAACAAAATCAGAACCTACCAGAGAGTGCAGCGAAGCTACAGAGGAACAAAACTAAGAGATTGTGTTTGCAGTCCATTGCTCTTCTGAACACAGCAAATGTTCCAGAACCTTTTTCACAATCAACTGGAGGAAATCAAGAGTATCATTTTCAGAACCACAGCCACTGGGCGGGGCTTCATGTGGTTTTGACAAATACGATTTTTTTTTATTTCTGCATAAATGTCATGTTAAGGGTCAACACTTTTGTGTTTTAAGGTGATTTGTTTGTTGTTTGCATGATTTTACTTTTATTATGAGACATTTAAATACATTTTAAACCTATTATGTTATAAATATTTTTTTTAAAATATCCTATTTGTTTTCATAGATAGATATCGTTTTCACCTTTTCAAACTTTGTATTAAATGGTTCTTTTTATTTAACATTAGATACGTCACAAAGGTATACGGTGGCGTGTTGCATTCACTTGAAGAAAAAAAATCTACTCTGTTTTTCTGACTTAAGCTGACTTTAATTTTTCATTAGAAAAAAAGTTTTTGCTCTGTTTTTCTGAATTAAATCAACTTAATTTTTCATGTAGAAAATTTTACTCTGTTTTTCTGAATTAACGACTTAATTTTTCATAAGAAAAAAGTTTTTGCTTGTTTTTCTGAATTAACGACTCAATTTTTCGTAAAGAAAATTATTTCATCTAGAAAAACAGAGCAAAAACTGTTTTTCTCATGAAGAACTTAACTCATTAATTCAGAAAAACAGCAAAAAAAGTTCTCATGAAAAATTAACTCGTTAATTCAGAAAAACAGAGCAAAAAATTTTCTCATGAAAAATTTAACTCGTTAATTCAGAAAAACAGAGCAAAAACTTTTTTCTCATGAAGAATTAACTCGTTAATTCAGAAAAACAGCAAAAAAATGTTCTCATGAAAAATTAACTCGTTAATTCGGAGAAAACAGAGTAGATTTTTTTTCTTCAAGTGGATGCAATACGCCTCCGTACTAAGGACTACGCTCTTTTAATAGGCTATTATTTGTATCATTATTGGCTATTATTGGAAATAATATCAAATATACTATCCATCTATCCATCTATCCATCTATCCATCTATCATCTATCATCTATCATCTATCATCTATCATCTATCATCTATCCATCTATCATCTATCCATCCATCCATCCATCCATCCATCCATCCATCCATCCATCCATCTATCCATCTACCAACATGATGACCAACCCTGACCACTACATACATAATGCATGAGACATAACTAAAGTGCACTGCATACACTACTGTAATAACACAAATGGACTATCTGGGTGATGGATCTTTTTTGCCCAAACATTTGTCTGAGGAAAAAAGTTGCTTGTCCTGATTTTATTTTATTTTGTGTGTGTTCATTTATTCTAAAACAATATTCTCATCAGTGTTCAATTCAGCTTGATATTTAAATCACATTATTGTAATATATGAACCTTTAAAGGGCCCAATATTATTAAATGTATGCTTCATCTTTTCATTTTAAATCTTAAATTTAATTCAATAAATTCAATTATTTCAATAATAAGACACTATGGGCTGTTACCCTAGGGGCTGATGTCACATTTTCAGATCGTGAATTAGTGTTCAGGAAACAATAATTGAGGTTGCTTAGAATTACAAAAACTGATTTGACGGAGAGCTATTCATTTAAGATTTACTGCTCAAGGCTGCGGCGGTGCGTCGATAGTGCCACCTTAATGCAGCGCAATATGAAAGAGTTCGTCTTAGGTCTAACAACCTATGAAACCTAATAATTGAACAATATGAAACTAAAACAACACAAGCTTAATTTAGAATGTCTCAGGAACCACCTGCAGGATATTTAGCAAGGTGGATAAACGTAATTAGAGAGGTGGATAAACGCACTTCAGAGGTGGGTAACACGCTATTGCAAATATTGGAGAGGTGCGTAAACGGCGTTTATGTGCGTTAGCCTCCACTTCATCCCTTTCTACTGATGGTGCAAACAGGAATTTGACTGCTCTGGTCATGTGATATTTTGCACTAACCATGCATGTGAACACACAATTTAACTGAAACCATTTACTATCTCTATATTTGCAGGAAATGCACTAACATTTTTAGAGCTTCATAATGAACACTTTCCTTACGATCACTATTGTGACCGGTGGAATTAAATGTGCAAACCATTACAATAATGCATGAAACATAACCACACTAGATGCATTCACAGTATACAGAGGATTTTATTCATTATTATTTTATTCGTTATTATATTTTTTGCATTTAATGTTTACAATTTTATTGGATTATATCCTTTTATCAAACTCTTCACATTTAGGATGTCGAGCACAAACAATCTCTTTGCTTTGGTTGCAACATAAAACAGAATTAAATTTCTTCTCTGCTTTTCCCTAATGAAAAATTAATGAGAATAATTTGTTTATTCATACGCTACTCTCTGTTTGGTGCCAGGAAGATATTGTCATCTTGTCCCTCCTTGAAAAAGTATTTGCATATGTAACTAGATTTAGGCCTAAATGTATTTTTCAAAGAACCAGGAGGAGACAGTCAAAGTTATGGAGCACCGGCGGTAGTGAGCAGAGGCTTTAGTAAAGCTGGCCAGGCGGGATGTGCGAGTACACTTTGCATTTGAAGAGTCAGGAGGTTCATGATGAGCATCATTCATTCACTCATGAATGCCATTTCTGTGGGGAAAAAACTGTATAAAAACAACAAAAACACACACAAAAACATGTTTGTCTTTAAATGTACAAGATAAAATCACATACATTAATACCTTGGATGCTGATTGGTCAGATGTGAAACAGAGACAATTCATCAGCTGTGTATATGCCTGCACAGAACCCATAGAGGCTAAAATTAATTTAATTTGTCTATCATATTGCACACAGTAATGATATTCTACAAGGAATAAAGAAAATAAACTTACTCAAGCATCTTTTTACGCAAGCGGCACAAACACCTTGAATAGAAGGGACACACTAATCATTAGTCAAATATTCAACCCTATTTATACGTCATCGAAACTCAATATGAAGGTCTTCATACATTCTGCCATTAATAAATTCTCAGATGCAATGAAGTCCTGCTCTACATTCCTCACTTAATATCCAGCTTCACAATAAATTGACATTATGGAAGTAAAACATTTTGCGAATGGTAAATTTCCTCAAGTTCGGGACAACAGTCAAAATGCTGTTTTGAGCAAATGATAAAGAAACACATTTCAAATGTTTGAAAGATTAAATGCAGTCTTACCATATAAACGTGATCAGCAAAATGACCACAGTGATGACACTTGCAATGATAATTGCAATGTCAGGATGTTGTACGTGAGTCTACAGAATAAAAAATAAGTTATTACAGTTGGCATGAAATGTAAATGCACCTGTGTTTCTAAATGCATGTTAAGCAATACGTAGGAATGAAGCAACATGGCATAAAA